>OW386288.2:20860705-21179304 GCA_936432065.2 Rutpela maculata
ACTATTGATTGTGCTCTTATCATAAATAAGTATGTAAATAAGGCTGTCGAATTCTTGAAATACAACAATAACAATTATCAGGTAAAGCAAATGATTTACAAATTAACATTAAGCCTTGCCAAGCATTCGTGTTTGGCACATGGCTACAAGTAAAATGATCAAGGCCTTCTGCAAACTCTCTATTGCCTCACACATTATGGCACAATTATCGTGCAGCGACGAGGCTAAAGTAGAAACTATGAAACTATAGGAGCGAGACAGTGTTCCAATGCATTTTAAATCAGATTCTATGTCTACCATTTCTCTGCAGATTTTTTGTTATTAGGGTGTACTATTTTCAATTTTGATGGGTGCAACCTTGGATCCTTTGAGAAAATCTGTTATTCACATTGATGAATTCTTTAACCACATTTTCTTAGTACGAGACGAAGACATAATATGTCCTTTAATGTATCCGAATACACACAAACACAATTTTATATAATTGTTTTGGACACAAAATGGAATCAACGAAGTATTTGTTATATTTTATGCGTACGCTAATGAATCCACCAAAACCCAGGAATATAATCGGCATATTAGAAATGTGCTATTTTCAAACCATGATCTGAAAATAGATTTCAAATTATCAGCATGGGAAGCGGTAATACATAACTCACACAATAAACATCTTTTATTGCCAACCGTCAGTAAAGCCATACATTACCATATAAGGTAAAAAAAAGGGTAAACCTCAGAATTAAAGATTAAGCTGTAACTTGTATAAATCTTTGTTTTGGCATGGGTTCGGTTCTATGGACTCTTATTTACCCATATAAATTAAAATAAATATTAGTTTCAATTGGTATATTAATTAAAATCTCGAGAAAGGTATATACATAATCTTTTGTGTATATAATATCATTATATTGTTATATTATGTTTTTTGTTTTTTATTCTTTCAATCAACCAATGTATCGATGGCAAAGCGTACTTTATTAATCACGGGTGTAGAGACGTCACATTAGTCAGTTAGTAAATATGCCGGTTTAATTCTGTCAATATTTACCGTGACGGCTTTAGTTCCTTTAACAAAAGTAACCAATTTATCTGTACGGGACAATACTTTAAAAGGCCCTTCGTACAGCGGAGTAAAAGACTTCTTAAAACGTTCTTTCCGAACGAAAACAAAACTACAATTCGAGATGTCTGGACTGACAAATGATTTGTAATTAACGTCGTGAAAAGGTGGAATGAACGTTAAATTATTAAATGAAGTACGTAATTTAGTAATAAAATAAGGAATATCCGGACAAGTATATGATTTAATAAAAAATTCACCAGGTATTCGTAAATTTTGACCAAAAACGAGTTCTGCGGAGGAACATTGCAAATCGTCTTTAGGGATGGTCCTGAGAGCTATTAGTATGATAGGAAGTTCATCTACCCAATGTGGTGTACTCTCAGAGCAGTTTTAAGACTTCTGTTAAACCTTCTATCATTCCGTTGCTACTGGGATGATATGATGTGGTTCGTATTCTATGAAATCTCAAAAATTTTGAAAATTCATTAAAGAGTTTAGATTCAAATTGAACTCCCTGATCCGTTGTCACTGTGACAGGGACACCGAATCGGCAAACATAATTCTGAAATAACGTACGCGCTACAGTTTCTGCAGTAATATTCTGAAGTGGATAAGCTTCGGGCCATCTAGTAAAACGTTCGATCACAGTAAGAATATAAGAACAACCTTTAGAAGGAGGTAATGGTTAGAGAATATTATTATTAGAGGTAATGGTCCTATTAAATCTATATGTATGTGGTCGAAGCGTACTTTAGGAATATCAAAGTTAGCTATGGGACTCCTTGTATGTCTTGTCACTTTACTAGTTTGACAGCTAATACAAGTTTTTGCCCAGAGATTACAATATGAAGACATTTTGGGCCAAAAATAATTTATAGAAACTAACGTTCTAGTCGCTTTGATACTAGGGTGAGATAAACCATGAAAAATATCAAAAATTGTCCGTCTATAAACAATCAGAACGTAAGGACGAAGTTTTGGGTGGGAAACGTCACACCGAATAAACTTGTCAGAATATGGAATTTTAATTTTCTTTAAAATAAAGGTATTCTTTGTGTTTGATGAAGTATCTGATAATGAAAATTTAAGGTCAGAATCATCTTCTTGAGTTCTGCTTAATAAATTTAAGTCAAAGTTAATATCAACTAGGTTAGACTTTTGGGTTGAAATTGGGGAAATGCATTGTTGTAAAGAAGACGTATCATGCTCACGTGATAAAGTGTCTGCAACAATGTTATTTTTCCCTTTGATATATCTGATTTCGCATGCAAATTGAGCAATGTACTCTAGATGTCTAATTTGCCTGGGAGATCTTTCAGTTTTAGTGAATAATGCTTTGACCAAAAGTTTATGGTCAGTAAAGCAAATAAATGTGCTACCTTCTAGTAAAAATCTGAAATGTTTAATCGCTGTAAATAAAGAAAGAAGTTCCTTGTCAAAGGTACTGTATTTTGTTTGTGCCAAAGTAAGTTTCCATGAGAAAAAGGCTAATGGAGCAAGTACACCTTTGTCATCGCGCTGCTCAAGAACTGGCCCCATAGAGACATTTGAACAATCAACTGTCAGCGATAAAAACGAGCTATCATCACAACGTGGATGTGGTAAAAAGGTTGCTCCAGCTAAAGCTTCTTTGGCTTTGGAAAAACTGTGAAGACAGTTGGCAGGCCAATCATTTATTATTTTAACTTTATCATGTAGTAAGCTAGTACAAAGTGCATGTAAAGGAATTAAGATTTCAGCGAAAGGAGGTATGACACGATGATAAAAGTTAACCATACCTATGAAACGTTGAAGTTGTTTGACTGTAGTAGGTAAGGGAAAATTATTTATGACATCAATACGTTCAGAAGAAGGTAAAATACCGGCTGAAGAATTATTGTGTCCTAAAAATGTCAAATGACTGACACCTAAAATGCATTTTGACGGTTTAATATTTATACCGTACAATTCTAACCTCTGAAAAACAAGTTTCAAGTGCTCTAAATGTTCCGAACTAGATTTACTTGCAATCTGGATGTCATCTAAATAGGCGAAAATGAAGGGTAAACCTACTAAAACTTCGTTCATGAAACGTTGGAAAGTTTGACCGGCATTACGTAAGCCGAAAAGCATACGCTCAAATTCAAACAAACCGAACTGCGTAGTAATCGCTGTTTTAAAAACGTCACTTTTTGCGACAGGTATTTGGTGATAAGCACGTACCAAATCTATTTTTGAAAAAATAATACAACCATATAACTGGGAATTAAAGTCGTGGAGATGCGGTAGTGGGTATCTGTCAGGGACAGTAATTGAATTTAGACGACGATAGTCTCCACAAGGTCTCCAGTCGTTGCTCTCTTTTTTTCCCACCATATGTAATGGTGAGGACACGGAAGAAGAAGAAGCAATGCAGATGCCTAATTCTACCATAGCGTTGAATTCATTCTAAGCTATCTTGAATTTAATGTAGGTTGGCTACGTGGGCGTGAAAAAGGTAAATGACCCTCTGTAACAATATGATGCTTTACGGTATGTTTAACGGGCAAATTGTAATTTGGGGAGGTAATTAAACTAGGAAATTCTAAAAGTAATGCAGTGAATTCATTTGATATGCTAAATAACTTAGGAGAATGTAATGGGCCATTGTTAGAAAATAAATATGTTGACAAACTAGTCATATTGTCGATCAAACATTTATGTTTCAAATCAACAATTAAACCAAAATGAGATAAAAAGTCTGCTCCGATAAACGGGACGTTGATATATGCTATGTTAAATACGAAAGGAAATAACCTACGTAAGTTTAAATCACTTCAAAAATTTCTTCCCAAAGGTATTTATAATTGAGCCATTAGCCGCCGTGAGTACAACATCGAGATTTCTTCTAATATCTGTTAACAGATTCCGAGGTACTATCGACAAATCAGCGCCTGTGTCAATGAGAAATTCTAATTTATTAGCATTATCAAATATAAAAAGACGACGTTTACTATCCGAAATATTAACGTCAGTTGTCAAAATATTATTGAATTTCAGTCATCTTTGATTGTCGGTTTTGACATCATTGGCGAAAGTGCACCAATTTCCGAGACATTTAAATGCTTTACGACCATAAAGTTGATGGTAATAGCAAATCTTGGCATTAGAAGGATTATATCTAACGCTGGTACCACTTCGACTACTAGAACGAGGCTTCGGGCCTCTGTGATTTCTTGAGTCGAGTCGACTTCTACAACTATCGCAATAAGTGCCAGAAACTGTAGGAGTAGCGGAAGCTATTGAAGAAACCTTAGATTCAATAGCAAGTAATTGTTGCGATCAAATTAGACGTAGAAACTGTGGGATTAACGTTACAAATTGAATTTGAGGTAAGGGAAGTCATAGAATTTTGACACGACTCCCATATACGATCGGCTATGTCAACTAATTCCTTGATTTCAGTTTTCCCGGATGCGGTGATCGCGATGAAAATGGTTTTAGGCAATCGCCGCTTCCATAATTTGACCAGAAGCTCCTGGCTCACCACATGGGAACCTCCGACTGTCGACAACATCGATCGGTAAAAATCTTATGGTTTCAGGTCCCCCATCTGGGAACCAGAGAGCAGGTCTTCTAACCGCTTCTCCTCGCTTGAGGTCAAACGAGAAATTAAAATATTTTTTCATATAGATCTCTTTCCGGTTGATTAGTGACAATGTCATAAACCGTCGTAATAACTTCCGGGGGTAAACTGGCAATAACGTAATCATATTTCTCTCGATCGTTAACGATTCTGTTAATAAAAAATTGTGACTCAATTTGAATAAACCATATCTCCGGTTTGGATGCCCAAAAGGGTGGCAGTTTAATGGTAGAAACGTAATTATTGTGTGATGTCCCTGTACCTGATGAAATTTGTATGTCATCCAATAAATTATTTTCTGTAGGAGGTGCCATTTTAAAAGAAAAATAATAAATCGATGACTAATGAATTGATTGATGAATTGATTGATTGCTTGTTAATCTGACGAGAGAAATAATGAAACACAATTCACTTACTCTATAAGTAGTCAGATGATGAATTTTCGAAAAATCTTGGCTTCAAATAGTTTTGCAGCCAATAATATTTCAGGTAAGTTTCTTCTGAATATAAATTCTAATGGACACCATCAATATAAAATCAAATTTTGGATAGTCAATTTAGCTGGTGTCGTCTCATCAGTATACATCATATATCCATACAATAAGTCACCAAAACAAATAAATTCTTGAGGATCAACCATCACGTCGGGGTCACCAATATATGGGTTCTATGGGCTCTTATTTACCCATATAAATTAAAATAAATATTAGTTTCAATTGGTATATTAATTAAAATCTCGAGAAAGGTATATACATAATCTTTTGTGTTTATGTGTTTATGTTTATATAATATTAATAATAATATTTATATAATATTATTATATTTTTATATTATGTTTTTTGTTTTTTATTCTTTCTTCTTGGTTACCATTTGGGTTTCTAGTAGATAGTAAGTTGGATCTTCTTTACTGGAGTGAGTGAATCGCTACATTTTGCATCTTATGAGTTGGCTCAAAAGTCTCATAGAGTCTCATGAACGCGAGTCAAGATATTCAAGGTCAAAGGTAACAAGAATCAGTTTTTTTTAATATTTCGTTTTCTATGCTCTTGGCTGATTGGCACAATCATTGCTTGATCAAAACCAACTTCGTAAGATTTTGAAAGAGCAGCAGTTTTTCTGCTTTTACAATAATCCGAGTAACCGTCAAATACAACAACAATATTTGAGCCATAATGTGTTTACAAGTATTTAATGTTATTTATTCAAAACAATGGAGAAAGTATCATCTTTGCTCCATATAACGCGGTGCAAAAGAAATCCACCATCGATAATGTATGTTACATTATCTTCATCCAGTTCGATATCAACAGGAGCCATATTATCATAAGGCTAAGCGCTCCCCACTCTATCTCAAGAATGATTGAATTTATAAAATATTGCTTGAAACAAAATTTGTAGAGAATTTTATGCTCTATAATTTTGATAATAATCAAAATGGAGCATAGAAAACGAGATATTTACAAAAAACAGATTCTTGCAACCTTTGACCTTGAATATCTTGACTTGCGTACACGAGATTCTATGAGACTTTAGAGCCAACTTATAAAATGCCAAAACAAAAATTTATACAAGTTTATAGCTTATTATCTTTCATTCCAAGGTGGAATCCCTATATGACTGGATTATGAAGTCGTTGCAGTCGCTGCAGATGCATCTTTTTCTGTTACTTTATTTTGTGTTTAAATGGAAGAAAACAGATGTTGAAGTTACTATGAAGAGGGCTAATGGATTTGTTATTGGCATCAATGTATGAAAAATGTAATAAATTACCACCATTGCGTGCATTAACGAGTTGCGACTATGAGTTAGTTGTTCGGTAAGATGACAGCTCTTAACTACGAAATACGGAAACATAGTTTGCAATTTCTATAATGCTTTGGTGAGCTCAATTCTGCACTAGATAAAATAATCCGCACTGGTCATCACTTTTTTGCTTGCTATGCGGTTCTAACGATCAAAGCATTAAGTTAAAAACTGAAATAAATATTTTTTCTGGAAAGAAATATGCTCCAAAGATAAAATATCTTCCGTCTACTGATGAAGCAACTAAACAAAATAGTCTTAGAGCACATCTTCAAACTCTGTGGAAAGCTGGTGATCTCAATGGACCACCAGAAACATACGTTGAACTTTTAGGATAGAAGCATATTGATGATATTCTGGACCTTGTAGTTGGCATTGTCTTCATGGCTCCTCATGAATGGATGAAGGTTGTAGTGTGTGGGTGTTCTGCAGACGTAGCATGTTTGCGTATAGACTTATTCCAGTGGTCTGTCTTGTACATCATACTGTAAATGTTCAGCAGAATCACAATGCAATAACCTACATACGAAAAATACGGATTCAGGAATGAAATTGGTGTTAGTTCACAGGAAAATGAGTAAACATCAGAAAAATATGGCATATATTTTATTGCTTGTGGATCTTGAAATTTATAAATAATCTGAAATTATTTTATTTCATCATTCATTGATATGTTAACTGTTTATGCAAATTAATATGTATATAACATATATTACTTGGTCCGCACATACAATCAAATTCACCATATTATGATAACTGTTACATGTTTTAAAAAAAAATCCAAAGGATGTTAAGGTCACACCCATCAATATTAAAGAAAAACTACACTTAAGGGAACAACAATCAGAAGAAAAATATTAGACATACCACATTGCAAGGTTGACATAAATTTGCACTCAATATCAATCGAAGAGGTGAGGCTTACAAATACCCCCACCATTTGGCTTGGGCCTAGTCGGTGCATTATTATTACTCTTATGAAATGCTGACTGAATTTTACAATTTAATCTTGTAATTTTTTTTATGAAAGAAAGAAATTGTGAGTGAACGTCATAATATAAATAGTGATGAGCGTTTCAGTAAAACAGATGAATTGTCAGATATTGTAAGGCAAGTTCTAAAATCTGCAGATTTAGCGGTAATGAGTGAGTTCTAAATGACGCATTTAAACATCATTTTAACTATATTTTTTTGTTGTAGAAGAAAGTCTGGTACAGAAGTTAACAAATGCACTTAAAAAAGCGAATGAAAGGACGCCGAAGAAGGGCATTCCGGTTGAAAGCTTTATTAATTCTCTAATAAATAATTGTTTACAAGACAGTGAAAGGATTAAGCCAAATTCCATACTACTACAAATTGGCGATGGTGGTGAACTTCATAATAATATTGAAGATATTTCGGTCATATCCTTGAGCAAATCCAGTGACGACTGTCTTATAGATTTCCTGAAATGTCTTGGAAGGTACAGTCTTTACTGCTACTATAAACACGTAATTTGTACATTTATACACAATTTTAGTTTGTATGAATATGGATATAACCCACAAATCGAAAAACTATATCCTTCAGTAGATCTACCTGTAGGTAGAGGAACACCGATGATTTCGCCTTTCATTAAGTGGAAGCACCACAAAGATTGGTTTGTCCCAGAGTACAATTTAGATGTACAGAATCAAGCACAACATGGAGCGAGAACTGTTAGAATTCAACTTACAGACCATGAATGGGCATACGTTGACGGCCATGTTATAGATGGTAAGTGGGGTATCTTACAGAAAATAACTAAAAATAGGGAGATCTAAGACATGTAATTTTGATCTAATATCATTAAATTACTAACAGCATAATACGAATATGAAAAATATTTAGCCAAAAATATATTTTCTCAGTAGAATTACAAATATTCAACACCTCCGTCAAAACGCGATCTGATTGGATTGACTGTAGTAGTGCGATCATAGCTCTACCCAAAGCCATTGCATCGGTGCAGTTCGCTAAAAGGTCACACAATATATATTGTTACTTTAAGCCTGGTTCAAAGTTCGAAACTTTTCTCACAATATTTTTAGGTAGAAATCTATTTCCTGCCACGGGCTACCTATACTTAGTATGGGAAACATTAGCGATTATTAACGATGTCCCAATTAGCATCATGCAAGTGGTGTTTGAAAACTGCAAATTCGTGAGAGCTACAGCTGTTCCTAAAAGAGGATTCTTGCAGCTAAGCGTAACCATTCAGAAAGGCACAGGTAATTTCGAAGTGGTTGAAGGTGAATCAGCAGTGGTTACAGGACGGATTCACATATTGGAAAACGATTTAGGAGACGAAGTATATTATCAACCTACTCGTTTATCTAAAAGTGTTCATCTTCCACTTAAAGCTAAAGATATCTACAAAGAGCTGCGGTTGCGAGGATACAATTATAGGTACGTAAATATATTAAAATTGTAATATAGAACGTTTTTCATTAAACCAACTCATAAAAACAAGTGTTGCCTGTCGCAAAAAATTAATAAACTTTTAGCTGATGAACTAGAACGCCTATTCAATGTAGGTGTCTTCCCTACAGCTTTAAAACGTCACGTGGTGCCATTATTTAAGAAAGGAAATCCATAACCTATTGCAATACCAAAATTTTTCGAAAAACTTGTCAAGAGGAATTGAATTTTCTAATAACTGTAATTTTATAAATCAAAACCAGCGGTAAATCAACAACAACTGCAGGATATGTCATAACTAACACCCATCGTAGAAAGTATGGAGACCAGTCATCAAACTAATAGTTGGAAGAACATGTGACTTCTCCAAGGCATTTGACAGTGTAAATTTGGAAATAATTCTTTCAAATTAGAATTGTATGGCATACGAGGTGTAGCATTAAATTAGTTCCAAAACTATTTAGTCGACAGGGAGAAGCGAATAATTTGAAGAAAATCAACCTATTAAACAGGGTATTCAGACTCAAGATGAGGTATAATGAGAAATGGGATGCCTCAGGGATCAGTCCTTGACCCATTTCTATTTCTATTTAAATAAACGCTCTGCCTTTCCATGTATTAAGTTCTTTGGCAGCGATTCTCTCTGGCGATTCACTTCCTCGGTTAAATGCGACATTGCAAATATTCTACGCTATGTAAATAAATATTTAAAATTATAGGCATTCTATAGCTATATCACATTTTGTAAAGTGCTCATATATTATATTTATTTATTTATCTTTTTTTAACTATTTAACGTCGGCCTATTTCCGCTACCAGGGCCTATCACCGACGCCAGGAAACGAGCTACTCCCAACCTGGAAATTTTGCTGAACCTCTTCCCTTAAGAAGAGTAGGGATCTTTTACTTGCCTAACATTTAATAGACAAGGGACCGCCTGCTTTACATCCCCTCCGAAGGATGGTATATCCACTACGTAATCCTCGTCTGAAATTACGTAACTTCCGAGTATACACTGATATACAAGCCTCTAGAAGGTGGGACGAGAACGCTGTATTTCCCAAGATGGGAGCCCATCCAAGTACTAATCGCGCTCGACGTTGCTTCAACGGAATATCGACTGTTATTCACACTGAAGTCGCCTCTACGCTCGCCCCTATTATATTTATTGTATATAGCATTTTACCACACACCTTACACATTTCCACACATGTAATCGTGTTCTTGAAATAAATGCTTTCTATTCTATTCTGTTAGAAAAAATCGAAGAAAAAATAATGTGCATACTCCTTAACCCTTTTTTTAGGGGAGGATTCCGAGCAATGCAAGAATGTGACAATAGCGCATCAACAGGGTACATAAGATGGGAAGATAACTGGGTCACGTTTATTGACAACATGCTTCAAATGAAGATTCTACAAATGGATAGTAGATTACTATACGTACCAACTTATATCTCCAAGTTGGCCATAAATGCTAAAACGCATCTCAAATGGGTTAATAGCTTTATAAATGCAGGAAGAACTTTAAATCTACCTGTTACGAACGATGAAGTAACTGGTACTTTGAGGTAGGTGACTACTATTTTTAAATATAATTAATTTGCTTTAATATATGTTTCAGCTGCGGTGGCATTCTTTTTCGCGGTTTAATTGCAAGTTCAATATCCCGAAAAAAGAACTTGGGAATCCCAGTTTTGGAAAGTTATAAATTCGTACCAAATGTCGCTAATTTGAGTACGCAAGAGTCTGTAAGAGTAAATATGCAAATTATTTTAGAAAATGCTTTGGTATATAAAGTCAAAATTGTTGAACTTGTAGATGATTTCACTAACAAAGATGCTGTTCAGTTAACACCTATTATTCAAACAGTCTTACAGGATCAACCATTGGTACAATCATTTCTTAAAATATTGAGCAAAACTCCTCTTGATGTAACTATCGAAGTAGAAAATAAAAAGTTAACCAGTGAAACTGACTGTTTGGTTGTGATTGCTTCAAACATCTTAAAAAGACCAGAGGTATGTTGAAAATGAGACTTCTTGATGTAGCTCAGTGAATTATTTTCAATTTTAGTTTTTCCATGAGGCATTTGCTTCGGTATCAAAAAATGGCTTCATCATATCTCGCGAAACTCTTGACTTCAATTTGTCGAGCATCACACATTTGGATATTACAATTTTAACAATGCATAAAACACCAACTGAAACCTTATTGCTTCTACAAAAGCGGTCAAACATTAAAATGCTTAACTGTATTAAAGTAAGATCTTCGGGGAATTTCTCTTGGCTTGCCAAAACGCAAGAAGTCATTAAAAAAACAGGTGCTGAAGACATACTGCTTTACTCGGAGAAAGAGGTTAACAGCGGCATCATGGGTCTAGTGAATTGTTTAAGGAGAGAACCTGACTGTGCGAATGTTAAATGCTTGTTTGTAATGGATGAAAATGAAAACTTCAATCCAGAAGCTTCAATTTATGCTGACCAGTTAAAGAAAAATTTAGCTGTTAATGTTTATAGAAATAGTCAGTGGGGAACCTACAGGCATTTGCTATTAGATGAATCAAGTGCTGTAGAATGCGAGCACTGTTATGCGAATGTTACAGTTAGAGGCGATTTGTCTAGTCTTAGATGGATCGAAGGACCCCTTCGTCATATTATGACTGTGCCACCAGAAACTGAACTAGTTCATGTAAGTACCAACAATAGAAGTTATCAGTGGGGAGGATAATATTCTATTTTATGGGATACTCTGCGCTTTGCTATTAAAGCGTGCCGCCTCGCACATATGTCAGTAGGTCTTCCGAAAGCTAATTAATGTCTGTAGCCAATGAAATGAGCTATGTAGCGCCCTTGTGTTGCGGGTTTACTACTTAACAGATCTACAATCTTACAATTTCCTTTCTTTAGTTTTGCATGCGGATATAAAAACTATCGGTAGAAACCCTTTCCATTTGCCTCAAGGATTGTGCAAGGCTAATATCGCCGCCGCATGAACAAGATATTGGCATTGCAGTTTGTAAAAGATTGACTGTAAATTGTTTGCTTAACTGAATTTTTTATGTATAGTAATATCAAGGGTTTTTAGATAGTGACTTAGTTAATGATTCACTTTCAACTAACACCTTGAACATTTCAAATTGCTTTATTAATATATCCGACGTTTACCAGATATTGTATAACTTGAATATCAACAAAGGTTCTGCACCATCTTATTCGGACTTTTATTCATCATGTAACTTACACTTGAAACTGATGAAAATCTAGAATTCTGGGAAGTCAGCTTTATTTATTACGGCTATTCATAAATCTGAAGACAGTAAAGGGGTAACTAATGAATCTGTAACCCATCTGCATTTTGAGCGCTACTATTTCAAAGTCTTGTTACTGATTTTTTTATACCACATTACATTACCAAAACTGAAAATTAATTTGGCTTTCATTCAGGAGTATGCACCAATTACCAAATAATTAACCTTTATCATTTTTTAACTAAGATTGACATGCCATAGTAAGTCATTATTTCATTCTACAATCTATTATAATACAACGTTACATTATTTGCGACTGACTCACGCAATGCAACACAGCGGCCGGATGTTGCGGCACAGCAACTTTCAGACAGGTTATTTAAATTTCTTTGAAGAAGGTCTTCTAATTAAGTTCAACCATGTTTATGTTATTTTATATCATAAATTTTAGTTAAACTCGTTAAGGATTTCTTTTTTAATAAAAATGAAATTTGTGTTACAAGTGATTATGCAGGGAAAAGAGAATTAAAAAATTCCTGCTTCGGGTGTCAACGAATGAAAACGTCTGCATAAAGTGCAATTTTGTATGGCATATGATTTCAGCGAGGGAGGTAGAGGGAATGCTGGTAGGGTAAGGGGTTTTGGACAGGGGGGATTATGAGGGTGTGGGTTTCTGGGAAGGGGATTACATCAGTCTTGTAGTGATAAGTCATAAATTGGTAGACGTTCGTATATATATTTGTGAGTATGTCTTATATTACCTTGTCGTCTGATATTAGTTAGGTTTTGTGTGAGCTGTGAGTTAGTCTTTAATATGTAAAAAAAATAGTGAGGTCTCGTCTATGTAACCTCTCATCATTTGCACCCCCGTCAGCCTATGCAGATCTGCGATTGTAATGTAGCGCGGGGAGTTTGTCAACAAGCGCAGCAACTTATTTTAGGAGGATGCACAGAACTGCATTTGCTGACTCCTCTCTCTTGCTCTGGAAAATTCAGATTCATACCATCTATACAGACTTTGTAAAGGTCTACGATTCAGTTAAAAATCGGTCATTGTTGGACAAGTTGAATTGGTCAGTAATAAATGATTCTCTTTTGAAATGAGTTGGAAGCTACTTACTTGATTGGACACAGATTATTAGAGTTACCAAATTTCAAATCGAAAGTAATTTAAGTCATGTCAGATGTAACAAATTTGGAACCCTTGCTCTTTAATATATTCATCAGTAACATCCATAAGTATCTCACCAATGGTAGTTTCTTCTTGTTCACCGACGATTTTAAATTGTTTTCTAAAATAACCACCACTAAGGATTGCAACAAATTCCAAACAGATCTGAATAATACTATTACATTATGTCACCGTAATGGTATCGAACTTAATATGTCCAAATATCATATTATATCCTATTTTCAATATCTTCACTACATTAAAAACACACCATTTGAAAATATTTCTATTATTAAAGAACTGGATGTAATATTAGACCCATCATTAACTTTCCCATCTTACATTTCTCGAACTGTTACATCGAGAATCTAGAATAAGTTCAACAGGCATTCTTCTGTCATGTCACTTTATATCGAATAAAACTCAGACTATACAAGTTTCGGACATGATGCGAAGTTCACCGGAAACAGAAATCTTAAATTACTACTATAACATAACTAATTATGTTTCCTGTCCACGTGTGCTAAAAATATTTAAGATTCATATTCCATTAAAAACTATCCACTCCCCAAATACATTTTATAAACCAGCTTATAGAACTAATTACGGGTTCTATTCATTTGTTGCTAGGTTCTCCAGACTAGCTAATAACTCTAGCATTAATCTTGATATTTTTAAAGAATCAACTACCTTCTTCATACAATTATCAAACTGCCCTAAAAGTTAAGGCTAACCATAGTCTCGCGTTATGTTTCTTTGTTTTATGGTATATACCGAACTCATACATACATACATAAGTCTACTTAGAAGCATAAAAGTAATATCATATGGGTGCGCATCGTGAGCAAAGCGGACTATAGTGCGCTCATCTGTTATACAATAAGCTCTGAGTGGACCTACTAAGATGCGCCAAGCTTTAATTACAAAGTGCAAGGTACTTGACACTAACCTCCCCACCATACGGAGTAGACATTTCCGAAACTAATTATTTTTCAGGTGTATTTTGCTGCTCTTAACTTTAGGGATGTTATGACTGCTTTGGGAAAAATTAATGCAGATGTAATAACTCAAGAGAGGATAGAGCAAGAATGTGTTCAGGGCATTGAATTTTCAGGCAGAGATAAAAGGTAAATTAATAGTAATAATAAAAGTGCTTTATTGAATCAATACAATTCAGCAGGTCATTGACCGATGACTTTCAGCCTAAACTTAAATTATTATATAATCCACAAATGTGAAATATTTAAACAGAGTTTCTAACCTTGCACAAACATGTATGGGCTGATTTTCTCTATGATAAACCACTGAAATCTAACTTGTGAGATGTGTTACACGTAGCGCACAAAATTATTACAACGAAAAGTGACTTACCGCATATGTCTGTCCAGCTTCTCTCTTTACTGTTATGATACAGAAGTAAAAAATACACACTAACAGATATATCATTTATGATTTTCAAACAGCTGAAGATTGTCCGACTGCTGTATTTATCCATGATTGTAGGTATTGTTGACAAATTATAATTTTGTTTAGTGAGTGAAATTTATCCTGGGAAGTATATGAAAATTTTAGTTTATAATGTTGTTTTTAGTTCGTCAACAAGAGCATTTCAATTTGTTTTTGAACTCGTCCGCTACAATATTATGTCATAAGCGAAACTTTTAGTTGACGATATCAGGTGCTACCACTACTATTTCTTTTTTCAGAGGCAATAGAGTAATGGGTATGGTCAAGCAAGGTGCACTTTCTACTATAATTTTGGCAGATTCCTACTTAACTTTTAAGGTACCCGATTTTTGGACTCTAGAGGCTGCAGCTACTGTTCCAGTGGTCTATGGGACTGTTATTTATGCTTTAATCGTCGTAAGTTTCGATTGGAAAGTAGCTATATATTTAAAATTTAAGTTCATTCTCTCATTGCAAACTAATCAACAGAATATTTTTTTAAAAGTATTATAATAAAGTGATCATATTTGAATCTTGCTAATGCCGGACATAATGGAGGAAAAATTCCAGGTTTAATAATTGATGAATGGAGGGAGGGAGAAATCTGGATATTTTTTTTGTTCAGCTTTCAAAATTGATGCTAGCGGGAGGGGGGATAGAAATCTGAAAAAAATGTTTGTCCACATCTCAAAATTAATGAACGCCGGAATTTTTGAGACTTTTTGAGGCGTTTTGCGACAATACCGGACAATTGTGGGACAGCAGCTCGAAAAACGGAACGCTTAATCTGGGACGAATGATCACTTTATTTATAGGGAGGGAGCAGTTTGCAAACGAGTGTTTACCTGAGAGAGGTTTCATAAATGTTACAAGATGTTGGGTGGGGAGGGGTTGAAATAACTTATTTTTACGAACTTAATTGTTATTAATAATATTTATTCGAAATCCCAAAACAGGTAATTTTTTTATTTTATAATGATTTTTATGGAAAATTTTTACCCCCACTTCAAGCGCCATCAAATGACACTTAGAACCCCTAAATTTTTAAACTGGAAGGAGGTGTTTGTGGTACATTGCTTAAAAGATGTTTTGATTCTCTATTCAGCAATATCAACTTTTGTCGATTTTATTCACCGGTTAATGAAAAAATTACATTAAAATACCATGACGTGATTTTTTAGTTGCAAGATGGAGGTCCATCGCATTTTGCAATTAACGTTAGGGCTCATTTAAGTGCAGTGTTTTCTGGTAAGTGGATTGGTAGAGGTGGCCCAATGGATTGGCCAGTTCGTTCTCCTGACTTGTCGCCACTAAATTACTTATGGGATGCTTCAAGTCGAAAGTGTATGTTAATACAGAGGACAATATTGAAGATTTAAAAATAAGACAAGGCAAAAAGTTGAACAAGTTTCCGGGTCATGCCAAACATTCTTGGAAAATTTAGTGACCCCCTTGCATATTATCAAGAGGTGAATGGTTTACTATAACATTTACTTGTTCAGTTTCTTGCCTTATCCTTCAATAATGTCCGGTCTGTTAACATATATTTTCTCTTTCAAGTATCAATATAAGAAGTTATCTAATGGCGTCAAGTTAGAAGAACGAGCAGGCCACTCTGTTGCACCGTATCTACCTATCTACTTGCCAGGAAACACTGCATTTAAATGAGCAATACCCCATATTGTTGCAACCAAATATTGCTGTTGTGACAAATCAAATGTAACTTTCTCGTTAACTAGTGAACAACATCGAAAAAAATTGACATTGCTGAATAGAGAATCAAATATCAGATCAGATTCAAATGAGGTATTACAAGCATCCCCTTCCAATTTAAAACTTTAGGGGTTTTAAGCGAGTAGAAAATTCCAGAAAGAAAACAAAAAATTAAGACAGTGCTGTAACTAATATTTACACAATACCCATCTTCTTAAATACTTCTTCTTATGAAAAACAAAAAAATTTAATTATTTATAGAGGGGTAAATTAAGAAAAGGCGAGACAATTTTAATTCACTCAGGAACTGGAGGAATTGGTCAAGCCGCTATAAGACTGGCTTTGCATTATGGATGTAGAGTATATGCCACGGTAGGCAATCAAGAGAAAAGAGACTTTCTCAAAAAAACATTTCCTCAACTTAAAGGTAAACTATGATATTACTTGTAAACTTACTACATTTCCTCAAATTTTAGATCGTCACATTGGTAACTCTCATGATGAATCTTTTGAGCAGATGATATATAAAGAAACAAACGGTCGAGGTGTGGACATAGTTCTAAATTCTCTAGCAGAGGATAAACTCATCGCTTCAGTTAGATGCCTATCAAGAAATGGTAGATTTATAGAGATAGGAAAGTTCGATGTGGCTAACAACAATGAACTGAGTTTATTACTTTTCCAAAAAGAAGCCAGTTTCCATGGAGTCATGTTGGACCAATTATTTACCGAGAGCCCAGGTGTAAAAAGAGTGATTAGTGAAATTATGCTCGATGGAATAATGTACGGAATCATAAAACCACTCAGAAAAACCATTTTTAAATTCAACGAAGTTGAGCAAGCATTTAGGTTTATGGCCACTGGAAAACATAAGGGAAAAGTCCTTGTTCAAATACGCAAACCGGAAAGGGAAACTGTTTTAACACCTCCCATTCAGAAATTTCCAGGAATTGCTAGGTCAGTATTGTCTACTAATTATAGTGCGGTAGCTGTGAAAAGAACCCGTTTTGTATTATTGATATTTGTTTCTATAGTACTATAGTACTGCTTATAATTTGAGGTAGGACATCCCAACATTGTGTCCGTGACTATAACCTGCTTAAAATTTATTCGATTTAAGAATATCTTGTCATTATGATACAGCTATGTATTATACACGGTGAAACACAGAGTCATGCAATTCTGTCCTTTTTCATCTGAGGTCAGGGACCTTCTTGATTATCCTATATATTTGAACTTAATGCATTTCACAGCATAGAGTTTATGTACTTAACGCAGATTCTTAGTTTCTTGCTCTACGTCAATGATATGATTTTTTCTCTATAAATTGATTTTTGGCTGGATAAATGATTATTGCAGAAAGCAGAACGAATATTTTATATTAGAAACACATGAAAAACTGGAAAAAGAAGCAGTATAAAACTCAATAACATGTATTAATAGTGAGTTTGACTCTTAACTCTACAACTTCTTGGATAGCGTCTAGGTATGGAATTATTGGTCGTTTCCATCGTAATTTGTTCCCGCTTCTCTGTCAGAACATTTCTGTGGTTAAACTGGACACAGGAATATCCTTCTTTAGAGCACATCACAAAGGTGCCCAATGGGACTTTAGTCAGAGAATAGAGTTGATCATATCATCCTATTGATTCCGGCGGTTTAAAAAAAATTCATTGACCACATTCGCTCTGTACGGTCTGGCGGTATAATTCAAAAAATGAACAAAACACGTAATTTTCATTCTAAACTTATATTTCTAGGGGATTTTGAGGTTGATGATTTCAAATTTCATTCTTATGGTGAAAATCGAGTGAAATGGTGGTTGAAAGGGGTGAAAAATGAAAATTTAACAAAGTACGTAATTTTCTTTCTAAAAGTATATTTCTAGGAGTTTTTGAAGTTGCTGATTTCAAATTTCAGCATGCCAAAAGCCTAGAATTTATTCTTAGGTAGAAAATAAAGGAAATTAGTGATTGAAAGGGGTCTAGAAATAAAAAATTGAAAAAACACGTAATTTAGATTCTGAAATTATATTTTTAGGTTTTGAACTTGTTGAGTTTAAGTTCGAATTCGATCTCAGAAAAGCCCATGTGCTCTCAAAATTTTGAGTCTTAGCGAATAAACAACCCTAAAATGGGGTAAATCATCCCTCATTTGTGGTAACAATAAATACACACAAAAAGTAGTTAACAAGAGCAAAAGTATTGTATTTAAATATATATTTCTGGTATATCGCAAAGGATTTTCTACTCTGAGGTGGTTAATCAACCCCCAAAATAGAAGGAAGCCTCCCTAAAATGAGGCAAAGGGTTTACAAATTGATGTGAATGAACTCCTCTTAGATTAGGCTAAAAAATACCCCTATTCTTGCAAAGAATATACACCATCATACCATCGTAAAGTATATAAATGCTAAAAAGTGACATAAAAAATGAAGATTTGAAAGTTTGGAATTATGTGGAACCAGAGTGACTTAAAGTTCACCCCTTTTATCACAGTACATACGAGTGTAAAAACTACTCTTATATAAAAATAAAATACATGATTACCATTAAAATATGGAAAATATGGAAGCTTTTGATTTATACATTTTTGAATAGAAACTAAAGTGACTTTAACCCCTCTCATGAATTTTATTTTTATATTAGGGTGGTTTTCCTCTATCTAGGGGTTGCTACCTCAGAGTAGAAAATCCTTTGCGTCATATACCAAAAATCTATATTTACAATCTATACAATACGTTAGCGCTTGTTAACTACTTTTTGCATGTATTTATTGTTACCACAAATCGGTGATGATTTACCTAAAGACTCAAAGTATTGAGGGCACATGGACTTTTCTGAGATGGGATTCGAACTTGAACTCAACAAGGTCAAAACCCCTAAAAATATAATTTCAGAATCTAAATTACGTATTTTTTCAACTTTTTATTTCTACCACTACTCTATTTGCAACCTAAGAATAAATTCTAGACTTTTGGCATGCTGAAATTTAAAATCAGCAACCTCAAAAACTCCTAGAAATATTGTTTTGGAATGAAAATTACGTATTCTGTCAACTTTTAATTTTTTTTAATTTTTGGCTTCTAACACGTTGAAATATTTGAAATCAGCAACCTCAAAAACCCTACATTAGAAGTACTTTTTGCATGTACTTATTGTACTTATTGTCACCATATACGAGGGGCGATTTTACCCTATTCTAAGGTTGCTTTTTCGCTCTAGCACAAAATTTTGGGGGTGTTTCGGCTTTATTAGATTCGAATTCAGCGTCGAAAAATACATAGGACTACTCGGGTCGAATTCCAGGATCAGGACTTTTTTTGTTTACTTCTTCTGACCCAAATTTTGAAGCCGCCTTATTGAAAAAAAAATGTATGCAGCAAAACTGAATTTAGCATATCCAAATACTTAATTCTACCAGGTTTCGTAAATTTTTACCGATTTTTGATGCCTGTTTTCAATAAAAGTACCGTGTGCCGTCAAATTCTCTTCTCATTTAAGTGATTATTGGCCGAGGATGTTGTACTTCTCTGTACAGCTATATTTTTTACGAAATCTTGACATTAGTTATTACTTCAATATGACGTTTCTTCATGTTGGATTAATTTATGCCACTGACAATAAGTAATCACCATTAGTCTTATATTCTAATAAATTTACAAGCACTAAATAACTTGAACTGCAAAGGTCAAATTACATTCAGGAAACATAGAATAAAGATTTGCATGGACTTTATAATGGTCAGGTTAAAGGTCATTATTCATGGCCGAGCCGAGATTGTATAAAAACCAATGCGTGGTTACCTACTTATCCAGTGTCCATCCATCTATATGGCTGCTTATTCTGTTATCATACATTGGAAAATAAAGACCTCCTGGAGCCCTCAAGATTTCCGTGTCATTTTGCAACAAATTAAATTATTTCATTCATTAAATGTACATTTGTACCAGTTATTCAAAAGTATCTCACGTATCGCAAGATAAACGCCGCTAAATGACAACAATTTGACTTCATAATACGGCATCCCTGTTGTATGACATAATCACATCATTTTTATGAGGTCAAAGTGACTATCGTCTGACCAAAAAATGACGACAATATAACGTCAGTTTGCTGCCTGAGATTTGTATATGAAAAATCCCCATTTGGCCGCCGTACTATTAATATTTTTTATCTAATTTCATGTTGATAAAAACGAAACAAATTGATACAATCGGTACAGGTACTGCTGCAATTCTGAAAATACTTACGTAATAGTTGGAGGCTTAGGAGGATTTGGTTTGGAACTGGCAGACTGGTTGGTACTGAGAGGAGCAAAGAAACTAGTTCTAACGTCTAGAAAGGGAATTTGTACTGGATATCAGAGTTTAAGAATCAGGTAATCAGATAATATTTGGTAAAGTTTGGTAGCTGTAGATGTTCCTATGAATAAATACCGACGTATATCATTAACCTTGATATAAACAGACCATAAAATCACGGTAATGAGGTTTATATGAACTATATCCACTGAACTAAGCTGCTTTATAGGTGGAGTGTAATTATTCTTACTACTTACGGGAGCCCACCATAACTGTCCGTGCACCCCCTCTCTCCGATCCTTGGGGACAACGTTTTTCATAAAGATTAAAGCCTAAGGAACAATTTTAGACACGTTCTAAAAAACACTGTCTGTACTTTCAAAATGGCGTCCGTTTGAAAAAAAAATTGAAAATATTGTTATTGTCATTTAACACAAAAACTAAAAAAGACGAAAAAAAACTTTCTGCACAAAAAACAAAGTGTATACAATTTTCTACAATTTCGTTCCTATACAATATTTGGATAGGAGTTACCATTTTCCAGATAAATGATTCAGTTCTTAAAATAAAATATAAAATTCAATATAATACGTAAGTAACACCTCATTCGCTTTCAGATTCACTATCGCTGTGTCCCGATACATCGAATATTTCTTTTTTCTTCCTCTATTGCTTCATTTATGATATCGTTATCATCCTCACTTTCGTCTATTATGATTTGATTTGGAATCATATCCTGCAGAATTTCAGGAAGCGATTGAGGCAGTATTTTGTCTGCTGAACACCAAAGAGGTTCTTCATTTTCTTGCCATCCATAATCATTCCAAAGCTTTGGAATATTGTGAATACCTTCGTCGGATAATCGCCAAATACGTGTTTGGTAAACACACCTTTTAATATGCTCGATAAAGCAAGCTCTTGATGGTGGAATCGAAGAAAAATCAACTTTAGTGTCAATTGATAAATACAAATCTTCACCACATTTCTGTCTAATGGCAATTAGTAAATGAATGAATGCCTAGTAATGCCGAACATTTTTGAGGTCCATACTCTTCTTCTAATGCGGATATGTTAATAAGCCTTCTTTTATTGCCAAATCCGGTATCAAAAAGTAATTTATATTTAGTTTTATTAGAATGAGCCAGCAGAATCCAAAAGATGTCACTATTTTTTTCATAACCCTTTGTTACCGTTTTCGAGATAAATGTCTGCAAATTATATTATTATTATAATTTTTTTTTTAAACCAGTCACCCTTCTCTGTGGCTCCGACCCTCACAGAGGGGAGCTGACATCAGGGACCTCTATACCCATGACACGACTACGATAGACGAGAGTGTTAAATACACCATCCTGGCAAGCAATTATGAATCCCTCAGTCTTAGACTTCAGCCCGGCTGACCTTAAGAAGGCAAAGGTCAACCTTTCGGATAAGCCAAGGTTTTCTATATTTTTATAGAAAACTCCATGCATTGGTTTATCCGTATGAAAGCTGCAGAAAGTTGTTGTGTTCTGCAGCTTTAATTTGGGCTTTTCACCGAGCAGGTTCCATCTCGGTGACAGAGTCGCGATTTACCCACTCGACGTCGAAGAAGAGACCAAGTTCATCGGCTGCTCTCTGTGCTGCCTTAAACAAAAAGGCTCCTACCCCTGCATTTTCATGGTCCCGGACCATGCAGAGGAGGGGATCCGAACTCCTGATGACCTTACAGGCTCCATCCAGAACCATCCTATTATGGAGACTCTCCAAACTCAAGAGTCCACGGCCTCCACGATGTCGCGGGAGGTATAGCCGTGGAACGGACGATTTAGGATGCAAACTCCTATTGAGATGCATCTTCTTGCGGGTTCCTACGTCGAGTTGACGCAACTCTTCTCGAGTCGGGTAGCAGACACCTGTCTTTCCCGACAGTTCTGAAGACCAGATCTGTCGGAGTCAGTGCTGATACTTGCCGCGGAGTGCGTTTTTCACTACACTCACTTCTTGGGTGGAGCGTTGCTCGACACCCAAGTAAGTGTACGACTCTTCGGCATCTAGATGATGTAAGATGCTGTAAGATATATTTTTTTTTTGTAAAAGCCAGTCACCCTTTAAACTCTGTGGCTCCGACACTCGCAGAGGGGAGCTGGTAGTACCGGTAGCCACTCCCCACGCCCGTAGGGTGAGTGACTACTGGGTCCGCGAATCGGGGCCCTGAGCAGACGTAATGAACCGAGGATGACGGCCTTTTGCATTCTGCCGGCTAAGATCTCTGCCGAATTTCGGCATGCCGGTATGATCTTAAGTTCTGAAGGCAGTGTGTGTCTCGTTCCACCGAGGGCTCCTATAATCAGTACCACTATCTTAACAGTATGGTCTGGATAGAGTCTGCGGAGTTCGAAGAGAAAATCTCGATATTTTGTCCGTTTTTCCTCCTCCTTCAAGACAATGCTGTAAGATATTATTATTATTATCACGCCTTGTTACACGACCTCAGCTAGCCTTAGCTGGGTTCTTTTCACCAGTACCCTGGGGTCCTTCGTCAAGGCCTGGCGCGGACGGATATTCTGTCCATTGGCTAGCTGGTTTTTGTAGTACTCCTGAAGGAGATATTCATCTCATCTCAGGATACACCTAAAAATTTCCTGATGATATGGCACGTTTGTAATATTGCTGCCTTTTGTATGGTAACTAACATAGTTTCAGGAATATTTAACTTCTTTAAATTCTTCTTTAGGTTGGTAGTCATTACTCCAGTAGCGGAGATTACTATAGGTACTATTTGAATCTCTTTCAGCTTCCACATACGCTTTATTTCTATTGCTAGATTTTCATATTTAGTTGTTTTTTCTGCTTCGGTTCGCATAATATTATTTGTTAGTGGGCATGCAATGTCAATAATAGTTGCTTTCGCCTTTACTCTATTAATGATGACGATGTCCGGTCTGTTGAAGTCTACCTTATTATTATTATTATTATTATTATTATTATTATTATTATTATTATTATTATTATTATTATTATTATTATTATTATTATTATTATTATTATTATTATTATTATTATTATTATTATTATTATTATTATTATTAATTTTTTTTTTCAGTTTATTTTATTTTTTGTTATGTTATTAATATAAAGTTATATTATACGCCTTACAATAATTGTCAAAGTTATTTCCTCTAAGTGATTTACGGATATATAAATTTCCATGTTTTCTTAATTTCGGACTCATTTATCTGGGAAATGGTAACTCCTATCAAAATATTTTATAGGAACAAAATTGTAGAAAATTTTAAGTACGTTGTTTTTTGTTAAAAAAAGTTTTTGTCCTTCTTTTTTAGTTTTTGTGTTAGCAAAAACAACATTGGAAACAGTTTTTTTTAACATATGGCCGCCATTTTGAAAGTACAGTTTTTTTTAGGACATGTCTTAAATTGTTCGTTAGGCTTTAATCTTTATGAACAACATTGTCCCCATGGATCGGGGGGTACACGTACAGCTAGGGAGGGCTCCCCGACTATCTTTAAAATATGCAATTTTTGGAGAGAATTTGTAACATTCAAATTAAATTAATTTATACTTATTATTAATAACTAATTCATTTTGTACTAGGATTTGGCAGTCTTATGGAGCCATTATTAAAATATCGTTAGCTCATGTAACTACAATGGCTGGATGTAAAGAACTCATTGAAGAATCCCAGAAATTAGGACCTATTGGTGCCATTTTCAATTTAGCTGTGGTTCTAGCAGATTCGATGTTTGAAAATCAAACTATCCACAGCTTTATTACTTCTTTTGCCCCTAAAGCAACAGCAACTGAATATTTGGATCTATTATCAAGAAAAATGTGTCCAGACCTAAGGTAACTGTACAATCAAACTATTATGAGCACTATCGTAATTATTATACTTTTCATAGAAACGAAGAGGTAATATATTTTAGAAAATTCTAAACGTCTTTTAAATGTTAAGATTACCCATTACATTCAGTATTAGAATTAAAAAAAAATTGTCCTATGAGATTATAAGTTTGTTTAATTTGGGGTTTAATTTTTCTAATAAAATTTGATCAAATGTGATGCTATTTACATTATCCGTTATTTTATAGTGAGTTTGTCGTATTTTCATCTGTATCTTGTGGCCGAGGTAACGCGGGGCAAACAAATTATGGCATGGCGAACTCAATTATGGAAAGAATTTGTGAACAACGAAGAAAAGATGGATATCCTGCACTGGCAATTGAATGGGGTGCAGTTGGACAGGTTAGCATTCTTTATTAAATAACAAAAATCATTTATGGTATGGTTGTTGTATGGTTACTCCTATCTATCTACAAATATTGGTAGATGAAAAACATCTAAATGCATTTTTGAATGAAATTTACATCTTTCTCGATATTCATATCAGAAAGTTTTTTACTGATATGCCAGCAAATTACAAATGAGGAATTAGAGATTTATCTAATACGCATGTAGATGAGGGTAATTTATATGTTGCTGACAGCTTGAAAATGAGATTGAGAATCAGTGCTGTGAGCTATCTTCAAGCCAATGCTATGAAATACTTAATTATATTATTTTAATAAATTTAGTTTAAAATATACAAGCATTTGGAGGTGATAAAACATGATTTTTATATTTTATAGGTTGGTCTAGTGGCCGAAATGCAAGAGGAACATACTGAACTCGAAATAAGTGGAACCCTTCAGCAACAAATTTCCAGTTGTCTAAATGTTCTTGATAGATTTCTTAGACAAAAAAAATCTGGTATTGTATCTAGTATGGTGGTAGCAGAAAAACGTGGGGGAGTATATGCAGCCGATAATATAGTCGACGCAGTCGTTAATATTTTAGGTAATTTGTCGTATTGAGAGACAATGAATTCACATGACATTTTTAAAAAACGGAGAAAAATGATCAAGTGTATCTGAGAATATCCAAGGATAAGTAAATACGGAATAATATAAATATAAATAAAATAAACAAGTCAATTAAAAACAATATATTTTAATATGTAGCGAAGTAATTTGTATTTTACACATGCGTGCAGAGGCTACTAATTAAAGTATCCTCGAGAAATGAGCACTAATTAATTTTGTAAATAACAGGAAATATAATTTCTCGAAAAGAATGGTTAACTAGAGGCTATTATAAGAATTGGAAACAAAAAGTATAAAATGAAGGAATTGAAACGTTTGAACAAGATACATTTAAGAATTATTCAAAATAAAAGGTACATTTGGTGTTTTTCCCGTAACATTGACATTGTTAAAAATAATGAACAAAAGTGGGCTCAAATTAGAACCCTGTGTGACACCCGAGGTTGGTAAAACTTCAACAGATTTATGGCAACAGCATAAAACATGTTGAGTTCTTTTGCCAAGTGAGATTTTATCTCCATTGAATTTAAGGTCATTTGAAAATTATAAATGTGTGACTTATGTACTTAGTGGAATATTGTTGGAATATTTATCATGTCGAAGGCTTCGGAAAAGTCTGTATGGATCGTATCAACTTGACTACCATCATCAATTGCATGAGACAAATATTTTGTTTACAAAATAAATTGGTAACCATAAACTGATCTTTATAAAAACCGTATGGGAATTTTGATATTTTATTAATTTACGTGGCAATATTCAAAATAACAATGGGGCGGTAATTAGTTATTATTTCCTCTTTTAAAACGGGAAAAGGTAAATGCTGAGGCAGTCATGTATTATGAAGGATGAAGTATGGCCAGGGCCACTGGTTAGTTTTGGCATTAGCTAGCTACTGTAGTTATTTGAAAACCTCATCTTCTGTAATGTTACGAGTATTTACATTTAAAATATAGTGGTTTCCGTATATCTTATAATTCATTTGAAACATTTTTGTGTACTGGAATAAAAAAAAATAATTAAAAATATGTTGTATGTATTTTACATTACATTAATTGATTCGTAAAATATTATCCACAAATGCCATTCGTACTTTAAAATTTTATCTTTAATTCTTTTCTTGGACTATGTTGCACGAAGTAATACATATAATTCATGGAAATTGGATAGTTTATTCTTACATCACCCAGATAAAAAATTCTTTGTATTACTGTGCAAGCATGTTGTCGACATAAATTGAATATATGGAATTCTAAGCAATAGTGACATTAAGGCCCGGTACTTTCATATCCAGTTAAGTCTATTCTATAGATAGATCCCATGGAAACAATTATTGACACAACTGTATCCAAGGACTTAACTGGAGATGAAAGTACCGGGCCTTATTAATATGATAAATTTGAATCTATTAGTTAATATTCTATATCATTACAATATTATACCTTTAGGTCTAAGCGATGCCAAATCTGTCAGTTTCCATTCAACTTTGGCAGAATTAGGTATGGATTCCATGACTGCAGTTGAAATTAAGACAACTTTAGAAAGAGAATTTGAAGTATTCCTTAGTGCAAAAGACATCAGGATAATGACATTATCAAGGTGAGATCTGTAATAATCAAACTAGTCTTATACTTCACTCTATTTTTTAGATTGAAGGAAATTCAAGAAGAGAAGAACGGAGTAAATTCAAGTGGTGAAAATAAAAATTTGGCACATTTCGGATTAGATATGTTTGTAAGGTTAATCGGTGATGAATCTGACAGCTGCATCCCCTATATCCGATTAAAATCTAATGTATGTGAAGAAACAGCTGCTCCAGAATTATTACTGTTTCCTGGTATAGAAGGCTTTGCCAAAGTGTATGAACCCCTCACATCACGTCTTAATGCACATACAGTTTGTGTTCAATTCAGATATGATACTCAGGAAGAAACCATTCTTGACATGGCCGAATCTTTAATGCCTGTAGGTATTCAAATCCTGCTTAGAACAACAATACCTCACCAAGTTAGTAACGCAAAAAAAAAAATTGGAAATTTTTATTGTTCAAATAGGCTTAGAATGTCATGAAACCTCGAAATTTCAAATTTGAGCAAAAAAAAATTCTGTTTGTCCTTCTATCGATCTGTAACTTTTTTGTGCGTACGATTACTCTGGAAACGTTTAAGATATTGACTTGAAATTTGGTACGCGTACGAAATCTGGAACTAGATTATATTTTGATCTTATTCTGTTGAAGGGTTGGGGGTAAATTGAGGTAAATAGGTAAATCCAGCAAATTTATAAATTTTTTTTGGCAATAGCCACCCCATTACCACCCCCGCCCTACTAGTAAAGGAAGTGAAAAAATTAAATAAGGATTTAGTGTGTGTACAAGAACCAAAGGCCTCAATTTTTTTTTACTTCACCCCCCCACCACCGAAGTTCCTCCTTTTTAAAATATATTAGAGTTGGTTAGAAATGGTAAATTCTTAATTTTGACATTCATCTATTTTTAGCTGTTTCATGTGAAAACTACACATATTTTATTTCAGATTGTAGAAGAATACGTGAAAAAAACTGAACATTTTATAATTATGGCATATTCCTATGGAACTTTAGTCGCTTTGGAAGTGGCTAATACGTTGGAGTCTCGTGGTTATACAGGCACAATCATATGCCTTGATGGAGCACCGGTACTAATGAAAGAATTTTTGAAAAATTTTGATATTGAATCAGAACGTAATTTACAAACCTCACTTCTGTGTCATTTGCTTTCTTTCTACACATCATTTAAAGTAATTTTGAAACAGAAGGTAAGTTAAGTTAATAACGACATGATAATGTGAATATGGATATTAATTATTTTTACAGGAAAATCTTTTTAAATGTGAGTCATGGGAAGACAGAGTAGATCTTTCTATTGATATTGTGAAACATTGCTCCATTCAAGAAAAAAATTATCAAAGAACCGTCGCCAATGGGCTTTACAGACGTCTTAAAGCTTTAATGGAGTACAATCCTTCGTATGGAAAGTTAAAATCTGATATAATATTATGTAAACCAAAACATATCAGCACTCAAGGTCTTCCATATGACTACAACTTATCCCAGTTATTTGTAAAACCTGTGGAAGTTCAAATATTTGAAGGAAATCACGTGTCTATTTTAGAGAATGAACTGTTAGCTGCGACAGTAAATACTTATATCAAAGAATGTTATCAGATACACAAGTGAAAGATCTCCTTAAATTAGTTTTAATACATTTAAGTATTTTGTAGGTAAGATAGCGAAGTGAAGCAAATTGTTAATTTAATTTTGTTTAAATGCCATTTAAAAATATATATTTTACATTTTGACTAATTTTCTTGCTAGAAAGAGAACCAATCGAATTATTTAAGAAAAACTATTTTCTATCATTTTGCATATACTACGGGAGCCCACCCTAACTGTACGTGCACCCCCCGATCCTTGGGGACAATGTTTTTCATAAAGATTAAAGTCGAAGGAACAATTTTAGACAAGTCCCCGAAAAAAAAAAAAAAAAACTGGCTATACTTTCAAAATGGCGTCCGGTTATAAAAAAAATTTTTGCAAGTATTGTTTTTGTCGTTTAACACAAAAACTAAAAAAGATGGAGAAAAACTTTCTGGCACAAAAAACAAAGTGCATAAAATTTTGTACAATTATTTTCCTATACAATATTTGGATAAGAGTTACCATTTTCCAGATAAATAATTCAGCTCTTAAAATAAAATATAAAATTCGATTTAAAACGTAAGTAAACACCTCATTCGCTTTCAGATTCAGTATCGCAGTCTCCCGATATATCGAATATTTCTTCCAAGTCTTCTTCCTCTATTGTTTCATTTATGACATCGTTATCATACTCACTTTTGTCTATTATGATTTGATTTGGAATCATCTCCTGAAGAATTTCAGTAAGCGATTGAGGCAGTATTTTCAGTCGTCGATAGGGTTTTCTTCAATCAACTCATCTTCGGTAGGTGAATTTAAGCAGCCTTGTCCGTGACAGTTGGAGCACATGGTTGAGCAGCGCAATCCTATTTTTACACATCCACATCGTTTCCCTCAGCCCATCCTGCAGTTGCAAGATATAAGTTGTAGAGCGGAAGACGGAGCTGGTGCCTCAGGTGTAAAAATGGGTGAAAGAACGGTGTCAGTTTTTTTCCAACTCCATTGTGTCGGATCAAGGTTTATTCCTCTCCATTACTGAATTTGATGAAAAACCCTATAAGCATGCTGGTAAGAAGCGGCAGACGTTGGCGGTAGTCTCGATAAGTATAATTACAGTTTTTGCTTTGCCTTTACCGAACAAAGCAGAAGTAGTGTCGCAACCACTAAATGCATGTGCAAACAGCACAGTTTCCTTACAGTTTCTCAAGACATCCGAACTAACGAAATACTCACCGAGTCTAACAACGGTATTTCACAATTAAATATTCGAGCATCGAGAATGGACAATTCATACCTGCCCCCCTTCCTCACATTCCCCAGACCGGAATCTGTCGAGCAGCTTCGACAGAATCCGAAGGTCAAACATAACAGTGCCGTGACGTTTTCAAAGAATTTAGGCGAAAAGAAATAATAAATATTAAAATTATGATAAAAGCGAAAAAATTCAACAAAAATAATAAAAAAAAAAAGAAAAGTACATGATGAATCTTGTAGAGGAGAATCCGCTCTACAAGTTTCATTATAACCATTTTTGACGTCAAAGTAGCCGTTCGGAGATATTCGCTGTGAAAAATCGCGTACCACCGATTTTTCGCCGAGTGCTCTAAACTACCCCCTACTATGAACGTCGATAGCGAGAAAACGGCGGGGAATACGCAAATCGATCTTAGAACTTTTTTTTGTAGAATTTAATGACGAATATTTTTGTCCCTATACCTGTTTTTCGTGGGAATGACGGATTCGAAGGAAAATGAGAATAATCGTAACTAACTCCCGTCTAGGGGTGGTTTTTCGCCCCAAAAGGGTGTTTCCATCAACGGATAAGGTGGGAACTTTTCGGATTCTTACTTCTACCCCTATGAAATATGCATGTGTGACTTGGATAGAAAATCCGGATGTGGAAGTAGTGATTCCTTGGGCAGCGGTTTTTTTTGTTATGTTAATAACATAAAGTTATATTATACGCCTTACAATAAATCTTCAAAGTTATTTCCTCTAAATGATTTACTGATATATGAATTTCCATGTTTTCTTAATTTTGGACTCATTTATCTGGAAAATTGTAACTCCCATCAAAATATTGTACAGGAACAAAATTGTAGAAAATTTTATGCACGTTGTTTTTTGTGAAAAAAGTTTTTGTTCATCTTTTTTATTTTTTGTGTTAAATAACAAAACAGCATTGGCAACAGTTTTCTTTAACATATGGTAGCCATTTTAAAAGCCAGTTTCTTTTGGGGGGGGCATGTCTAAAATTGTTCCTTAGGTTTTAATCTCTATTTTGCCCCAAGGATCGGGCGGGGGGAGGGGGGTCCACGTACAGCTAGAGTAGACTCCCCGACTAATACTTCATTTTTGTCAAAATGTGGGTAATTTTGTACTATTTATTATTCAGTGAATAAATAATTGAAATATTTGCAAAATATTTTTTGTCACCGTAAATAGAAAATTCTTGGAAATTCCATAATGTAATTCTGTGCTGTTAATAATTGAAATGACTTATAAAATTATGTGTTTCTTTATTTGAATTCAGGTAATCTTAATGTAAAAATAGAATGTAGTGAGAAACTTCAGTACATGAGACAGATTGTTTATATTTTACCTTATTGGTTGACTAGAAGAATGGTAAATCAATTGGTACGAAATAAAAGAAACTGTACAAAGTTTAGTTTTTAGAGCTCCACCAATTTTTTACTTAGAACTTAGAACTTAGAAAAAAGATATTAGAGATATTAGAGACCAAGCAAAAATACATACTTAACTGTATAACAGAAAATATATTACCTGAAAACCAGTAAGCATTTTAAGTTAAGTAGATTGCTTCTAACAATATGCTTATAGGGTAGGTAAGTTACTTGTAATGTACATGTTTAACTATTTATACAAACAAAAATCCAACATTGCCAAGAAAAGGTGAACTGTTACATACTGTCGTTTTCTCAAATACCTCCATTCGCATTGCCTTGAAGAATAGCTAGGATACAGGCAACGAAAACTCACTTGTATATTAATAGATCAGTGCCTGGCTATTAGTCCAGTCAATGAAAGAGTTGTGGAGAACATTTAGGAAGTGTTGGGGGTAGTTAGGAGGTAAACATACTGAAAGTCCCCGCCCCTAGCCCCGCCGCTTCAGGGGGAGAGGGAGATGGAAGGGTTCCTTTTTTCGATTCTTCGCTTCTAACTCGGAAACGATGCATCGTACGGAAAAAGGTAATCTATGCAAAATTAAACATAATTAAATTTCCCACAAGAATGTTTATATTCATTTTCTTCCTATGTGTTATAGTTTACGAGATATTCGCCAGCGAAAATCGATAATTAATAATAAAAAAATCAATTATGTATGTACCTTGAATATTTCTATCAAAGCGGTTTACCGTGATCTGCTAATAAATCACAGTCAAAAAACAATCTTTATTTTACAACACTGGACGTATTTACTGACGTAATATTTTGTCGAAATCTACTCTTTCCTTAAATATTCAGTGTGACTCACTTAAAATGAAGATTCTCATAACTTTTTCATTTTGTTTCTGATTTGAATACAATTTTACTCAAGTATAGAACAAGTTAGGATCTACTTATGACCAGAAAATCATTCACCTGCTATAAAGGCAAAGCCACCTGCAGTACCAAAATATGAGAAAAAGATTAAAAATCATATTGATGGGTCTTGACGAATTTCACGTAACCACCACAATTTGCGGAAACTGAGGATACCCTTTGCCAAATTAGCTTATGTATGAGAAATCCCCCATCAATAACCATATCAAATTTTGGTGTATATACATTTGTGGCGCCAATCGGATGCATTTTTTTAGAATTTCTAACTTCAAAATGTTTTATTTTTTTCAGCATATTTTGGTACCGCAGGTGGCTTTGCATTTGTAGCAGCCGAATGTCTTTCTGGTCATAAGTAGATTCTAATTTGTTCTATACGTGAGTAAAATTTGATTCAAATCGGAAACAAGTAGCTAGGAGTTAGAATTTTAGAATTTTCAGCATACTAAGTTGAACAAGATAAATCCCAACAAACAAATTTGTTTTATAATTGTCATTTCTACGACAATTTTGTTTTATTGCTATTTTATTACAATTATAAAATTACAATAAAACAAAATACTTGTATAACGTTTAAATTTTGCTTGTTGGGATAGAGTGGGTCTTAAAACACTACCTAGTGCACCCCACTCCAATGAATATTAATTTCAATAATTACCATAAAATTTCACACCTTTATATTGACCAGTTAAACAATTATTAAACCCAATGAGCGCGTTATTATACCCCTTTATTCAACTCACTTTCTTTCTTTGCTTGTTGAGGAGAAATCTTGTAATCGATTTTTATCCACATTCCGTTTACTCAGAGCTTTGAAATTTCGCATAATGACGTATCCTCGATAACAATACAATATACGACATTAGAAAATTCATGGAAGAATTTTTTTGCTATGTGGTAGTTCAGTGCCCCAGAAATAAGTAAAACGCTACTAGGTTTTTTTATCACTATATTTGCACAATGCTGTGGCCGCAGTTTCAACAGTTACGTCAGTATCAAACAATTATTCAAAATATAATGAAACACAAAAGGTCTGGTGATGATGAATTCCTGAATATCAATTGGGGTGTATTTCTGAGAAAGGATTAAAGTGAGTCAATTTTGTTTGGCAGCGGCAAAAACGGGAGAGCATTATAGAGCATTATATCAAAATGATCACTTAACAAACTAAAATTGTGGTTAACCATAGTAATAATTTTACACAGAATGAAACACAGCCCTGTGTAACGCCTTTGCCTACTTTGCACTTTCCGTTTTTTTTCCCTTAATTTTTGGCCTTGAATGGGTTCCATCAGCCAGCTGTTAGGGAAGAGATGAGGAAAAGAGAAGGAAGTAAAAAGGATAGACACATTTCACGCTCGGGGTTTCATCAGGGCGACTTAAGTTTACACATAGACTGGAACGCGTCCGAGTAGGTAGTAGGTTAAAACACATAAACAAAGGCATATTAGGAATAAATATCACAAGTCAAGATAAGTAGTTGACAAATGGCAACGGTTAAAATACTGTACCACATTGAGATAAAAAATTATAGATTAATCGGAATGTATTTTAATTTTTGCTTGAAAGAACATAGTTAAGATCATTGGTAGCTGAAAATCCATATGTCTTAGTTCACTTACAAGGATCAATGATTCTGTAAAAAGCAACCAAAGAAAATATGATTAATGTCACTTTTCTGTCCACAAGCACATAGATCATTATTTAGGATTCCAATTTTAAATAAGTGATCTGATTAGGTTGCAAACGTGTAATAGTAGAATAGAAAGGTTTTGAAACAGGGAATCCGTCATGCCAGCTAGACTCAGCAATCTTTAACTGATAATAATTTGTACCCCGCTCCGTGTACTTCTGATCGTATTGATATTGTTATTTCTTAAAGAGCTTTTTCTTATAAATAGTAAATTAATCAGTCGCAGATATCTTGTCGACCATTTCATTTTGATACAGACCACAATATGTTTTAATCCAGACAAGATTGACAGAATCCCCACGTTGTGACAAGGAGGCCAGTTTTGCAACAATCACAATCACAGGTGACGATATTTCTTTGCAATACTACTCAAGACACTCCTGGAATCAGAATAAATAGTTATATTCAAGTGAATCAGCAAAGCTCAAAAATTCCTGAACAGCTATAGCTTCGACTGTAAAAATGGAAGCTTGTACAGGCAGTTTAAAATGTTACATTTCAAGGTCAGGGATGTAAAAGGCACATCCCGTGCTTTGTCGGAGTTGGTGTTGTCGACTTTCATCAAAGAAGATTTTTCTTCATAAAGTTGACTAATAAAGACTAGATGTTTGGATGTTCAATAATACAGCCCACAGTTTGTCCCATTCCACAATTTCAAGGAGGTAAGAGCAAGTGCAGAGAACATCAGAGCAGGTAAATGGAGGACAAGAAAGCTATGCGCACTAATGTAGAGAGCAGGAACATAGTTCCGTAACTGATAAGGTTGGTAGGAACTTACCTGAAGAACAGGAAAGTCATACTAAAGAACTGTAAAGATAAGTGAAGACATGGTGATGCGGGGAGTTAAACAGTGATCTGTACTAGGACCAACCCTTTGGTACATCCTGTATGGTGGCTTATTAAGACGTGAGGTTTAGAGGGAGGCCAGAAGACACAGGGGGACAGAATAATAATAAGGGTACAGAGAAAAAAAGCAATAAGAATAAGTAGCGCTTATAGAACCATTTCAATAGAAGCAGCCCTGGGAATAGCTGGCAAAGTACCCATTGAGTATATCGCCGAAGAAAGAATCTTTATACTACGGAGGAGGACTTAACGAGGCAGCAAACGAAAGTGAGACAAGTAGACGGAGCATAGAGAAATGACAGGAGAGATGGAGCGGTCCAGAGGTATGGATAAGAAAACATCAAGCAATGGATATAGAGGGAGCACGGAGAACTCGATTACGCAATGTCTCAACTCCTAAGTGGCAACAGATAGCTTGACGCGTACCAAAACGCAATTGATAAAGCACCTACGAACGAGTGCCGATACTGCAACGAGATAGATATAGCAGAACATGCCGTCATATACTGCCCCAAATGGGAAGACGATAGAGCGAGCATTAGAATGGAAGGAAACCGGAACATAACATCGGACAATATCATTGACATAGTGCTTGGAGACAAGCAAATTAATACAAAAAGTAATCGGTACACGAGAAGAGGACAAAAGGAGGGATAGGGGGAGTGCTCTATGAGAAGACCTAAAAGACAAGCCCACTACGAAGTAATGCCAGATGGCGGTTCCGTAGTGTACAAGGAGAAAGGGAGGAGGTTTTTAACGAGTAGAAATCTCGCCCTGCTACGTGGCTCGGGCTACGTCGTGCCTTTCCTCCTATCCGCCAAAAAAGTTGCCCAAGCTTGTTTTACATTTCTACGTATCTCCCTAGAGATTCCGATAAGGCATTTGGATTTCCATAATGTAGTAGGTGGACTTCACTTATATACTAATAATAATTATTATTTCAAAAAATTTACACACAATCAGAAAATATATGTATTTGCCAATTAAGTCCCGGAAACAAAACTTGTCTTTGGCAAATTACCATGAACACTACAGAATTGTAAAATAATACATAGTCAAATACGTTCATAAAGAATCATTTAAATAAATATATTTAAGTACGTAACATAATCTTGTTTACACTTCTACTTATCAATAAATAAGTTATGTAGGCGATACAAACTAAAAAAGACTAAAACAATATATTATTAAATAGAAAGAACAACAAAAAAAACCGCTGCCCAAGGAATTACGACTTCCACATCCAGATTCTCTATCCAAGTCACTCACAACGAAAAAAATTTGTATGTGGAAATAATTGTTTATGGAACTTTAATAATATAATATTTGAAATCCTCTACCCCAAAAACCCATAAAACGATACCCCACATCGGTAATAGGGTGGGGGTGGTGATAGGGGGTGGTATTGGGGGTGGATGAAGTAAAAAAAATAATTTTAGGTTTCTGGTTCTTGTACACACACTAAATCACAAATTTTTTTTCATCCCCTTTAATAATGGGGTGGGGGTGGTAATGGGGGTGGCTTATGCCAAAATTTTTTTTGAGACCTTAGCTTCTCTTGCATATACTAAATACCAATTTTATGGACTCTTACCTGCTTGATTTACCTGTTTACTCCAAATTTACCCCCATTTACCCCCCAACCCTTCGACGGAACAAGATGAAAATATAATCTAGTTCTAGATCTCGTTAAAGTACATATGTGTACCAAATTTCAAGTGAATATCTCAAACGGTTCCAGAGTAAACGTGCGCACAAAAAAAAGTTACAGACCGACAGACCGACAGACCGACAGACCGACAGACAGAAATTTTTTTTTCGCTCAAACTTAAAATCTCGCCGTTTCATGACATTCTAAGCCTATTTGAACAATAAAAATTTTCAAAAATTTTTTTGTCGTTACTATACTTCCACCGGATGTGGAAGTAATATAGCCCAGTCGATAAAGGTATTTACTTACAAATATTTGCAAACTCAATAATTTTTTTTTTTTTAATAAGTTCGTGAAAGTGTATATAATAATATCCTAAAAAGTTTACATTTCGCTCGGATACAGAACACAAAAAAAAGTGAAATTTTTTTTTCATCCCTTTTTTCAAAATTTTGAAATTAAAGTTAAGCTAGGAAAAAATAAAAACACAGATGGATAGATCACGTATTTATGAACAAAAAATATCCTAATAAAATTTATCGCTAAAGCCACGGTTTTCCCTGAAAAAATAGTCAAGTGTAACGTTACAACTCGGAACGAGATACATGCGTGCGCGCGCTTGAATACGCGTGACTGTGACACCGACGCACTAAATTACATGTCACTAAATCAGAATTTGTTCAATCTATATGAGTGTTGGTGCATTTAAAAGATGGAAATTGTAGCTTTCTGATGCTTTTTTGTTTTAAACAATACAGCCAAAGGATGGGTGGGAAAAATATACTTATATATATATTATATTATCACGCCCGAACTCAATCGTCGCAATGAAAAATATAGAAAAAAAATCATTGAGAACTGTTAAGAAGTATGTACACTTCATGATTATTATGGTTTATTAAGTTGTAGTAACGTGGATGACCTAAAAAGTACATCTCAAATCATTTTAGTTTCCTTGGTTGATGATTTTCTTGGCGAGAAACTGTCCCATTGGAAAAAATAAAATATCACTATTTCGGAAAAAATGTAGGTATACTTTTCGAATGTTCAAACACAAATTCGTTTACTTGTATGCATTTTTTCGAAAAATGATTAATCAGATCAAGATAAGAAATTGCGATTTTCACGATCTTATCCTTATAATTATGAAAATATTGTTTTGATTATAAATTGTGGAACTTTTCCAATACATTAGCAAATGTATAAGGAATCCATTGGATATAGCTGAAATGTGGATAGGTGTACCTGTAATAAATACAATTCAATAAAGGCACGTAAAAATTCATGCGAGCGATTCAGCGGCTATGTGTGGTGTCTGTGTATAAGTTCATAATTATATATTTTCCCTCTAGACCCACTGTTTATCCTCCTATTCATTAAGAAAAATGTTAAAAATGTGTAATCAGAGAGAGAAAAAAGCTTTATTTTACTCGTTAAAACTGCTAGGAATTTTTAGAGGTTCCGTGCGCTTGGCCGCTCAGAGTGACAAAGTTATTTCACTATTTTTTTCCAGGAATACCGTGGCTTTAGCGATAAATTTTACTAGGACATTTTTTGTTCAGAAACACGTGGTCTGTCCACCTGCATTTTTGTTTCTTTTTTACCCGGAATTAATTTAAAAATTTTGAAAAAATGGATGAAAAAAAATTTTGTTCACTTTTTTTTATGTTCTGCATCCGAGCGGAATGTAAATTTATCAGGATATAATTCTATACACTTTCACGAACTCATTAAAAAAAATTATTCAGTTTGCAAGTTTTTGTGGGTCTCACTATAAAATGTTCTCTGTCGTCTGGGCTAATAACAAACGACTAATAATCAAGCTAGCCTATAATAAGCTAGTTGCTTTTTATTTTCATTTATTTACTTCGTCACTTTTTTTCCCATTTTTTTTACTTCTTTATATTTATATTTTGTATTAGTAGGTATCTCTTTATTATTATTTTTTTAAATTTATTTATTTCATCTTTTTATTTGAGGGCTGTTGTTATATTTGATCAAATAAGGGCACGATTTTCGTGTACCCATTCTTTACACATTTTCATAAAATTAGTATAGGATGTATGACTGAAATTTTTTATGTCCAAAGGTGGTGCATTGTATATTTTGGTTGAAAAATAACTGAAATTTCTCTGACCTATCCTTGTCTTCATTAAAGGAGGAATATAGCTGTTATTTGATATAAACCTTGTAGTATAACTATGTATTGGTGAGTTCAGTGGCGTGGTTTTAAACACATATTTAGGTATTTCAAACGTATATAACTGTTGAATACTGTTAACTTCAAACTCATTGAATAATTGTAATGTTGGATATGGTATTGGTTTAGACAATATTATTTTCATTAGAAATTTTTGAATGGTTGAGACATTTCTTAATATCTTGTTATAGGCAGCTCACCATACTAAGAGACCATATGTAATTATCGATTGTACTAAAGCATAATATGCCATTCGGAGTAGTCTAAGGTTTAGTACGTTTTTAAATATTTTAAAACCATAGATAAGTTTCCTCAATTTACTACAAACTGTATATATTTGTTCGTCCCATCTTAGGTGGCAATCGATAATTATTCTTAGATATTTGACAGATGTGTTTCTCTCAATGTTAACACTACAATTACAGTCCTCTGGAATGCGACACGTATACCTATGTATTTTAATTTTATTGAAATCTGGTTGCTCAACCGCGTTTGATGAATACATTAGAAATTTGGTTTTACCATAATTTAGCATAAGTAAACTATCATCTAACCATGCTTTAATATTTTGTAGCAATTTCTCTGCTTTTCTTTTTACCTCTTGTCAGCAGTTTCCCTCGACATACAGGACAGTGTCATCGGCATGTGATACAATATTGCAATCTTCTTCTAAATCAAAAATGTCGTTTATATACAATATGAATAGAATAGGGCCTAGTGCGGTACCCTGCTGTACCCCTCTTTTCAGAGTTAACGGCTCACTGATGGTATTCCCATTTTTTACATATTGAACTCTTTGACATAAATAACTTTTTACTAGTTCCAATATTTTACCTCTAAAACCATATGCTGACAATTTAATAATTAATTTTTTGTAAGAAATAGTATCGAAGGCCTTAGCTAGGTCAAGGAAGACTGCTAATGAAGGTTTTGATTTATTAGTATTTATACATTCCCTGAACTTATTGTGGAAGACCGGATCATCAGTTATGATGTGCAGAAGGTTTTGTAATTGCCTTCAATACGTTTTCAGCTTCAACTAGAAGGTGCACATGGGTAACTGGTGATCAAAACCACAGTTAATGCTAGGTAGGGATTTACATAGTTTTATTTTTACCGAGTTTCTATCATAACCAATATGATTTAGAAATCTACTTCCAGGTTACCGCCAAGCGAATTGGCGTTGTTCATGCTATTGGAATGCAGCATTAACTATCGAATAGGTATTGTTCAGGCAAAACTGAATTAGCCCTTGTTCCCTTTCATTTTATTCTCCTATGCCATATTTACTACTTCTCAAGTGATCGTCTTCCAGCGCGGAACCGACTTTGTCGTTGAAGACGTAAGAATGGTAATTTCCCTATTCAGCATTAGTTGTAGGAGCATATACTTGTACTAAATTCACTATTGTTGGCCCGGCGTTAATCCCTAAGTGGATTATCCGACCATTGACAGCTATATGTCCGAGGACTGATAGTTGTTTCTTTAGAAATTCAACACTCCATTCCGGCTAGTGCTATTATCCAGAGAAGCATATTATGCCTCCCGTCGTGGATATAAAATGTCCGGAGTCCCTATAATGCTTCTCGAACAAACATGCTGTTTGTTTGACGTTTTTGTCTGCGAATTTTTTTTTTAGCAGACCAAATTTTGTTACCTAGCTTTTAGTATGTCCACACTAATGGCCAATTTCGCTCAATGAGCTTGGTGAGCTAACTCTCTACTACCAGTAATCAATTTCACATTGCCCTTCTTGATAAGAGGACAGCGCCGGCTGCCAGACGGAACTGTTACTCCAACTGTTAGTTCGCAGAGACAATTAAAGCTGCTACAACTGCGCTCTTGGGTATTCTGCATCGAGCCTTCGAAGAAGTCGTTCTTCAGGAGCTTCGATCCAATAAAAGAGTGATGGGCTCGTCAAAAGTTGAATTGTACATTATATAAAATTTTGATGAGAGCTCCGATATTTTATTTTTAGCCACCTAAACTTATAAATACTGTGATAGCAGGAACTAAAATTATTATTTTATTTTTAGTGCAATTTTAATAAAAGTGTGTTATTAAACATTTTTTTTAATTTATTATATTGACTAAACTCATAGTATCGAGGTTGGGTAAGTAATAAATTCGGATTTATAACATTCAATGCTTTGCTGGACTCTAGTTAAGTATATACATTTCAGCACCAACATTAAAATAAAATACAAAGTAGCTTTTTAGCAAAAAAAAATAGGTAAATTCTTGTAAAATATACGTTATATCGTGTAGGCAATATGTACAATTTTATTACTCATAAAAAATTAACTTAAATTATAAGTAACAACGCAGTTGAAAATAAATACAAACTATTTTTTTAAAATATTGTAAAATATTACAACATAGATATACCTAGCTTGGTTTTTGATTATGTGATCATATTACTCCAGTGTATGAGCTCATTTAGCGTCAGAAGGTTGTCCGCTCTTTCCTTTAGCTCTAATTAAAATTACAATTAATTATTTTAGGTTTCCAGTTAAATTTATTATTAATATGGATATTATTTGATGTCATTAATTATTTTGGAGGCTGTATATTATTTTTGGAGCTCATTTACTAGGTTTGGTACTCGTTTATTATTTCTGGTGATGAAATAAAATTTTGTTAGCGTTTAACGAAAAATGTTTGTGGTTGTCGGGAAATATCTTTTTGGTAATAGCATTCAGGCGGTCATTTACAATTTTGTTACAAAAAAGTTGGGGCTCAAAAATTGGTTCCGCGCGTGCTCATTTAAATCATTCTCATTACATATTCCTCTATATTATATTTCCATTAATTTTTGTTGTTTATTTTGATCGGATGTAACCTTTGGTGACCCCAGTATTCTCGTGTACACCTGACTTTCAATATATATGTAAGTTAAATCATTGTATTTAAATTATATGTGTTATTGAAAGAGCTGATATATAAATTAGAAATTTTTTGATGGAGGTTTAGTTCTTTTATATTTCAAGCATAGTTATTTATATATGTATTGGAGAGATTTTAGTTATTTGTGTTGAACTTGAACTGTGGTGGATCTAGGTTATTAGTGGAAGTGCATTTTTCATTATTTTGTGAAAACTCAAAGGATTTTTTTATAAAGAGCCTAACCAAATAGTAGGTAAATTTCCCCTTTCTAAAAAATAAAGCTATTTTTATTTTCCAGGCATTGTTACATTTATCTAGTTTAAATAATAATTAATAATAATTAATTAATATATATTTTTCTCATAAAATGTGGTTTTAGTCAAAGTATTCGTTGTATAAATTGTATTTGGAAACGAAACAGAAAGTTCAGCTCAAAAGTAAAGAATGGCCTTAAAAACAATACATTATCTAGATTATAAAGGAAGGCCCGTCGAAAATAATCCAATCTAGATTTGTGCCTTTTTAAATGAAAGAAGAGAAACTACCGGCACACGCCTAAAAATTTTAAGTAGCAAAGGGGGTGTTATGGTCTATCATTTTAAAGCATAACATATTCGGATTCAATGCGCCCAATTACGTGGGGAGTATGATGGTCTGGTTTTTGGTACAATATACTTTTTTCTGTGGGTCTGTGTAATAAAAGAAATTGGTTACCATTTATATATTACTCCGAGTTAGATAGTCAAAGAAAATGGTTACTACTTAGATGTTATATTATTAAATGTTATTTCCATACAATAATAAAATACTTTAATTTTTCCGGACATTGCTATCAATGTTTGGAGTGATTTGGTGACATTCGTTTTTGATGCGATTTCACATGACTTAAAAAAGAATCGGGCTGGGCTGCATACATTTTTCTCTTCAAATGCCCATAGGAGAAAATCCAAGAGGGATAGTAGGGAGATTTGGCGACCGATTGAACGGAAACTCTTCTTCCAATCCATCTTTCAGGAAATGTTTCTATCAAAAACTGTCGTAGAGGTCATACATAATAGTGGAGTCGATTTAGTCAAAAATATAGCGAGGTTGGGAAAGTTTTTAAAATGGATGCAGACCCGACGGAAATTGTTTATAATGGCGACTATAACAAAACCCTAAAATCTTGACTTCCAAGAAGGGGTGGAACCGTGTTTTCTTGGCCGAAAAGGGTTTTTTTGAACATTTTAAGGGTCAAATTTGCAGTTTTAATTTTTTTTTAGACTACTTAAACAATTAGTTAAGGAACAAAAATGGTATCCATTTATTCTCAATATTAAAGGAACCTTCAGTTTAAATTTGGTGAAGATCAGACCATCCCCCCTCCTGATATACATACATATATACGAAAAAAATTGAAAAAACTAAATTTCGACAATCTTGATCAGATCTCAACCGAATTGGCTGAAATTTGGAAAGAAAGTAGTCTTCATCACACAAAAACTGTTTACCAAATTTCAGCCAAAAATATTAAGTAGTTTGGCTGAAATTGCAGTTTCAGTCAAATCTTCTGAAATTTTCAAATTGAAATATCTCTGATGCACTGATCTGGTAAGCAGGTCAGACCGCTTTTTTATGTGGCTGTGTCATTAAACAAAAAAAGTAAAATACTTGTAAAAAAAATTTCTGCAATAAATGATTCTAAATATCGTGGAGATTGGTTCTATATGCATCCAAGAATGTGCAAAAAAAATCGAGTGGCATCAACTTTGGTTGTGGCACACCGTACAGATCTTATAAAAATGCCCATCAGCTTTAAAATAGGTTTAAAGCAAAGTTTTAAAATAGGCTGGACAAGGTTTTCTAGGGTGGTACTATGTCGCTCTACTTATAAGTGAATTCAAAAAAAGTCTTAACAACTTTCATAAGAGTGGACTTTTTTAGTCTACAAGCTGCTTTATGATGGTGTTAAGGATGCTGTTACAGGAAAATAGATTTGTCATTGCATTTTATAAATAGTTTTATAACACTCCTGTAGATATTTAAGAAACCAAAAATTGTTTATTGGAAATTTTAGAGGATTTTAGATCAGTATTTTAAATGCGACTTTCTTGAATATTTCTAAAATATCTTATAAAAAACCAATTTTCACACCATTAAAAATCATTGTATTTCGATAAACCAAGCCGATCTCAAATAATTTATATTTACAAGTCAACGCGCATTTACAATGTTTTATTAAAAAATACTGAAGATATTTGCAGTACATGCAGGTTAAAAAACTTAGGTAAAGTTGCTAGACGACAATACGTAAAAAATATTATTTTGGGTATTCAGCAGGTAACTTTCAAAGAAAACATTCGTTTCTTTCATACACCCACCATATTCCACCATTCTGCATGAAAAACAATAAAACAACCACTATTTCTATATATTGATGATTCAAGTCTGATCATGCTAATATAGATAATATTAAGTATCTCTAGCCCTACCTAGAGGATACTACATCACAATCAAACGTTCATTACATTTCAAAGTCAAAAAAATACTAAAAAGCACAAAGAAAATATTTATAAAATTTCGCTCACCGCACGCATGTCCAATAAATGAAGTATTTCATATATTTTCGATCACGTTATTTCGCATCTCCCGCAAACAATTTTTCTGTAATTATCTATTGTTGTCATTATTGGCAGGTTCATGTATGTCTGCAGACTTTATCTTTTGAATGTGAAAATAAGCATTTAACAAACATGTATTGGAAACGAACTTTTTGTTAAATTCTTTCTATGGTAACAGTGCATAAAATAATAGTTCAAGGATCTATAATAATAAAATCTGTTATTGAAGAAGTTGAGACCCTTACATTTTTAAAAACAGGACAAACGGAAGCAGAGGAATTTTTAACAATTCCAGATCCTGACGTACCTGGTGATGATTCACATAATAGGAGAACTTGGAACCAGAGGAACCATCAACAAGTTTTGATCTAGCTGTATTTTATGATGATTAAGTTAACTATAGTATTAATTATATATTTTGTACTTGATATTTTATCACTCCCCTCACACAATTCCAAGATAGTATCACGGAAAAATAACAAAATGAAAAATTAGTAGTACGCTAAGGAGCCCAATAAAAATATCCCCAGTACTGCTTTTCTGTTTAAATAATTTTTCTCTCATTTTACACTTTTACAGTGTGTTATATAGGTCGATACAAACCTTTTAGGTACTGATAGAATACGCCATTTAGACCCTATTTAATCACACTTACCTTAGTAGAGTCTTACGGTTTTCGAGTTATTCATCAATTTGGGTTTGTTTGAAAAAATCCCTTAGATGTATTTTTTCTTTTTTATTAAAACTGATTTAACACCTAAAAATGTGATGCCAATCATCTACGAAGCTAATATTACAGATCACTTTCCCATTATACTTTTAATACACTTCGAAAATTATGAAAAACTCCCAAGAAATAAAACTCACTATAAATATTACATAAATTACAATAATTTGAAAAAGGACTTACAAAATGATAATTGGCAGGCTATTTACAACAATGAAAATATCGATGAAATAACAGAAATATTTGTTGACAAATTAAAATTTTATATACAAAAAAATACAAAAACTGTTAAACTTAAAAATAATAACACTAAGAAATCCGAATGGATAACAAATAGTCTTCTCAATTCCATTAATATTAAATACCAAATGTTAAGAAACTTAAAAAAGAATCCTACAGACAAAAACATTGAAAATAATTACAAAAACTATAGAAATAAACTAAATCATTTAATTAAAAAAACTAAAAAGGACTTTTATAAGAAAAAAATAGACCAAAATAATAAATCATCTAAAAACCTTTGGGACACTGTAAATGAGCTATGTAAAAAAAACAGAAACCAAACTACTATACATAAGATAATAAATGAAAAAAATGAAGAAATAACAAATGAAGAGGATATTGCTAATTGTTTTAATGAACACTACAGTGACTTAGGAGAAAAGTATGCTGAAAAAATAAATGCACCACAGAATTTTGAACAAAGAGAAACAATTGTAATTGAAAACTCTATGTACTTATTTAACACTACCGAAAATGAAGTTAAAAGTATAATTAATCAATTAAAACCTAGAAAATCTCCCGGATATGACGAAATACGTTCAGAAACTTTAAAAGAAAATTTCACCGGAAATTTCAAAACACCTAAGTTTTTTAATTAATAAAACATTTAATAGAGGATATTTTCCTAAAATTTTGAAAATAGGTGTTATAAAGCCTTTATATAAAAATGGAGATGTTAACCAAATATCGAATTATAGACCAGTGTCGCTAATTTCCAACTTAGCTAAAATATATGAAAAAGTGTTAAAAAGTAGAATTACAAAATTTATCAATAAACATAATATTTTTTCAGAAAAACAATTTGGGTTTAGAGAAAAAAAATCTACTGAGGATGCAATCGCGTATCTTACCCAATTTATTTACAAAGCACTAGATGAAAGAAAGCCAACGTTATGCATTTTTGTAGATCTCGCGAAAGCGTTTGATACTGTGTCCCATGAAAAATTGTTAATAAAATTGCATAACTATGGAATCAGGGGACATGTTCTTCGTCTATTTCAAAGCTACCTTTCGGAAAGACAACAATTTGTAAAAATTGGTGATACATTCAGTTTACCCAGAATAATAAAATACGGAGTGCCACAGGGAACTGTTCTTGGCCCGGTTTTATTCACACTTTATATAAACAGTCTTTTTTCCTTATACGCAAAGGGATCAATAGTTAGTTTCGCAGATGATACGGCCATCTTATACAAAGAAGATACGTGGACCAATTTAAAAAATACAGCAGAAAATGATTTTCAGCTAATAAAAAAGTGGTTTGATTCCAACCTTCTTACAGTAAACTTAAATAAAACAAAATATCTACCTTTTGCATCTTACGCAAACAACCTTCCTGACTTTGGTCCATTACAAATTGATGCTGATACAGAAATTCCAGAAGCACAGTCAATTAAATATTTAGGTATAGTTATAGATAGACACCTGCGATGGGATATACAAGTAAATCATATTATAAAAAAGCTTAGAGGATTACTACCACGTTTTAAATATTTAAAAAATTACCTAGATATTAAGCAATTACAAACTATATACTACGCTTTAGTTCAAAGCCAATTGTCATATGGAATAATCAGTTGGGGAGGGGTAAATGACTGTCACCTTAAGAACCTAAACACTATCCAGAAGTGGATACTAAAGATTATATATAACAAACCATATATGTATTCAAGTGACGAACTATATAAAATAAGCAATATTTTGGATATCCGACAACTATTTTGTTTTAACATTTTAATACACAATTTTAAAAATAAAATACATTATAATTTAACTGATCATAAATATCAAACAAGGAACAAAACTAATAGCACGTATCAGAAACCAAGATGCTTAAAAACGATAGGTAAAAGACAATTTTCTTACCTTGCACCATGTATTCACAACATCTTACCAGTGAATCTCAAAAATATTCAGAAAATAAATGCTTACAAACAGGAAATAAAGAAATGGTTGCTCCTTACACCAAGACAAATCATACATACTCTTATTAATCAAAATTAAAAAAAATACAAATAAAAATTTAAACATAAGTTAGTAGTATATATTTTTGTGTGTGTGTGTGTGTGAACGCGCGCTCACATGCTCTTGTGTGTGCGTGCGTGTGTATCACAAACAAGTAGGCATTGTGCCTATTTTTGTGAATTTTCGTTGTTTATTTTTCAAATGTTATTAATTAACACATTAAATTTTTTACTTTTCTAAAAAATATATATGTATATACAACTTTGTAATTAACTAGATTGTAAATATTTTGAAAATAAACACTATTATTATTATTATTTATTATTATTATTTTGTACAATGCATTAACAATTACACAGCCACACAAAATAGTATATTGTACCAGAAATCAGATCATCATACGTCACGTATTTTGGCGCCCTGAATCCGAATCTGAGCTTCAAATTAACTGTAAATCGCAAAAAGCATTTTTTCACATTTTCTCTGGAGTTTATTGTAATATCAAAATCTTAAAGCTTTTGTAGTTTCCAAAAATAACTTTTATAACTTTTGAGCTAACTTTAGATTTTCTAAGTCAGATATAGGTATAATTAATAGAAAAAAAAAATACCATACACAGAGTGTCTAAGCCTCATATCGTACAAATATCATAGGCTTTATTAGGGAAGATATCGAGAATTTTCAAAAACAGCACATATTTAAAATATTTTGAAATATACATAGTGATTCGATTAACCGTGACCAAAATCAAGATCTAATTCAAAAGCATATTATCTTAGGGATTTGTTTTGTACTGCTTCGATTTATTCACTTTGATTATAGTATAAGGGAGGCCATATGTTAGAGATATATTCAAGTAGTGATTGTACATATATAAAAAGGGTCTGCCTGATTTAAATCAATTATTAGAATAAGACTTCATTGATTTTGGTGATGAAATGGTCTCGGGTTTGTATTTCTTCACTGTAGACAACATCTTTAGCATGACTTCAAACGTAGTAGTCCAATGCTGTTATGTCTGGGAACCAAGCAGGCCATGATACTGATCAACCTCTGCCGATTCAGCTATCGGGGAAATTGTAGTTTAAATAATCCCTAACAATAAGATGGAAATACTCTGGGTAACCGTTGGAAAATAATAAAAGCAGCCATTACTAGTTAACTAAAAAAATGTATGCAAATTAACATGAACAAGTTCAACGAAAAACTAAGCGGGACTTTAACTTGATACGGTACGAATAAATACGACAACCTTGAACAGATACACAAATGCGCACGCAGCAAAAACTCGACAAGCGGTGCGGCGAGCGTAATCATACATTGTATCAAATGGGGTGGTAAACAAATGCTTCTGGTGACGTTGCGACACCCAACGTACACATTTACCGTAGTTCCCCACAGCGCCACAACGGTACCGCACTCCGATCTCTCAGTACCCTGTTGTCTATTGAGCGCTGTAAATCCGTTCGTAAACGTGGTTTTGTATCGTTTTCAATATTAGTTTTTAATGTATTTCTTTTATTTCTTGTGTTAATAAACACTTTTGTCATGTCTACATTTTATTTTTCATCTGATCATTCAGTTGCCTTCTGATACCTATATACATAACTTGAAAAAAAAAAATAGAAAGGATACTTTATAAATTTCTCTTACCTTGAGGTTATAGCTAACACTTTCAGTAGAAGTATAGAGGGTCTCTTGACACTTAATCTTGTCTACAATTTTTCCTGCAAGCTCGTCAAATGATTGAACACTCATTCAGAAGTAATTAAAAAACTTATCTGAATTTTCTCGTAAATCCGCAAAAGATGTATAAAATCTAATACGTGTAAGTCTTGAATCAGTAAATGAATGTGTCCAATGACTTCTACTTTGTTTCAAATTATATTTTGTATACACAAGGTAAGCAAAAATCACACGTTTTCATCTTCGATAAATATTCATCATCCAGCCGAATTTGTACTGCTGTCGTTTCAAAGTTGTGTGTGTATTAACTTGCTACGATCACGCAGCGGCATGGTACGCTAAAAATCGGATATGTGCACCGATTCTTAATGGCCGAGTACACGGTAATTTACTTGGAAGCAAGTGAAAGATGCACTAGCAGAGTATTTTCCTAATGGATTAGTTATGGTAATTTGTTTCTTTGAATCGTCTTTGGATTGCAATTCAAAACATTTTCACGGTACCTTCACTTGGCATACACCATTCGAAAGAGCACAAATTACACAAGTTTTTTAAAAGTATTTGGACATCTTGGATGGCTGTATTTTTTTGATAAACTTCTCAATACTTCAAAAAACCACGACTTGCCAGGACGTTAACACTTTTTGCGGAATTAAAATGGCATTATTAACATTACTCCATCTTTAGATAATCGTTAACGTATTGAACAGAAAAAATACATATTAGAGCAAGAAAACAAACTAAAATAATAAATATAATAAACATAACACACACCACAGATAGTAGACAACCCCCAAATCCAAAGCCAAGGCTGTCCGGAAGGGGGTTACACATTCGAAAAAACGCAGACATACATCCACACCCACCGGTGTTGTCAATACCGGGGCTGGGGGTCGAACCCAGAGCGCGGTAGCGAGTCGATCAGCGTATTCGCCACTCAATACGCCTTAACCGATTGAGCTACCATGCCGTTAATACCTGTCATTATCGCGTAATTAGCGTATAACAGTGGATCTACTGGATTTTTCCAAAAATACCCAAATTGGAAAACTAACTGGAAAACCATAAGACTTTATACTAAGGCAAATGTGGCTAAATAGGTTCTAAACGACGGATTTCATCAGTTCCTGAAAGGTTTGTATTGACCTGCACAACACCCTGTATAGGCCGCTGAAAAAAAATCACATAAATTAGTTTCCACCTAAATCCTAAATAACTCAGTGTCACCCCTTACAAAAAAATTCAGAATGGTGATCATAATTTTGTTTTTCGGCCCACTGTTCATTCTGAATGTTCAGCAACCCAACTAGTTGGGAAGGAAAAACCAAAGTCTGATATCAACGCTGTAGTGTCTGATACAAGGAATAAAGCTGGATAAGGCTAAAGAAAATCATACAGAAGCACCACAATAGATTTTTAGGAGGTCATGGCGGTCAAGGTCAATCAGCTAGCTTTTCTATTTGTAGTTTAATGAAATGTCAGAATGGGTAATAGAAAAATGACACATTAAATTATAAAGCTAAATTTTGATTCTGGCCTTATAGTAAACTCCATTCATCTCTTTAGTCACCTTTGTCTTGTTGAGAGAATACATCGTTATATTTTACGACGAGACATTCTACTACATTGAATTTTAGATAGTCTGGTACACTTCTGTGCAATAAAATCCCGTACATCTATTTTTCGCTATATTAAATCATTCTTTATTTATTTGTAAGTGTCAGTGTCATATTTTTGAAATGCCGAAATTAACTGAACATGAACAAATTCTAATTATCTCTAAAATTGAAGAGGGATGGTCTATCAGAGCAGTTGCTAACCATTATCACTTAAATAAAAGTTTTCTTCACACTCATAACGGTGAGTGTGAAGAAAATGTGGGAGGAGGAAGGTATCATAAAGAGAAAAGACGGTTCAGGCCCACCGAGAAGTTCAAATCTCGCTCAAGATGAAGCGCTCCTTGGCTACTGAGGGAAAATCCGTTTCAAACAGCAGTAGACGCTGTATTGATGACAAATATTCCACCATCGAGGTCAACAGCTAGCCGAAGGATAGGAAAATCGGAATTAAAAAACTGCGTAAGTGCCAAGAAGACCATATTAACAGAAGAACATAAGCAAGCCCGCACTCTGCTTTGTTTAAATTATGTCTATCGCCCGTTGGAGTTTTGGATCAATGTTGTGTTTACCGATGAAAAGGTTTTTCAGCCTTGTAATGACGGACATATTCGGGTGTACGTCCTGCAAATACCAGGTTTCACGAACGCTACGTGTCTCCGCGGAACAGGTCCGGGCGATTTTCTGTTAATGTTTAAGCGTGTATGGCTCTGGTATAGCGTGGCGTATCATGGGTAATGGTAGATTTAATGGCCTTATCTCGGACACAATTTTTCAACGTCAATTTTTACATTTGCTATTAATCGAAATCATTAACATTTTTCCAACTACCTTACTTATGACATTTCACAATCAATGTCACTTTTTTATAACCTATATGATAATAAAAATCTAAATTCCAAAAAGACTGAATCAGTCTTTTTGGAATTTAGATTTTTATTATCATCACTTAATATTAGTAAAAACTGGATTTCCTGATTTTTCCAGTATACCGGATTTTATTGCACATGAGTGTACATAGAAACTCAGGAGCAATATTTTAACTACTATGAAAGTAGTAAATTCGGTCCAGTAGTGCAAAGTATGATCTCCTGATGAAAATGGCAATGTGATTGACTAGTATTTAATCTTGGCAAACAATCATAACCACTTCATGGACAAACTGGAGAGAAATTAGAGATCAAAGAAAAATGTATTTGGTCATTGAGTATGACTGGAGTTCATTGGGGAGACTCAACTATCCAGATCTTCTGGTTTAAATATAGACCAAACTGAGCGCTGCATTGTTCTTTAAAGTATGGTTTGATTGTGCGCCACGTACAACACAGTTTACACAATGCCGCATAATTCAATTGTGTCTGAAAACCAAAAATCAAAATATAGTTAAATTCTGGATATAGCGGTTCTACAGCATGCTGATTAATAACATTGCATTCGTTTTTTAACAAAAAAATGCCTAATATGATTTCTCGAAAAATCAACCCTTCTTTTCTTAATAAAAATGCACGCCACTGACTAAAATAAGTTTTGATTTATTCAAAAAATAAATATTAAAGATCTTTGATATCGATCCAAATTTAGTTTAAATTGGATGACCAATAACTGAGTTACGAAAATGTTTCCACTTGAAATGGGTCACACAGTATATAGAAAATTTTCGGAATGCAAATTACCATCGATTTGGAAGATAACCATACCGAGGCAAAGTTTGGTCATCGAGTTCTCAATAACTGAAGCAACTTAATTAGAATTAATTGATGAAGTAGGCAATGCCATCGCAAACCCGCTGATTTACCCACTACCACTCTCGGAATCATTTATATGCAGCACATACATTTTGATATTAAGATCTCTCAACTCCAGACGCCAACCTTCTTAGAAACCCCAAAGACTACATGCCTCAGCTTCCCAAAAGTTTCATAATGTGCCAAAAAACTTCTGCATCATTCTGACACCGTGAGGAAGTAGAATATTTCTAAACTCTCATCATCAGTTTTAAGTTTATTGTGGCTCGTCGAAAGTTCGTTAGTTCATTTAGAGTCTTCTGGCTCTCGCTTATTAATCAGGTCCATGTTGGTTAATTTCGCCCAGTTATAAAGCACCAATTTGCATATTTGAGATGTTGGAGTCACTGATAGTATATACAATATATTATTATACTGCCATTGCCCATGGCTTTGAAGCTACGGAGGAGAATGTGACAGTAACAAGTATTAAGTATTTTTTAAACAAACAAATAGCCATCGTAGAAAATAATGTTTAAGTCTAATTGAAACCTGCTTCTATAATAAATTAATGTCATATTATCTTCATCAAAAGAATTAGCTAGTGAGTTGCTGCTGCTCTATGTTGACTTTTCAATGTGTGAACAGAGTTCGGGCATTTTCAAATCGAAGCTTGTAGTGTGTTATTGAGAAAGCTATTCCCTGTAAAGATTTTATTTTTGATCAACAAGAACAGTCTGTCTCCCTCACGAGACATCTTATCAACTTCTTTCATACACTTAATATCCATTATTCAATATAAAAAACAAGAAAATAACCAGTCTTTCTCTATACTGATCACTGAATTACTAAATACCCAAATCAATAACACAGCCACACACAAAAAAAAAGTTTTGTGCAGCGGACCAAATTATATGGATTTGGTGTATTTTTAGACGCTGAATCCGAATTCGTGGTCCAAAAAAAATCTATCTTGTCAGTTTTGTTTTTTTAGTCAAAAACATCCCTTATAATGGTGTAAAATCAAATAATCTAATAACTCTTAATGAAGCGTGAAAAATGGTAGATATTTTGTAGTCGAGAGTAGAGAATATAAATTCGAGCCACAGAAAGCTATTTCTATAAATTAAACCGAAATCTGCCCTTATGGGGCGTGAAAATTACCGCTAAAACTCAAAAGACGCAGGTGAGTGTGAATATAACATGTGCAAAGGCCAAATTTTTGTGGATCTTAGTACAAAATATTTAACTCTGGTGCAACAACTAGCCATTACTCTCAAAGGGTAGACAATCAACCGTGTGGAGGGTTAAAACTACCCCCACCCCTCATAGGTTTCAAAACGGGAAGGAATTGAGGCTTTTGTAGTTTTAAGCAGGGTGAACAAATATGGAGTGGATTTGTTCCAACTACCGACACACGACTACAGTCAACCATTAGTATAAGAGCTACCCTATTCTCAAATGATGCATATAGGTGCTATTGAAATTCGGAAAGGGTCAAATACTTGTAGCTCATCGTCCCAAATATATAAATCTGGTACGATAACCACCCAATCTTAATAAGGTTGAAAATTACCCCTATCGGGGGATGGATTTCATCACTTCTAATATCCTGGAACAAAAATTATTCTTATTCAACTGTGTTTATCTTAACATTTATCAACTCATCTATCTTTTAATCTGTGTAGCTCTTCTTTTTCCTATTTTTATCATACTTCCGACCATTAATCCAAATACTTTCTTTTCTTATGATTTTTCTCTCTTATCTTCAAAATATCTTTTCCGTGGTTTTCTTTTCCTATTTTTTTAGTCATAAATATAGGATGTTATTTCTTCAGTGACCGTTTTTTTTCTATCTATGTAAGCTATATACCTAAATTAACTAAATTTCCTTTTATCTATTTCCGTTCGTATGTGGGAGTAGTTTTTACCCCCCACCCCAACAGAGGTCATTTTCAACGTTATTAAAAAGATTGGGTGGTTGTCGTACCAGATTTATATATTAGGCACAATGAGCTACAAGTATTTGATCTTTTGATCGAATTTTAATATAACATGTAACATTTGAGCATGGTAGTAGCTCTTACCACCCTTTAAGAGTTGTCTCTAGTCATGTATTGGTGGTTGGAATGAATTTTACTATTTGTTCACCCTGCCTAATTTTTTCTCCCGTTTTGAAACCTATGGGGGGTGGGGGTAGTTTTGAGAGTAATGGCTCATTGTCGCACCAGAGTCAAATATTTTGCACTAAGAGATTCAAAAATTTGGCTTTTGCACATGCTATTTACACTCACCTGCATCTTTTGAGTTTTAGCGGTAGTTTTCACTCCCCCATAATAGTACAGTAACTAGAGGTTTTAACTTCGGAATAATGTCATATTGAACGGATTTCGTTCATTTTTGGCAGTATAATAGTAAATGCTTCACAGAAAAGTTTCTATATTGTGCGGGGGCTTGCCAATTTATAGGGGGTGGCACTTAAAAAATATATATTTATTGGAGTTGAAATAGAATCAAATTTTAAGAAGAAAAGATTCTATGCAATTTTTCACATAAATTGATAGTTTTTAAGTTATAACGACTTCAAAATTGCGATTTTAGCTTTAAGAAAAAGGTATTTCCAAACGGTTTTCGTCAAGTTTCTTGAAAAGTATTACTTTATCGAAAAAATGTTACAGACCAATTACAGAAATTACAAACTGGGAATTAATTATATTTTGTGTTTATTGATGTAGGATTAATAAATTTGGAGATATTTAAGTTAATATTTAGTATCCAAGTGTTTCGAAATTACCTTTAAAGTTTAAAATTCATTTTTTTCTAAAGCAAGTGCTTTAAATGAGCAAAAAAATTTGAACATCTAGGTAATGCTACATCTTAACGAAAAGCTGTATTTGAGATAATTTTTTTAAATTACTGGCTAATTAGAGTAACAAAATGGCGACCTTTTTATATAAAAAAATATAAATACGCACATTGTTCCGTCATAACTTCTTTACTTCTTATGCTACAGGAACGAGTAAAAAATAATTTGAAAGCACAATAAATTGTCCTTAATGTCATTTCTTAGCATGCGTGACGTGAGTGTCACAATTTCTGAGATATTTAACATTTAAACTGCATTTTTCGTTTTATAAACGTTCGGACTCCATTTGTAAACTTTCATATCTCCGAAACTATTAAATCTATGTAAATAAATAAATAAGCGAAATTCATTATCAGTTTAGGAGCTTTATTTTTGGTCTCTACCAATTTTTCAATAAAACTAATATTTATTGAGATATTTGGAAAAGGAAAAAAAATACGTTTTATCGAAAATACCTGTATAGTTTAAACTGTATTTTTTTTCTAAAGCAAGTGCTGTATACAAAGCAAAAAATTTGAGCATCTACGTCATGCTATATATTAATGAGAAACAGTGTTTGAAATTCCTTTTTCTTTTTAATTACTAGCTAATTACAGTAACAAAATGGCGTCGTTGTTATTAAAAAAAATGTGTAGACGCACATTATTTCGGTCATAACTTTTTTGTTTTTTATGCTACAGAAACAAATAGAAAAACAGTTAAAAGCTTAATTAATAACCTATTATTCTACCTATTGGCATCCTTGACGTAGGTGTCACAGTTTCTGAGATATTTAACTCTCACTCTAAATAATTGTCTTATGAACACTTGGATGCCAAATGTAAACTTAAATATCTCCGAAATTATTAATCCTTCATCAATAAACAAAAAATATAATTAATTCCCAGTTTGTACTTTCTGAAATTGGTCTGTAACATTTTTCCGATAAAGTAATACTTTTTGAGATACTTGACGAAAGCCGTTTGGAAATATCTTTTTTTAAGCTAAAACTGCAATTTTGAAGTCGTTATAACTTGAAAACTATCAATTTATGTGAAAAATTGCCTAGAACCTTTTCTTCTTAAAATTTGATTCTACTTCAGCTCCAATAAATATATATTTTTTTAAGCACCACCCCCTGAGAGGAGGTGGCATCCACCCCCTATAAATTAGTAAGCCCCAGCACAATATAGAAACTTTTCTGTGAAGCATTTACTATTATACTGCCAAAAATGAACGAAATCCGTTCAATATGACATTATTCCGAAGTTGTGCATATTTTTTACCTCTAGGTACTGTACCATGATGTAAGAATACATGGTGTGTACAAACGAAGGTCTAATTTTCGTCCTCTACTGCGTCGTCCTAAACGCCGCCATGTTAATTATGTCCGTCATTTATTTATGTTGACAAAGTAGTTGAAATGTCAGGTTGTTTAGTAAAAAGTTGGAAAAACTGAAACGAGAACACCAAGAATAGTAATATTAATTACTTTTAATTCCTTAAGGATGAAAATATAGTAAAAATGTGGATTCATTTTTGTGATCGCGACGTAGTTAACCTCAACGATGCGACGTAAGTTAAAATGAAACGGTAGTCTGTGATGAAACTAGAAAATAATTCGTAAATATTTTTCAGGCAAGATAATTTTGGCCTCAACGAAGTAGAAATTGAGAATACTAAATTACGAGCTGAAGATCTTGAAGTGAACGTTGAAATTTTAGAACTAAAAAGCTGAATTGAAAAAAGCAACTGAAAAGATGGCGAAAGAAGTGCAATAAAGAGGACATGAAATTGTGAAACCTATTTTCACAATTGGACAAATTTCAACGACCTAATCAGAAATGTGTGAAGTGGTCGTTTGAAGACATTATTTATGCAATAACACTACAGAGTGTGTGGCGCTGGGTTACAGAAGAAAAGAAAATGAGTGCATTATAAGATTATTATATAAAACTACGTAGCAGCGTAACAATTTAATATAAATATTAAATATGTAATATAATAATGGGAAATGCTATTTTATAATGAATATATAAATATAAGTTTTCTCTCTAAACTAATATTGATTTTGTTTTATTTTTTGTACAGCATTCCTTATATTAGTTAATGAACAATAACGATACCTGTGAAGTGGGCCCCCTATTTTCGATATTGACACATATTTGAATACGAATCATTTGCTCGTCAGTTTCTTTTATTTGCTTGCCGCTTAAAAAATTCACCCACTTTTGAATATCATTATAAATAATGACGAGCAAACAGACAATACATGAGAAAATAAACAAATTGGCCGTTAATTTTTTTTTAATCAATAGAAGGGAGCTATCAATTTCAAATCTCTTTTAAGCGATAACGAGCCAACGAGAGAAACTCGCAAGCAATTATGAGCAAACTATTTACATTGAAAAATGTTTAAATTTCGAAAATAGGGGACCAACTTTACGAAGGTAACACCTACTAATCTATCTTGATGCATATACCTAGTTAGTTCTTTCATATGAACCTAATATACTTTCTAAAAATAAAATATTGGTAGATCCTGAACTTGACATAGATCATAAGAATCTTATGATTTAGAGAAATTATTGATACTTCTATGTGCATATTCTTAAAAATATCGATCTTAATGGCCGTACGTGCATACTTATTTGATATATTGCCCATTTGATAAGTAATCACTCGGCAAAAACTGCTTTGCAAAGTACACAACAAATATAAGCTTTCATTATACCACGAAGTTTCTATATTCATTAATGTTTCCTAAATATTTTATTAGACTTGTCATGTTCTGTGTGATGCTTATTCAGTATTAATAATAACACTTTACTTTTTATAATTTATTAACTTAACCAAACAAACTATCTTAACTGCTGTCTACTCGGTCTCTGGCCATTACCAACTTTATGTAACTAAACTAACTAAAATAACATGATCATGTGACAAGACTACAAATTTTGAATTTGCCGCTATTTAATGCCACTTTCCCGTTCGTCGAAAATTCAGCTTGGACGCGATTGGGACTGGTCACGCTATTGGCTGATCCGAAAAGCTGCGCATAAGCACACCTTATATCCTTACATCATGTACTGAAATAGCTTACTGTGGCTCGAATTTATATTCTCTACTCTCGATTATAAAACATCTACCGTTTTTCACACTTTATTAAGAGTTATTACATTATTTCTATGATTTTACACCATTTTAAGGGCCCTGATAGACGGGCATCAAACACGCCGCGTGTGAAACGCGGCGGGTTGCACGCTTCAGATTTTACTTCCACACGAGCATGTTTACTGGACGGCCAGAACGAATACAGTATAGTTCAAAAATGAATGTTACACAGATAGGTTGTGTTTCAGCCTTGTGCGTTCATCTTTTGAAAAAGAAGACGACGTTATATTTTAATAGTGACTGTACTGAGTACTATACGTCCACGTGCTCGTGTGGTCAACTCAATTGTGATACACGTGTTACATTCGAACGGTTTACCCGTCAGCGGAGAAGATGCTGCGTGCCAGCGTTTAAAATGCTCTAAGCGACGTTCTATCCGTCCCCGCCAGCGTATATGGACATCTTTAACGTTCGTCAAGCCTTGAGCATTTTAAATACATTGTTTACATTTCAGCGTGCAACCCGTCGCGTTTCACACGCGGCGTGTTTGATGCCCGTCTATCAGGGCCCTAAGGGATGTTTTTGACTACAAAACAAAATTGACGCGATAGATTTTTTTTGACCACGGATTCGGATTCAGCGTCGAAAAATACACTATATCCATATAATTTGGTCCGCTGCACAGAACTTTTTTTTTGTGTGGCTGTGTAATTTTCAATTATTGTGTAAGCAGAAATAAAAGATATTTATTTTTAAATTGAGTTGTTCAATTAATCTCGTTTATTGTGGTTTTAGGAATTAAAATGAAGGAAAAAATCCACACGTCGAGTAAAAATAAGTGCAATGGAGACAGTCGAAATTTTAACTTAGAATGTGGAAGGTTATTGTCAAATCCTGAGAAAGGAGAAGAAATTGTGATATCAGGTAAAAACTTTATTAACTACAAATTATTAACAATTTATTTGAAAATCATTATAGTTGATTTCTAAAACATTATAGTTGAAAATAAATATAATCCAACAGGTGTGGCATACAGACTATTAGGCCAGTTGGAATAGATGGAAAAAGGATCATTTTACGAAATGTCGTTTACCCGCAATTTTATTTTTTTAAAGTATAGTCCACAAACATATGCCAACTATCACACGCGTGACAGGTGGGGCAACACACTTTAAAATTCAAAAATCGTCCATTCTTTGCCATTTTTCGCTTTATTTGCATTATAACTCGTAAATGACGCATTGTTCAAAAATACATCAAGGCATAGAAAAAAAAATTGATTTTGAACATTTTATTATTCTTGACATTTTCCCAGAAAATTCTTCGTTTAAGAGCTACAAACGAAAGAACAATGCTATTTTTGGTTCTTATTTTTTATACAGTAATTATAAGTAATTATAATAAATATTAATATGAAATATTGTTATGTTTAAATGTCTAATTTACAGTTGAAATAAAATATATTTGTAGACCTATATATAATTTACACGTTAAACAGAAAAAAAAAATAAAACTTTCCAGGTATTGAGGTATTAAAATGATGGGAAAATAAATAAACAAATATATATTTTCACAAACAGACTATTTATTTTATGTATAGTACAGTGTACATGCGTTTCATGTATAACTTAATAAAAAACCGCTACCCAAGGAATCACTACTTCCACATCCAGATTTTCTATCCAAGTCTCTCACAACGAAAATATTTTGTATGTGGAAATAATTGTTTATGAAACTTTAATAATATAATATTTGAAATCCTCTACCCCAAAACCCATAAAGCGATACCCCACATCGGTAGTGGGGTGGGGGTGGTGATAGGGGGTAGGGGGGTGGATGAATTAAAAAAATATTTTGAGGTTTTTGGTTCTTGTACACAGTACACACATTAAATCACAATGTTTTTTTCATATCCCCTTTAATAATGGGGTGGTAATAGAGGTGGCTAATACCAAAAAATTTTTTGAGACCTTAGCTGCTCTTGTATATACTAAATACCAAATTTATTGACTCTTACCTGCTTCATTTACCTATTTACCCCCATTTACCCCAATTTACCCCCCAACCCTTCGACGGAACAAGACGAAAATATAATCTAGTTCCAGATCTCGTTAAAATACATACGTGTACCAAATTTCAAGTCAATATCTTAAACGGTTCCAGAGTAAACGTGCGCACAAAAAAGTTACAGACAGACCGACAGACAGACAGAATTTTTTTTCTCTCAAACTTAAAATCTCGACGTTTCATGACATTCAAATAGGCTTAATTTGAACAATAAAAATTTTTAAATTTTTTTTTGTCGTTACTATACTTCCACTGGACGTGGAAGTAATAAAGTGGAATAGAATAGAATAAATTTATTTAACAAATTGTTCTACAACGTAATTCTTAAAAACTGAAACATTGTGATAAATGAATTAAGCCCCCACATTAAGTGCTGTTTAGAACCCTTGAGCGTGCATTGGGCATACAAAATAATTTTGCACTTAATGTGTAGGCTTAGTTCATTTATCATGTTTTAGTTTTACTTCCACATCCAGTGGAAGTACCTATAGTAACGACAAAAAAAATTTTTTAAAATTTTTATTGCACAAATAGGCTTAGAATGTCATGAAACGTCGAGATTTTAAGTTTGAGCAAAAAAATTTCTGTCTGTCTGTCTGTCGGTCTGTCTGTAACTTTTTTTGTGCGCACGATTACTCTGGAACCGTTTAAGATATTGACTTGAAATTTGGTACACTTATGTATTTTAATGAGATATGGAATTAGATTATATTTTCATCTTATTCCGTTGAAGGGTTGGGGGGTACATTGGGGTAAATGGGGGTAAATAGGTAAATCAAGCATGTAAGAGTCCATAAAATTGATATTTAGTAAATATAAAAGAAGTTAAGGTCTCAAAAATTCTTTTGGCATTAACCACCCCCATTACTACCCCCCCCCCACCTCATTATTAAAGGAGGAAAAAAATAAAATTGTAATTTAGCGTGTAAAAAAAATTAAAAGTTAAATAGTAGCATTGTTCTTTCGTCTGTAGCTCTTAAATGAAGAATTTTCTGGGAAAATGTCAAGAATAACAAAATGTTCAAAATCAACTTTCTCAACTTTTCCATATCTTGATATATTTTTGAACAATGCTTCATTTACGAGATATATTGCAAATAAAGCGAAAAATGGCAAAACATGGGACGATTTGTGAATTTTAAAGTGTGTTGCCCCACCTGTCATGCGTTCGGATAGTCGGCATATGTTTCTGTACATCCCAAACTATACTTTAAAAAAAATTGCGGGTAAATGACATTTCGCACAAAAAAACTATTCCGACTGGTCTATAAGTTTTTATGAAATGCCGTATTTTGGTTGAAATTTGTCACACACGCTATGGTAAATCTGATCCAAATCATATTGACATACTAAAAACACTGTTAATAAATATTTCAAAGTTATTGTGCTACTACAAGCTGTAGCTACCAGTTTTCAATTTCTAGCGAAGGTTATAGGCACACAGTTAGTTAAACGCAGTTCAGTATCATAATTATCATGTTAACTTCCTATAAAATTTACATGGATACACACATTCTCTATTTTTTTTTCTTTGCATTAGGTATTTCTGGAGCATTTCCAAACTCGAATGATGTCCACGAATTTAGGGACAACTTATTCAATAAAGCTCAAATGGTGCTGCCTAACTTGAGGTGGGACTTGAAACATCCTGAGATTCCTTCACGAACTGGAGGAATACCTGTGATCAACAAATATGATGCTGGATTTTTTGGTACTTATTCAATAAATATATTAACAAATATGTACACTCAACACATGCATCCACTTACAAATTGCTGAAAATCCATGGTGCGAAATAAAGCATTACAATTTACACTCCGTCAATCTAGATAACATAACGTGGTACCCACTACTTAAACTGCAAGACCACTAAATTTTAAGTGCCGCCTTGCAGTTTATGCAATACTACGATATGTTGTCTAGGCGGATGAAGTATTCTTGCAATCACCATTGAACTTTCATAGGAGTAAGTCGTTCAATCTCGAATTATCCTCCATACTCTTTCAAGCTAAATAATATATCGTGGTACTGTATAAACTGCAAGACAGCACAATTTGTTTAGTGCTTTCTTGCAATATATGCAATACTATAAACTCCAAGACAGCACAATTTTTTTAGTGATGTCTTGCAATTTATGCAATACTACGATATTTTATCTAGGCTTACGGAGTCTTCGTATAATTTCGATTGAACTTCCGTAGAAGTAAGCCGTTTAATCTTGGATTATCCTTCATACTCCGTCAAGCTATATAACATTATCGAACTATTGTATAAATTGCAAGGCAGCCTAGAAAATTAGAGCTCTCTTGCAGTTTGTGCAACACTACGATATATTATCTAGGGTGACAAAGTATTCGCTCAATTACGGTTGAACTTCTTTATAGGTAAGTCGTTTAGTCTCAAATTATGTCTAATACTCCGTCAGCCTAGATAACATATCGTTGTGCATAAACTGCAGAACAGCACTGATTTTTAGTGCTCTTTTACAGTTTATGCAACACTGAGGTATCTAAGCTAAGAATTCGTATAATTACGATTGAACTTACCGACTCCTAGGTAGTAGTTTGGGTAATTATATCTTTGACACTTTCTACAGCTCCTTACACGAATTCTGCAAAATTTTATTACAAAACAATTTTAATTTAGGAGTCCACGAGAGACAGTCTCATTCGCTAGATGCTATGAGCAGAATGTTTCATGAAAAGGCATTAGAAGCAATATTTGATGCAGGTCTCCATCCATCCGAACTGGAAAATACTAGAACGGGAGTATTCGTTGGCATTTGTTTCGGCGAGAGTGACAAATCTTGGTTTCATGAAAACCTAATATCTCAATCTTATGCGTTTTCTGGGTAAGTAATATTTACGGATGGAGTTACACCAGTATAAAAAACTAATTATGCCCATTGATAGCATTGTTTGTTGCGGAACCAAGAGTCATGTTTCGTAAAAGCTTAATTCGACTTCGAGTTAGTCCCAAACATATATCAATATTATTGATGCTATTATCCTAGTGTCTCTTTCAATACACAACATTAGAAATATATTTCAGTGCAGCAAGATCAATGGCAGCTCACAGACTTAGTTATTATTTAAAGCTAAAAGGTCCATCCTATACAACAGATACAGCCTGCAGCAGTTCCTTATATGCCTTTGAACACGCATTCAGGGCCCTTCGTTTAGGAGAGATCGATAATGCCATTATTGGAGGCACTAATCTGTGCTTGCATCCCTTTGTGTCACTGCAATTTGCAAGGTAAGTTCAAACTTTTCTGTACTCATAAAATATTAAATGCCAGAAATATGGATCTCAAGATGGATAGATAATATTACTGTGAGTTTAACGCCTTTTAGAGTTTTTGATAAAGGTACTATCTAGGTTCAGATTAAAGTCTTTCCTTGGTTGATTCTCCGTAATTCCTGCTCCAGTACTCCTTGGCGTTTTTTATCCGTCAGTATACTATATAGTTATCACTTGATTGTCTTCACAGTTGCCTTATATATTCTCTCCTCTTCCCTGTCAAGTGTGTATACCCTGAAGGACTTGCTTTTGCTGATTCTATCTCACTATATGTCTAGTAGTCGATTTTTTTCTATATGTTGAAATATTTCGGAATGGTATCCTATTCTTGGAAAGGTCTCGTATTGGTTTGTTTGAATCTTTACACTGCCAGCAGTGTCTCACTCTCCACGACTAAGTGTAGTGGAGATAGGCAAATTAGTGCTTCTATGGTTACGATTGGTGTTGTTGACATTGCTCCCATAATCCATATATAGGCCAGTCTCTGTACCTTTCCTAGTTTTAAAGATGATCTTAGTAATCACCATCAAGAAAAATCACCTGATACAAAATATTTCATACGTACACAAATCCAAAATCAGAGTATTATTTAATTATGGAAAATAAATATTGACAACAACATGGAAACGGCCATTTGTCGGGATGATGTCATTTGAAATTCTCCCATTGACAGAGATGTCTTTAGAGCAGTAGGCGAAAAGGTGTACATCCTGTAAACTTACTGAGAGCCGCTTGCTATCAATAAGAGGTTATTCTAGGCACGGTAATCTTTGAACCCTATCCGTGTTTGATTTTTTATAGAAGAGGGAAAATCTTCAGCAAGACTGATGTTGGTTATCAGGATAGTGTCAGATTTTTACTGACTAAGAACCCTCCGCCTCATCTCAGTCTTCTTTTGATGGACAGGGCGAAATTGCGTTAGCATTACTTCACCCTGTCTACATCCTCTTTATCCTACAAGGAATTTAGTGCTTCTCGTTCTACCTTACCACTCTGTCTTCTATCTTTACTTTCTTTTGTCATCATGGTCTTAGTTATTATTGTACCACGTTTCTTTGCTTCTTAGCATTTTTAGAAGTAAGTTTTTCGAGGTAAACTTGCTCTCTTCAACTATTCCCACTTCGAACAGTGAAATACTATGTGCTCGACTGTGTCTATTTCCGAACAATAGTAGCATTTCGGATATTCAATTATTTTCAAGCGGTACAGGTATGCTTAGAAACACCCCACGTACATTATGCAGTCAGTACTTGCGTGACGTAATACGTAATCTCGCCATGCTTCCTTCTTGTCCACTGCCTTATGTCTAGAATCAGCCTCGTTGTACATAACACCTTTTCCTCCAGTTGCGACCACCTCTGCTGCCATTTTTCTGCATTTTAATTTTCCTACTTCATTTTTATATATATTTGCCCTCTTATCTAGCAACAGTTCTACTAGGTAAATCCCCGCTAACATCATGACCACCTCTGTAGACACCGTTCTATAGAAAACCCACCTCTGTGCAGATTTCATTTCCTTCCTATATTTTTGAAAAAAATATGGCCTTGACCCATATAGATGTACTCCCTCTGATTTTTTATCACTATCATATAATGCATGATTCTTAAATTTCTACCAAACAATAGACCTAGGTATTTGTATGCTTCCCTAGTATCCTCCCTCCACTATCAACGTCATGTTTTTGATCGCCCCCTTGCCCTCTTAGATTACTGCCACCATTTTGGGCGTAGTCAATACTAGTCTCTCTTTTCGCGAGTATTTGTTAATATTTAGTACCCCATGGTTCATCGTCAAGTGCCTGTTCTGTCCTGGCAACAGCGAGAATAGCCAGATTATCTGCGCAGCAAACCAGTGTGGCGCTATGCAGCGGTAGGCCTGTGGAATACCACCTGTCATGTAAATGTACTTAATTTCCCCTGTTGTCAATTCCCTGTCCTTCATGTAGCTACATATCATTTGTCTTAAGTACAGCGCTATATCTTTACATTCTAGTTCATCCACTATGGTGCTGAATTTAAAGCGTCTTGATATCAAGTGTGGTTAGCATGCAGTAATCTCTACTGCGATGTCACCCGGGTTTGCCCTTTCCACTAAGCTCTTCACCATTTGCATAGTATCAATGGTCGAACGCCTCTTCTTAAACTAGTATTGTCTATCAACTAATTAACCATTTCTATCAACCTCTTGTTCTAACCTACTTTTGATTAGTAGCTCTAGGAATATCCCATTGCCTTAAGTAAACATAGCGGCCTGTATATAACCTCTGCTTGGGATTGTCTCTCCTTTTCAAATAGCACCTCAGGCTTCTCAGGACTTCTTCCATATTTCAAGAAATTCAGCTTCTTGTAGTAGGTAGTTACTATGGACTATTTGAAGGTTAACCTTCCAGAGCTGCAATAGAATGCAACAAAGCCTTATTTTCCTCTCCTTCCACTTATCCTTTAGATGTACTCTATATAACACCATCTTCACACTCGGAATTAAAATGCCTTAATTCAGCATCAGTCGATCGTATATGTGTATATAAAAAAATTGTGTTTATTTATCGACATAATTCGATTTTCTACATAAAATTGCAGATCGAAAAAGCTACAACTTTGCACTATAAATTCTTTGCCGTTATAGACAAAAAATATTTATTATTTTAATGCTAAACAACGAGTTATTTTAGACTTGGAGTTTTAAGTAAGGATGGTTTATGCAAAGTATTTGACAAACTGGGAAATGGTTATGCCAGATCCGAAGCTATTGGAGCAATCATATTACAGAAGTCAAAAAACGCGAAAAGAATATACGCTGAAGTGATACATACCAAAACGAATTGTGATGGACACAAGGAACAAGGAATAACTTATCCTTCTGGAGAGGCACAAATAAGTCTCTTGAGTGAATTCTATGACGAATGTAATGTTGACCGGTATGACTTAAGTTATTTGGAGGCTCACGGAACAGGTAAATTATTCTAATGATATTGTGTTTACTATAGCTAGATTCATTGTTCTTAATTACAAAGAATAACGCTCTTGTATGGAAATTCAAATGAATTTATTGATTTATATTTGAGAAACTTTGGACAACAGTAAAACATAATATAATACCCAGAAAAATATATTTTTTTAGGGACTATCGTAGGTGACCCTGAAGAATGTTCTGCTATCGACGAGGTTTTGACAAAAAAGAGAAAAACCCCATTATTAATGGGTTCCGTAAAGTCTAATATTGGACATTCAGAACCAGCCTCAGGTGTTTGTTCAATTATAAAAGTATGTAAAGTATCTTAGGCAATATCGCTCTTTAAGAAACATTATCCATTGCATTTTTTTAAAACAAATACATGTTTCTAGTGTATCATTGCAATGGAATCTGGATATATCCCGCCAAATCTCCATTACACAGTACCAAGAGATGAAATAAAAGGACTTCATGAAGGAAGAATGAAGGTCGTTGCAGAAAAAATGCCATTTGAAGATAATCGAGGTTTAATAGGTAAGCACATTCTGTCATTATGTTATAGATTAAATAATTAAGTCAAAATATCCGTAGAGGATATTGTTGTACATATAACCAAGTGTACCAATATACATTTAAGGTTTCCATAATTCAGCATATCCTCCGCGTATGACATCAAAAAAAATTTGCATCCCTTCAGATGAATTGGGCTATTAATGGTCTAATTAACTATACCAGAACACACGCTAACGTTTCTAGATAAATAACAAAAATCTGTTAATTGCGTTGGTTAATGGTGGAACATTGTAATTGTCTCATCAATCTATTCAAACAAAGATTTACCTGAGTTAACATATTTATCTGTATTCGTCATTATTTTACATAATTTATTTCTACGATCCTTGAATTGTCTACTTTTACTCTTACATCGTAAATCCATAAAACTTTTCTCGTTATGCATTTTTCCATCGAAGTTGTTTTTTTATTATTTAGCAAAGCAGGTACATACCTATGAATGTATGAAATACAGAAAATTTTCCTTCCCGTTATATTTCTATTCAATAAGAGCTAACTATATATTGCCTAGACAAATAACAATAATATACTAAAACAATCTTACATGCATCGTATTTCTAACAGCCCCACTTTATGTATTAACCCTAGCTTCCTCGAAAATTTGACGAGCTTTTCACTGCACAATTCATTTACTAAGCACATCTGCTGCCATATCATTCCTTGGTCACATTTTTGCTGTTCCCTTACAATATGATGTTTCACATATATGTGTTTCGTCCATGGTCGACAACCTCCATTTTACTAAGGTCGACTGCTCATTTGTCACAGAAAATGATTATTTTAGTTGCATCATATTTTCCACCTCTGTAGTGGATATAGTTACTGGAGGTTGGTTCTTAGAAGCCCAACTTTAGCACCTCCTCCTAAAAGAAACATATACCCTGCTGGAGACTTTCGGTCCTCTGGATCATCAGGCCAGTCTGAATGCCAAATGCCTTGACTTTTTTCATTATTCCTTTGAAAAATTAACTTCTCATTTGTCGTTCTTCATAAAGGACTTTTCCATAATTAGTGTTAAATCTAGCCAGGATCCCCACTGCAAATGGAATATCTGGTCTTGTGTACTTCGGTGCGTATTGCTTTGTGCTAGGGAACATTGGACATTTCTTTTTTTATCTTTCACTCATAACTGCTTCTTTAAATAAAGTTTGACGCGGGTGTAATGGAGCATTCATTTCGTTACACTCGGATATACCAAGTCTCGCCAGTATTCCTTCTATACATTTTCCTTGATCTAGGGTGATAATTTTTTGCTATTATCTATTCCAATTCTCACCTACGCAATAATAAGGTCCTCCCCGATCTTATATTTTTTGCATTTTACCTTCGAGGAATATGAGTAGATCACTCAAATATATAGCAACTACCACTATCTTGTTGTTGTTCTTCTTTTTAGATTTTTCATTGGATAGTCTGATTCTTGTTTGTTTTAGTCGATATATTGATTTTAGAAATCGGCAAGTTTTACAATCTGGCAACTTCATATAAATTTCTTCTGCTAATTTTGGATGCAGAAAAGCAGCAAGAACATTTAACTGATGTACATCAGCAGATTCTGGAACGAAGAAATTTTCACTTCACTTTGAGGTTTGCCTAAATCAAATATTTTTTTGGTATCATAGTGATTGGAAGTTTTGTATGAAAAATTTTCTTTAGTGTTGTGTTTTACCGAAACCTGAAGAACGTATTGATCCTGATCTTGATGAAGGAGTCTTAGCTAAAATTAATTTATTCATAAAATCGTATGTAGTCACAGAAACAAAAACAAGCAAAGAGCTCAAGAAGTATGTAACAATTTAAAGAAAGCATTTGAAGATTCTTTTGTTGTAAGAGTGGTTGATTTTTATTCAACTTTATTCAAAACAAAATTTGAATTGTGCTTATCAATGCAGGACTATGTTGAATTAATTTTAAAAAGCTCTGAACAAATAGAAATATTAGTGAATTTTTTAAAGATAATGCTTTTGGGAGAATAATTTTTGAAAAACTACCAGAACAATATAAACCATTAATTTTGGACATACAAGGATCGAAACAAAATACATTAGCGAATGAAGAATTTTTTAATGCAAGAAAATGTTAAAGATATAAATAACAATTCAATAGCCCCTTTCAGGTCTGAAGCATTTTATGGGGAATATAGCAAGAAGCAAAACATCTAATCAACTTCTGTATTTCATACATTCATAAGTATAAACCTGATCTATTGCAGAGACATGTCGGTAGAATAAAAAAAAATAAATGATATTCTCCTGTCCATACAGGGTGTTTTGAAAATATTGGGACAATGCTTAGCCGTAGATTCTTGACATCAAAATAAGCCGATTTAACCCAAGGGGTAGCTATCTAACTCTTTCCGTTTTCCAGATACACGGTGGTACATTAAAAAAATTGTGACGTGGTTTCTTCTAGTTGCCCAGCGCATAGACAAGTGGAAGCATCACTTTGACGCTGAGCTCTACTTTAGTTTCGCTCGGGCGCCACCTTTACAATTTTTACGTGGGGCAAAGCCTGTTGCAGTAGGGCTGGGATAAACTCAGTGAAGAAACGGAAATGTTCAGAGATCAAAACAGCAGATTAGATTTTCACTCACATTCAACAGTAAAACACGAAAATCAGTAAATAACATAGTTTATTTAAACATGATAAAATCAATAACAGTAGTAAAAAAAATGTGTTCAGGTACTCAAATACTCGTAAGGAGTTTATCACATATAAAACTTACGATGTTTTATTTTATAACAGATAAAACGACGCAAATAACTGAAAAACTAACTAACCAAGCGGGGAGAAGATAGATTAACCGGAACGTTCCAAATGTTAAAGCTCCTACTTAATTAGGTTGTTAATAGTGGCAAGCAGGCGATCTACAGGATGCTAAGCAGTATAAAAAGAAACAACAGGCAGTATAAAAAAATAGCATAAAAAGTTAGAACAGGCAGTGCTTGAATACTAGGCGATAGCAAGGCAATTATTTACAGAAATAGACATGCACGAAATAATAATCATGAAGTAAGAACATGGCTTTGTTCTTTTTTTTTCGGTCTGGCGGTTTGCCTGCGGAATGAAATTGGTTCACGGAGTGGCAAACGCACGGCGGGATGTGTGCATCGTTACTAGCCAAACGCCATTTTGTCAGAGCGATTTCAGGGAATGTTACGTATCAAAATATGAAGATAGCTAATTTTTCAGGATTGTCAAATTTCTGCAGTTCCCAAATTTTCATAATTCTTCAGGATACTGGATCTTATTTTTAATTCATAAAAAGACGAAATTGTTAAAATAAACTAAGCAGAAAAACAGGTTCTAAACCGCGGTAAATTGTCAGGTATTATTTTATCTCGTTAAATAGGAAAACACGGTACAAGTTAAAATAATCTGGACGATACACGATTTTCAGGTATTCTCTCAAAATGTCTACTATGTTCTTTTCTAAGGTACGGGCCTAAAGAAAAAATACTGGGAACATATACTTTTGAACAAAATCTTGAGAATTTAACAGTCTCTTTCTAGAACACTACTTTAATAATTTATATTTACTATGCACGGTACCTGGACAGTTCTGAAATCGACAATCATATTCTGATACATTTTTAATCGAAATTATTTTAAATTCATCACTTTTATACACTTAAACATGAAGAATAATCTTCTCAGTTGAATGTAAAAAGTCTCTGACAAGCCGTGTGGCGGAGCTACTCATTTTATAAAATTACTGCATCTAACCTAAACGAAAGCTAGTACGCAAGTAAAGTTAAAATGTCCTTCAGATAACTCGATATTTTCAAATGAATCGGCCAGCGACGCTAGTGACATGTTTTGTAAATTTTTATTGATATGTCGCGCTATCTTCTCACAGCAGGGTTTATTACATTTTTACCTGAGATAGGAATCTACAACGCGGTTATTTATTTTACATGGGAGTTTCTCAATTGCACGGAAGGGGGGATGAAAATACATGTGATTAATTTTGAATTCAATGAATTAAAACAAATAAATTCAAATGTAAACGGAGTAAGAAACAAAGCGTTTTGTCATTAGAAAAAACACTTCGTTACAAAATTGTATTCGTATTTTGTCTCTTATTTTTTGTTTGCAATGTTTGACACAACAAGCACTATTGGCGATTTCAAGTTATCATACTAGACGTACTAGAGAAAAAACCTTTAAGGTACAATTGGATTTCTTCGAACTGGTGTGTGACAAAGTTGTAAATTGCGTGTTTCTCCCTCATTGTATCGCGTTTAAACAAGTACACCTTTCCTTTAGGAAATTATATTGCGTTTCGATTGTAATAGAAGAAAATTCCAAAACCTAACCTCAAAAAAGTTATAGCTTAAAGTGTCACATACAAGTACTGTAACTGGCGCCCTCTATAAAATGTGACATCGGTAATATCACCATTCTAATCAGCGACTTGAAAAACATGCCGTTACCAACGTTGAAGAAGTATAATAATCTCCAAGATAGAAACAAAATAAAAAAAATTATTTTACCACTCTGTATCTTGAAAACGAAAAAAGTCAGACCGCTACTTTTTGGGCTAAATTTACTTGTTTTGATGTCAAGAAACTACGACTAAGCGTTGTCTCAATCTTTTTAAAACACCGCCACCACCTGTATGTTATGTTCATATTTTAATATATTCCACCTTCTAGGTGTTAACAGCTTCGGTTTTGGAGGAGGAAATTGCCATGTTTTACTTCGATGGAATCCGAAAGAAAAAGTAAATGATGGATTACCTAAGGATAACTTGCCAAGACTTGTATGCGTTAGTGGGAGAACTGAAGAGGCAGTTACTTGTTTACTGGATGAAATTAGCACTAATCAAATAGATGTTGAACATATAAAGTTATTGCATGAAGTTTTCAGGTTGGTTTACAAATATAAATATAGGTAACTTAATAACACTAGTTATATTCTAGGAAGAATATTTTGGATCATGTATATAGAGGGTATTCCACAATATCTAAATCTGGTGGTGAAGTTGCTCGATCGGTTAGCTATTTTCCAGGAAATGTCAAGGACTTGTACGTTGCATTTGGTGAATTAAACAATTGGCATGATATTGGCCATCAGTTGATGAGCTTACCACTATTTGCTAAATCCATCCAAAGGTAAGTAAATTATGAGAGAAATTGTACAGAGTAATCAGGTCTAAATTTATCTCCCCTCTAACTCCTTTTTTGTTACGAAAATGTCAAATAAACTGAAGATAAAATAATTTTAGATCCAATTTGGGTCCAATACTTCTTTTAATGTTTTTTAAATGATTTAACTGACAAATCAATTGCCCAAAACTGTTTTTTGCTGACAATTTTAAAATTTATAAACAATCGATACTGCTGAAGATTGTGTACAGTATAAATTGACAATATTACTGATTCGTGTGATTTGTAATATCTTAGCTTAAATACTTTTTCCATTATTGTAAATATTCTGAATGCAAAATTGATCTCTTTCTTTAGGAAAAAGAAACAAAATAATTACAAGTCATAAAAATATTAAAGATATAGGCATATATTTCTAAGATAAATTATATTTTGAGTCACTTATTGAGCATTTTGAATCTGTAGCTACCAGGCTAGCTTTTGTTTTAAGAAATGTCAAATATTTCAAGAATATTTCAATATATAAACTTTTATATTTTTCCAGTCGTGAGTGAACAAACCTTGTATCTCTGTGTACGTTTAAACAATGCAAAGCATAAATTGAAAAACATACTCCTTCCGTCAGAATAGGTAAAAAAGTCCCTAGGGTCCCAACTACGCTTCATTTCTGAGGTATAGAGTGATGAATTCTGTGAGAAAAATATGTATATAAATTTTTAAAACCCACTTTTTCGTATTTCTGGAACTTCAAAACGTAATTATCTGGTACTATCTTAATTTTTAATTTTGGACCAGTTGCGGTAACTTCATCATTTTTATGGATGGGGCGATTAAAACTGAACATTTTTCTATTGCGTCAAATCGGTATTTAATAAACGTATTTTTCTACCACTATTGAATAATTCGTTCATTATAGATAGGTTTTCGAACAGGTAATTCCATTTCATAGAAAGTTTCTTATCATTTTGACGTAAAAAAATAATGCTCCTACATTTGTGCACTGCATTTTTGGGACATTCTTTATGCTAAACTTATGACTATATAAATAACTGACATCACTGTTTACAGAATCCAGAAGAATTTATTAGCGAAGGGAATTAACATTTCAGAGATACTTAACGAAATCTCTTCGGACACAAATATTTATCATGTTGTGGGAAGTGTTGCAGTTCAGATTTGTATAGTGGATATTTTAAATTTACTGGATATAAAACCGAAGAGAAGTTTTGGATATTCGTTTGGAGAGTTAGTATCTGCTTATTACACGGGGATTTTAACCTTGGAGGACGCCATTGACTGTGCTGTGGTTATAAGTGAATCTGCAAGACGTATTAATGATTTAAAATGTAGCAATGGTTATGAGGTAAAATGGATTCTTCATGACGTATTATTATGTCTTTTGGTATTTTTCGCTTGATGTTAAAATTCGTATTGCAGTTTCTGCAACATTTTACCCCCGATTACTCACGTGATACAGATAACACAGCCCCACAAAAAAAATCAGACCAGAGAACCAAACCCATGTATTCCCATATATTTTCGATCGTTGAATCCGAATCCGAGGTCAAAAAAAAATCGTACACCCCCAAAATCATTAGCTAGAGCCAAAACACCCCTGGAATTGGATAAAAAGATGATTAAGCTACGAGAATAGTTATTACATCTTAATCAACCGAATTATACAAATTAAGGTTAAACAGCAGCGCACATCCAACAGATATGAAACACACCCCCAGGGAGGGGCGAAAACTACCCCCATATATAAAAAATGACTTGCTGAAAAACTCGAAATGTCTAAGTTTTGCTAAAGTGATAAGAAACGCATCAGGTCCAACGTAATCCTCATAAACTGCCCCTATAGGGTTGAGAACAACCACCAAGTTTAAAGGACACGAGAAAAATGAAAAAAACGTAAAAGCCAACAGGATTTCTATTTTCATGGATGTGATGATTGGCTGAAATTGCGTAGTACTCTAAAATAGAACAAGAAACTTACGTACCATCAACGTCCTACAGTGTGAACCCTCAGAGGGTGTGAAAACTACCCCCATTCAAGATTCAACTTGAAAAGAGCTGGAAACTTCTTGTAAAGGTGAGAAGAGTTTGCAGTAGTTTTTTCTCAATTATTGAAAACTACCCCAATAGCGCTGCCAAAAATCACCTCTTATCTTAAATGACACCGAAAAAAAAGAAAAAATATTGATCTAAAAGTATTTCCATTTTTATAGATGCTATGATTGGTTAAAATTGCGTAGTACTCAGAGTTAGACTTATAAAGTCACGTAACACTGTTGTTATTCAATTTCAACCCCTAGGGGGTAAAAATTAACTTTCTGAGGGTGTCACTTAATAATAGACCTACGGCCAAGAGGCAAATAAGTTACCTCATCGGGTACAAATGATTTGAGTTTTTGTAGTCAAAGTACCACATATATGTAGCAAAAAACCGACCGTCTGCCGGGGCTCAATTGTCAACTACTTATTATAAGAGCTTGTCAAAAAGGCGAAAAAACTCGCTAAAGTTACCTCATTGGGTACATGCTTAAAAACGTGACAATTCACTTGGAACACCATTATAATTTTTATTTTGTGTGGCAGACGTCAGTATTTGAACGCACACGTAGAGCAGACGCCCGTCGCGACGCCCAAAATTTCGACGTTTCTTACCTCATGAGGTACATGTACAAACCTGGGTTCAAATCAAAGGTCTTTTTATGTAGATCATAAATATGTTTCAAAAAGATTGGCAGACGGTCAACTATAAAGAGCAGACGCTCTGGAAATTATGCAAGAGTAAAAATAAAATTTCATTTATCTCAAACAGTGAAATACATTAAATTCGAACTGTTATTCTATATGCATGGGAGAAGAACCCTAAAAAAATCAATAATATTTTTTTGGCAACGTTTTTTGAATTTCTCCTCCCGCTCATGCGCTCATCAGAAATTTTTTTTGAGATTTCTCGCTCATCAATTTTAGTTACATCAGTACTTTTTTCTTAAAATCAGTAAATTACATTAAATCAGTTTTGGCAAAATAATATGTGTGTGGAAATACTTTAAAATAAAACTTTATAGGCAAATTGTAACGAGTGTTACAAATTTGCGGTAGTAAACGGGTATATCGAAAGAGAAACCATTGACATACTAAATTGCTACCACGAAGAGGCTGATAGCCGGATTATTTACCATTTATCCAAAATAAAAAAACAGTAATGTTGTAATTAGAGCCTCTGACACAGACTTTCTAATAATTATTTTAGGAAATATGCATCACATTGAGCAGTCTGTAAATGTATGGATGGAAGATGGAAGTGTATCCAAAAATACTTGTCGATTTGTAGATGTCAATGCAATTTCCAATGCACTAGGATTTAATGTTTGTAAATCTCTACCAGCATTCCATTCTTTAACAGGGTGTGACTACACGGCAGCTTTCTCCAGAAAAGGGAAACTAAAACCCTTTGAAATCCTTAAAAATTACAAAAAAATGCAGGAAGTATTTGGTACATTTGGCAACAATGAAAGCATTTCCAAAGATCAGATTACGTATGTAGAAAAATTTATTTGTGCTATGTATGGGAAATCCACATTATGTGATGTCAATGAAGCTCGATTCGTCATTTTCTACTCTCATTGTAAACCAAGACCAAATCAGAGTCCATTCGATAACCTGAAAAACTTTGATAGTACTCTGTTACCTCCATGCAATAATGTATTGGTTTTAAAAGTACAAAGAACGAATCAAATATGTGCCATATGGAATAGTGCCACCGAAAAACAACCAAAATTTCGTAACCCCTCAGAAAATGGTTGGAATTTAAATGATAATAAGTTTTCACTGATTTGGTTTGATGGACCTCAATTACCTAGTACCCTAGACGAAATAATTGTACGCGAAACCGGCATGGAGCAAAGGGATATTGATGATGAAAATGAAGAGGATTTTAATGATTCATGTGATGACGAAGATGACGAATAGTTATTTTTCTTTAGATTTATTATCAAATAAAACAAAAAATCTTGGTATTTTTATTTACTACTATTGTTTTGTATTGCTGTTGTTTCTTGCATACCAAGTTGTTTTGCCTACATATTCACGGAAGCCTGACAAACAAAATAATAATTGTAATAGTTTTCCTAGTGCATTGTCAAATTTCCGAAAATAAAACTATTTTGCTATTGCTATTTTTATTTACTACTATTGTTTTGTATTGCTGTTGTTTCTTGTTTACGAAGTTGTTTTACCTACATATTCACGGAAGTCTGACAAACAAAATAATAATTGTAATAGTTTTCCTAGTGCATTGTCAAATTTCCGAACATGTACTCAATAAAACCCTGTACCGACTTTGGCATTATTCTTTCAGGTTACATTTTCCAGAGCGTCTGCTCTTTATAGTTGACCGTCTTCCGATCATTTTGAAACATATTTATGATCTACATAAAAAGACCTTTGATTTGAACCCAGGTTTGTTCATGTACCTCATGAGGTAAGAAACGTCGGAATTTTGGGCGTCGCGACGGGCATCTGCTCTACGTTTGCGTTCAAATACTGACGTCTGCCACACAAAATAAAAATTATAATGGTGTTCCAAGTGAATTGTCACGTTTTTAAGCATGTACCCAATGAGGTAACTTTAGCGAGTTTTTTCGGATTTTTGACAAGCTCTTATAATAAGAAGTTGACCATTAAGCCCCGGCAGACGGTCGGTTTTTTGCTACATATATGTGGTACTTTGACTACAAAAACTCAAATCTTTTGTACCCGAAGAGGTAACTTATTTGCCTCTTGGCCGTAGGTCTATAACATTAATAGGAGTTTCAAACTCTAAGTGTATAACACGATTTTTGCCATCCATAAAAATGTAAATTCAGTTAGTTTCTCTCTGTTTTTCCAGCATCCTACGGAAATAGTGGAATCTCGCAATCCCGTGGGGGTGGTTTTCGAGCACAGCGGCGAACATAGTCTAGTTTTTTCTCACTTCCACACAATGCAGATGTTTCGAATTTTTATAGAAGTCACTGTAACTTTTTATAGTTAAATCTTACATAGGGGGTAGTTTTCACACCCTCTGGGAGTTGACAGTGCAGAACGCTGATGGTACGTAAGTTTCTAGTTCTATTTTAGAGTACTACGCAATTTCAGCCAATCATAGCATCCATGAAAATAGAAATCCTGTTGGATTTTACGTTTTTCCTTGTTTTTCTCATGTCCTTTAAACTTAAAGGCAGTTCTCAACCCTATAGGGCAGTTTATGAAGATTACATCGAACCTGATGCAGTTTCTTATCACTTTAACAAAACTTAGACATTTCGAGCTTTTTCAGCAGTCACTGCTATTTTGGATCGATTTTTTATATATGGGGGGTAGTTTTCACCTCTCTGGGGGTGTGTTTCATATCTGCTGTATGTATGTTGCTGTTTAACCTTAATTTGTATAATTCGATTCAATATAATTTATGTCATCGCTAGAGGTTAAAGATTAAAATTTATAAAAACGGTTTTTTCATCATTCAAAGTGAGCTTATTTATCTGGCACCATGCGTGTACATTGTCTAGTGTAACATAAATTCTATGATATAGTTCCTCCTGCATGACAGCTGATACCGAGACAGTTGTATCATCAGCATACATCGTGGTAACGCCATGTTAAATGTAATTTGGCAGATCGTTAATGTAAATCAAAATTAACAGAGGGTCTAATATTGAACACTGGGGGACCCCCAGGTACGTCATGGATATTCGATTGAAATTCATTACACTTTACTACTAATTTACGATTTTCCATGTAGGAGTTAATGCAACTTAGAAGACATCCTCGTATACCAATAGCTTCCAACTTTTTAGACAGTATATGTCTGTCCACAGAATCGAAAGCTCTCGATAAATCGAAAAACAGCGACACAACATGTTGTTTATAGAATTCTATAAATTGTATCAATAGAAGATCTAATAATACGTTGTTGTAAAAGTAAACTTATTTTATAGACAAATATAGTATTAAGTAATAGTTAAATTATACTAATCTAATTTTATTAGGGGTCTCATGATGTGAGTAACAATCATGTAAATGGTGACAAATATTTGAAACCTGAAGGAATGATGGACAAATTAAAACTAATTTTAAAATCCAATAATTCGGCAAAGATAAGTAAGGTTATTGAGGTTATAGTTAAAGTGACTTTTATTATTATTATTTTTTTTTCAATAGAGAATGATCTAGCCCAGAACTTAACGAATATATTAGGAAAAAATAAGATCTATAATGGTGAGAAAAAGAGTTCTGCATATAGGTCAGCCGATTACTTTATAAATGCTCTGACTGATACTGGATCGTATAATACAGATATTACTACATTCAATTCTGTTGTCTTAAAAATTGGAAACTGTCCAATCTATGAAGAAAGAGAAGATAATACTGTCATCTCTTTTGGAACATCCATAAATAATAATTATCTTAATGAATTTGTTAACAGCTTTGGAAGGTAGGACCATCTTATACCTAATGTGTAGAGAATTGCATGCTTTAAACATTGTACTTATGCCATTTTAGTTTATATGAACTTGGATATAATCCTCAAATCGATAAGTTGTATCCTTTAGTGGAGTTCCCAGTAAGTAGAGGAACGCGAATGATCTCTCCATATATTAAATGGCAACATAACAGAGAAGTGTTTGTACCAGACTACAATTTAGAAGTAAAGAATGATGCTCACCATGGTGCCAGAGTAATTAAAATTCAATTTACCGATCTTGAATGGGCATACATTCAAGGACATGAAATCGATGGTAAGTAGATAGAACATATTGTACCTTAACTTTAAACAAAAAATATAGAAATATACTCTTGGAGCATTTGAATGTCAAACAACGTAGCAAATTTTTCAAGTTTAAAATATGTATAGCCATCCAAAATGTTTTATGTTACGTTGATATTGATGAAGAAGCCTGATCTGAAAATGTCAATAAAGGACAGCAAAATTTCAACCAAGGTATGTGAGGCTTAGGGTCGTGACAAAAGACTGACTAGCGAAACTGTACGGACAGTCAATTCTCAGGAGTCAATGTCCAAGAGCCTGTGCCCGCTCATGGCTAAGAATAGCAGACTAAATAGATATAACAAAAAATCAATTTACAGCATTTTAGTCAAGCTAGCCTTCCGCCGGCGTAGTGTAGCGCATCGGTCACGACGATTAAAGAAGATAAATTTATGCGCCTCCTATCAAATTCTACAGACCTCTATGAACACTGCAATTATATAACACCACTAGTGGACTACATCAAGGTTACCGAAATTTTATTAAAAATCAGACGTTGCCCATCTTCCGACAACTTGACCAGTTAATACTCTACCATCTATGCTCACTCAACTTCCAAGTTCCAGCTCTTTTCTGTCCGTCTTCTTTTGCCATTTTATGTTATTCGTTGTTCTGTTCTATTAGATTCTTTTTCACTACCACAATTTTAAAATGATTAATAACAATTTTTGAAAAATAGAATATTTTAAATAGAAAATTACGCAGCACAATTTAACATCAGCACTTTCGCATTGCAAGAAAGAGCTTTTTGATTAACGATATTTCTGCGACCGTCAATGATTTTTTTCTATGGCGACAGGAGCTTGTGTTTACCTTTTAACTGTTTTTAATCTGATTCATGTAACTTATACATAACAATACAAGATCTCCACTATCATTACCTGGATATTTCTAGGTAGAAACTTATTCCCAGCTGCTGGATATTTGTTTTTGGTGTGGGAAACATTGTCAATATTGAATGCAACGCCGATGACAACTATGGAAGTAGTACTTGAAAACTGCAGGTTCATAAGGGCTACAACTATTCCTAACAAAGGATACCTTCAATTTAATGTGACCATTCAAAAAGGTACTGGCGACTTCGAGGTAATTGAAGGTGACTCTCCAGTAGCTAGTGGTAGAATTTATGTGATAGAAAATAGAACTAAAGAGGTAACAGATGTTTATCAGCCGATCGGAATATCTGAATCTAGTGCTCTTCCCCTCAAAACTAAAGACATATACAAGGAATTACGATTACGAGGATACAACTATAAGTAGGTCATGTTTAAATAAATTAATAAAGAAACTAAAAATTCGTAAACAGACTTCAAAAATAACAAAGTGTTATATATATCATTATATACAAAGTATTTCAGATTTTTAGATATCGGCCTTTTTACATATTTTTGTTTACGATTGTTGGTAAACAATATCATTACACTATTGAAAGGTATTATTTGTGATAAACGTTTTTTTAAATCTTCTATTGGCACTTCCTCAAAATAATACAAAAAAAAGTGCGAAATAGGGTTATAAGAAAAATTTGTACACAAATTAAAATATTCGGGTGCGTGCAATTTATCTATAAGTCACTAGACGCGCCCAAATATAGTCTATGTAATAAAGCATTATAAATATTTCGTGCAAAGACGAGATTACCTTCCCCCTTCCTTTTCGAGGTGCTGAACACGATGCAAGTGGTAGGAGAAGTTTTTGACCACCGCAATCCCTGAAACTGACAAAAACCACCCCTTTAATGGATCCCTTTATGTTTTCATATATAAACGGGCCTGGGGAGTGGTTTATCGACGGATTATACCTAAAATAACATGGAAGGGGGTTATAGAGTAAGTGGAATCCAGACAGCAGGCCTAGGGGGGTTGATTAAACCCCCCCGAGAGGTGGAAAATCTTTTTTTTTCAAATGATTCGGTTCAAACGCATATTCCCCCGTGTTCGGGGTCGCTGATTACGGGAGAAATATTCATTTTTAGCTCCAACCCCTCCTCATCACTCAAACGGACAGAAACCACCCCTCACTCACCAGAAAGCATGCTATACAGGATTTACAGGTTTTTCGACACATGATCGTTATTTCTGTACATATCTCTTCATTTTTCACGGAAGAGAAGGTGGTAGCGACGTCGTGGTTTCTTCAACCCTTCCAAGAGGTGTAAAATTCATTAATTACACTTTGGATCGTCAATACGGCCTCCCCCGTTTTCGCAGGCGCTGATCATGATAAAAATATCTTTATCTCCGACTCTCCTCAACTCCTCTAATGATAAAAATGCATGTACAGAAGAGAGAGCAGATGACGAAGACGATAATGATGATGATTTTTATTTTAATTTAATCCCTGAAATTGGTTTAAGCGATTCCTATTCAAATTCGCTGACTGAAACGGCGGATGAAGAAGAAGGATATCGTGCGATGTGCATTTTGAGAAATAAGAGGATTGTTATGTCATTCGTAAACGACCTAGGTTTTTTAATTAATTGTAAGCAAATAATTTATTTTGTCATAGAAATATTTTCATATAATTTTTTGAATAAACAACATTGCCATTGGCGACAAAATTTATTATTCGTTACTCCTCGATGAAAAAATCATTATACTCTGCCCAGCAACCTACACAATCATCGCCCCAGCGATAACTGGTGGATGAGAGTCCATTATAAGGGTTGAGGAGAATCGGAGATGATGGTGAATATTCTTATCGTGATCAGCGCCTGCGAAAACGGGGGAGGGCTTATTGACGATCCAAAATGTTATTAATGAATTTTACACCCCTTGGAAGGGTTGAAGCAACCCTCGAGGTCGCTACCACCTTCTATTAGTGAGGTGGCCTATTGAAATTACCGTTACCTGGCGGATAAAAGCACCAAATTTGGTATGAAGATACCTTAGGGTACACTAATAAATGTTAGCAATTCTGGAATTTCTAAAAATTTTCATGTACAGCACTAAAATCCAAAATGGCCGACAAATACGACAAAATATCACATGCGAGTCTTTCTTTTCGAGGCACCACTACTACAAAAAACATAAAAAGTGGGATTTTCTTGCACTCTTTAAGAGACCAAAGCAGAAAGCAACATCTCAGCAGAGGAAAAAGCTGAAAGTGCTTCAGAACAATATGGAACTATTTAGCCAACTATTATACATCTATGGAGAATCTGATTTCGATTAGTTCTTTGCGCATGAGATACAGTCATTCCCTCCTTCCATTTCAGACTTTGATAAGCTTCATTTGCCAACCAACAAGGCTGGAATACTGCAATGCCTCGAGCAGCTAGGTCAAACAGAGCCCCCTTCAACCTATGATTCCAAATTTCTGGACAGTGCCGTCATCATCCACCACGGTCAATAAACGATACGGTTACATCAATCAGCAGTAGAGAGACGCGGGGGCGGGAAATCGAATGAAAGAGACAGACATATCTGATTTCCGTGCAAAAGACAGAGACAAAGATGCCTGTAGTGTCTACAGGTGACGTAGGCTGTAGACCCTACCGGAATCTTTGTCTCTTTCTTCTGCACGGAAATCAGATATGTCTGTCTCTTTCATTCGATTTCCCGCCTCCCGCGTCTCTCTCGTCCTAAAGCTGCTGATTGATGTAACCGTATCGTTTATTGACCGTAATCGTCCACTGCCTGCCCACTACTAGTGTTGACACCTTCAGTCCGTACGCTGATAACATATTTCTACTTTACCTTCATAAGCAGCTGGAGAATGCCCAAAGGTTAGATGTTGTTTGGGACAATTCAGACAGTTTAAAGAGAAAAGAGGTGAGAGGATTCGAAGGAAAGTATCTGGCAGCACCAAACTGCCACGAAATTGGATGGATTTTCTAAGTGACTCAATGAACAAGAAGTTGTTCAACTTTTTGACTTCCAATGTTGTAGAGTTTAACTGGCCACCAGGCAAAGATGTATATGTCACAACAGAGAAAGCAGCTACACAAATCGGTTTGAATACACCCATGGAAAACTGCAATCATGAAGAGGCAGACACGAGGCTTGTGGTTCATGTACTCCATTCACTACAGCAAGGGGCAAAGAGTATCCTTGTGTGTACTGCAGACACAGATGTGATTATCATCCTTGCTGGCACATTCTGTGATTTAATAGAGACTCAACCTTTGGCCGAGATCTGGGTGGCTTTTGGCATGGGCAAACATTACAGGTTTTATCACAACAACGCCATCTGTGCAAGCCTGTGGGAGCCAAAATCACGAGCACTACCTGTGTTTCACTCATTCTCTAGTTGCGACACAACCTCCGCCTTCAAAGGTAAGAGTAAGAAGTCCATTTGGGAAGCATGGCAAATATTTCAAGACGTCACTGACATATTTGTGTATTTGGCTACTCATTCATTCCAACTGCTGAAAGCCGAAAATAGTAAGATATTCTTAATCGGCACTTTTAGAAACCATTTGCATATGATTACATCGTAGTGGGTTCAAAGATGTTTGAGATAGGGGCCGTCCAAAAAAAAAACAATTCTATCTACTAATAATATTTTTCATCTGTAAAACGGATACTCAAATGATAAAAATGTATTCTTCATTTTTTGTTCAGAATAATGTATTGTACTAGTTTGAATTGATTTTACAACAAAATAATTATTTATTTTTAATGAGGCAAAAACTCTAATTCGTACATTACTATAATTTTTCTAACAAATAACCTTCAATAAAGACCTAAGTAAGCCATGAAAACAGAAATTATTGCAACAAGTGTCAATTTATTGTTATATAAGCTGCTGTCAAATTTAATTGACGACATCCTAACCGTCAACCTCCCATTCGCCAAAAATTGGTAGCAACCATCAATAAGAGTTTTAACAATACAGGAAATGTATGTAAGATAAGACCAAAGAATTATAATTTACAAAATCAGAAAATTGAAAACGAAGAATGCATTTTACAATATTTTAGAGAAAATCCACGACATAGCATAAGGCAAGTAGCATTAAATCTAAATTTTAGTAAGAACAATGGTTTAGCGTTGCTTGAAAAAACATAGAAAAAGAGCATTCAAGCTAAAATTTGTTCATACCCCAGAAATTAAACAATACAAATTTTCTGAAAAACGTCATATTTACCGATGAAGCAACATTTACCATAGTATCCTCCCAGAATTGCCGTTTTTGGGCTGACGAAAATCCCCACCGGTTTATCAGTACTAAAGGGCAATGTGTGTCAAAAGTTACGTTTGGTGTGGTTTATGGAATGACCTTTGGGCTTTTTTTCATTCCGAGATTGAATCGTATTCAAATTTGTTGCAAAATGAAATTCAACTCTTTCTTAATAATCTACCGTAAGATGTTAGAAGAGACTTGTATTATTAACTTGATGGTGCCCTGACTCATAACATTGCAAGGACTTGGCTAGAAGACAATTTTACAGGTTATCCATAGATAGATATGTCCAAAAAGTCAGGTGCAGGAGTTTTCCCCTAGGCCTCCGGACCTGTCACCACTTATGTGTCGCTTAAAGAATATAGTGTATAAGATCAGACACGTAGCCAAGAAGAGTTAGTGATCAGAACTGGACAGGTATGTGTTGAAATCACTCCGACTGAGAGAAGTTATACGCCATAAAAGAAAAAGGATTGTGCAATGTATTCAGAATGATGGTGGTTACATAGAAATGCAGAGAATTATATAATTAAATTGACACTTGCAAACATCCACGCGCTCTTCTTCTCACTTCGGCGGTGGAGATGTCTAAACTCATTTCTGTCATAACATATAAAAAGGTCGATGTCTCAAAATCTGTGATACTTTGTATAATGGTCATATAGATTGTAAATGCCTTCTTCCATCACCCCCTGTAGATGTAACAAATAGCAAGTATATTATTATTTCTATTTAGAGGGGACTTCCGTGCCATTCAGGAATGCGACAACAGCGCTTCAAAGGGATATGTAAAATGGATAGGTAATTGGGTCACCTTAATAGATAACATGCTGCAAATGAAAATTTTACAAACAGATACTAGATTACTATACATACCGACATTTATTTCAAAACTTACCATAGACGCGAGAAATCATCTTAACTGGATCAATGATGAATACGCAAGTGTCGGAAAGCCACCAGATCTGCTTGTTTTTAGTGATGATGCAACCGGAATAATAAGGTAAAGGACCATATAATAAGAAACATTAGTAGGTATGGGGCCGGTTGAGACTGGGAACTTTTTGAGGACCGTGGGAACTTTTTGAAGACCGTCGGAACCTTTGAAGAAAGATCAAAGGAAGCCGCCTCCGCCCCCGCATTTTTGACAGCACCCTGATTTTAGCACTCTAATTTTGACAGCCCCCAATTTGGCCCACCCCCTGTATTTTTGGTGGTTGGCCCACCACCCTCCTCTGAATTTTGGCACTTCTAATTTTGGCCCACCACGTGGTCGCCGCCGCCGCCATCTGTCGATCATTTAGTTAAGCTCTGAATATCTGAATGTCCCTCTAGATGGAGCCATGTAATTTTTTATTGTGAGAGAGGCACCGGCGGGGATTCGACCCGCGGACCTCGGGTTTTGTAATCCGATGCCTTGTCACAGCGGCTACCGATAGACTTATCTATCAAGCTCGCAAATTGTATAGTCTTGCAGCAGCAGCAGCAGCGCCGCCGCCATCTGTCGATCATTTAGTAAAGCTCTGAATATCTGAATGTCCCTCTAGATGGAGCCATGTAATTTTTTATTGTGTGTGTGAGTGGAGGCACCGGCGGGGATTCGACCCGCGGACCTCGGGTTTTGTAATCCGATGCCTTGTCACAGCGGCTACCGATAGACTTATCTATCAAGCTCGCAAATTGTATAGTCTTGCAGCAGCAGCAATCACCGCGTGGGCGCTCGTGGCAGAAATCTGAATGAAAAAAGTTCATCTATTTTTGAGAATTTAATACAGAATCTGAAGAAAAGAGGCTCAAATGTACTGTAAAGCAGTATCATTAACGTAAATGAGGAGATAAATTTACAAGTATGCATCTAAATAATCCCTTTATCAGTTAAAAATTATTCAAATATTCGAAGCGCAATTACCACAACCTGAGCAGAAATATATATTAAAATCTAGAGGAAAAAAAAAGAATGCAAAAATACTCGTCCGCTATGACATTTTTTTAGGTTTTTCTATGGTTAATATTATAGGAATCATCACACCACAATATTAAAATGCAGGAAATATTCGTTCCTAAATAAACCTTTATCGGTAGTAGCAACATGTTATGTTCAAATACTTTTTTCGCAAAGTAACATACAGGGTCTATCATTTTAAAAACTCCCCAGACTCGTAACTTCCTTATTTTTAACCACATCAAATTGTAGATATTTTTAAGGCCTGCATGCACACAGCGATTTTAAACATTTTTTTAAAATTATTACGAAAAAATTAATTTCCCTGAATATTTTTTTCCCTCACTTTGTACATGAACTGCGTTAATGTTTTCTTATAAACGTTTTAATTAGCTTCAATATATGTTATTATGTCATATTGGAAATTCTTTTTCATTTTAGAGAAATAAATTAAAAAACGCTCTCGCTTTTTTCCAATTACAAACTGATTTTTTAAAATAACTGAAAACATGTAAATAATAATTTTATGCTTTGACATTTTTTTTAGGTTTTTCTATGGTTAATATTATAGGGATCATCACACCACAATATTAAAATGCAGGAAATATTCGTTCCTAAATAAACCTTTATCAGTAGCAACATGTTATGTTCAAATACTTTTTTCGCAAAGTAACATACAGGGTCTATCATTTAAAAACTCCCCAGACTCGTAACTTCCTTATTTTTTTAACCACATCAAATTGTAGATATTTTTAAGGCCTGCATGCACACAGCGATTTTAAACATTTTTTAAAATTATTACGAAAAAATTAATTTCCCTGAATATTTTTTTTCCCTCACTCTGTACATGAACTGCGTTAATGTTTTCTTATAAACGTTTTAATTAGCTTCAATATATGTTATTATGTCATATTGGAAATTCTTTTTCATTTTAGAGAAATAAATTAAAAAACGCTCTCGCTTTTTTCCAATTACAAACTGATTTTTTAAAATAACTGAAAACATGTAAATAATAATTTTATGCTTTATTTGTAAAATACACATCACAAACAATCCTCAACGTAACAAAACAGCAACAAGAAACAAAAGAAATAAATATTTTTATTAATATTATAAGAATCATCACACCATAATATTAAAATGCAGGAAATATTCGCCTTTATCATAAACCGCAAGTTCAAGACCTACATATCATATGAGCATTTTTTTAAAAAATAATAAGTATGATCTGTACAAGAACAGCAAAAATACACTCTACAAAGGATGAAAAATTATGTTATAACTCTTTAATAGAAATATATTAAAAATCTAATAAAATACACAAATAATACAAACCGTTGCGCCATTTTAGAGAAATAAATTAAAAAACGCTCTCGCTCTTTCCAATTACAAACTGGTTTTTTTTAAAATAACTGAAAACATGTAAATAATAATTTTATGCTTTATTTGTAAAATACACTTCACAAACAATCCTCAACGTAACAAAACAGCAACAAGAAACAAAAGAAATAAATATTTTTATTAATATTATAAGAATCATCACACCATAATATTAAAATGCAAGAAATATTCGCCTTTATTATAAACCGCAAGTTCAAGACCTACATATCATATGAGCATTTTTAAAATAATAAGTATGATCTGTACAAGAACAGCAAAAGTACACTCTACAAAGGATAAAAAATTATGTTATAACTCTTTAATAGAAATATATTAAAAATCTAATAAAATACACAAATAATACAATCCGTTGCGCAACATTACGCAATATTGTGTAATATATAGCATGATTTCGCCGAGGCTCTGGTGTCATCGCCCACACACACACTTCCCGGCTCTGTCGCAAGTTCCTGCAAATGAAATAAAAATTAATGTTCGTCGATTTACGTGTATTTAAATGGGTAATTGTTTCAATCGGCTAGAATTAGATAAATTAACATTGTTTCTTATGGAAAAAGCAAACAAAATCATCTCGGCAAGAGGCCTTTTGCGAGGTTGCGGGGCTTATCATGCTCTGCGGTTGGCTAGCCGCCTATAAAAACAGGAAGATCCCCAGCCCGCTCATTAGTTTATTGATAATCGGTTATCTAGACTTTTATTCTCTTAGTGTTATCTGAAAAAAGTGAATTTATTCTTTTAGTGGTTTTTTACCTGCTTATTTTTTACCTGCGTATTTTTTTATTAAAAGGTGAGTTTTTAATACAAAGTATAGCATGTTGCACATCAAATTAAAGCTCTCTTCACGACCCAACCGATAGATGGCGCTATATCGATTTTCCTTGTTTCAGATTACTTCTAAAGTAACAAAAGACAGCGGGGCGCGCTCGTCTAATCAGTATTTCGATATTCTTCGAACGAAGCGGTTGTGAAAATGGAAAAATTCATCGTCGTCAAAGATTTTGTGAGGAAGGTGCGCCGCTTCAACCTTGAGGGTCGTACCCTCGAATTCAAAATTAAATCCGTACCGGAAGGCGAGGAACCTGTAGGCTGGGTGAGAGATGCTGTAAACGAGGTGATTCAGAGGGGCATCGAAGGACTTCAGCCTGGTGATAAGGTCGGTTTCTCCTTCTGCTCGAGGGACTTTAAACGGGGCGAAGGGTGGATTCGTTTCCGCTCTGCGGAGGAGGTAACTTACGACGATGTCTGGGGCGTCATCGCCAGCGTCTACCAGTCCAACTCGACAGGGCTGAATACTGAGACCTTCTGCTTGGGAGTGACTACTGTGAAAATGCCTGCGGGGAAAGGGGGTGACAGAGGGCGCCGTTATAACACCTTCGAAGAAGAGTGCGGCATGAGGCGGGGTATAATCGCGATAAACAATAAAGACAATATGTGCCTACCCCGAGCTATAGTGGTGGCTATCGCATGTGTGACTAAAGACAAGGACCAAACCAAAGTGCGCCGCGATATCGGGAAAATACAGACTCTAAGAGCTCAACAATTGTGTGTCGACGCGGGCGTCTCGATACCGGAGACGGGGTGTGGAATACCAGAACTACAGCAGTTCCAAGAGCACCTGAAAAACTATAAGCTTGTGGTTTATAACTATGGTAGTAAGGGTCGGGACACTATTTTCAAGGGATCTGCAGAAGGCCCCTCGTTAAACCTTTTGTATCACGAGGGTCATTTTAACGTTATAACCTCCCTGACGGCTGCCTTCTGCTGTAACTACTTCTGCGAGGAGTGCCACGTGCCCTACAACGTTAAAAACAAACATCGGTGTGGTGGAACGTGCCCTTGCTGTCAGCAGACACCAGCTTGTGTTCAGACATTGAAAATCAAGTGCGACGACTGCAAGAGATCTTTCCGAGGGCAGACATGTTACGATAACCACAGAAAGGTAGGGTCTATGGGGAAGGGAACCGTCTGTGTTGAATTAACGCGGTGTGAGGAGTGTTACAAGGTGATAAAGACGAGCAGACGCCACACCTGCGGCGAAATATTCTGCAAAATTTGCAACTCTCACGTACCCTCAGACCACCTGTGTTACATTCAGCCAGACACCGGCAAGCCCAAAACCAAGGACGTCCTCCTCGTTTTCTACGATTTGGAAACGAGGCAGGAGAAGCAGCTCGAAGACGGGTCCCTTCTTCACGAGCCCAACCTGTGTGTTTTCAGGCAGTGCTGCAACGCGTGTATAGAGGAGGGGGGCAAGTTATTTTTTTGCGGGAAGTGCGGCCTACGGAGGCAGATCATGAAGGACGCTGACCCTGTAGCCTCATTTATGCACCACCTGCTCACTATGAGGAAAAAATTCAAACAGGTGGTGGTTATCGCGCATAACGGCCAGGCTTTCGACCATCAATTTGTCTTAAATTATATCCTCACACAGACAGATCTTAAGCCTGAGCCGATTATGCGCGGAACAAAAATAATTTCGATGGCGGTGGGGAATCTAAAATTTTTAGATTCCCTAAATTACTTCCCCATGGCCTTGGCTAAGCTACCAAAAGCTTTCGGCCTGGGGAATGAATTTAAGAAAGGGTATTTTCCCCATTTGTTCAACACCGCCTCCAACGCCAACTATGTGGGTCCACTTCCACCTGAGGAATTCTACGGCCCTGACAATATGAAGGACGGCGATCGCGAAAAATTCCTCAGGTGGTATGATGAACATAAAGATGATAACTTCGATATGCAGAGGGAGTTGGTAGAATACTGTATATCTGATGTTGAAATTTTGACCGCCGCATGCCTCAAATTCAGAGAGCAGATGCTCGAAACTGGAAACGTCTGCCCCTTTACAGAATCCTGTACCATCGCATCCTGCTGCAATAAAGTGTACAGGAGAAATTACCTGAAGCCCAACACCATCGGTATCATACCCAGAGGCGGCTACAGGTGGAGGGACAATCAATCTAAAATAGCTATTCAGTGGCTTGTGTGGGTGGAAAAAGAAAGACAAATAAACATTAGACATGCTGCTAAACAACAGGAAGCTGTAGTGCAGGGTGTTAAAGTGGACGGGTTCTGCTCTGAAACCAACCAAGTGTTTGAGTTTCACGGATGTTATTTCCATGGTTGTACCAGCTGTTTCAAAGCTAACAGAGATGAACCCCTGCACGATGACCCCTCACAAACATTAAATTCGCGACACGAGGTCACAGCCGCTAAAACAGAACGCCTGCGCGGGCTCGGCTATGAAGTAACAGAAATGTGGGAGTGCGAATTTAGGAGGCAGATGAAAACCCATAAGGAAATAGAGGAATATACCGAAAAGCATGCGTTGGTCACCCTAGCCCCTCTAAACCCTCGAGATGGTTTTTATGGTGGTAGAACAGGAAATACTGTGGCGTATTACAAATGCCGGCCAGGGGAACAGATTAAATATGTTGATGTTTGTTCTCTTTATCCTTGGGTTTGCAAGTACGGTAAATTTCCTATCGGCCATCCTAAAGTTTACGTGGGGGCTGAGTGCCCTAAAGACATTACCAGTGTAGAGGGGGAAATCAAGTGCAAAATTTTACCGCCAACAGATCTCTATCATCCTGTGTTACCGTGTAAAATGAACAATAAATTAATATTCGCCCTCTGTCGATCGTGTGCAGAACAATCGAGCTGCGGAGAATGCAATCACACGCCTGAAGAGAGGGCTTTAACGGGTACTTGGGTGGTGGATGAGGTAATAAAAGCTGTAGAGAAAGGGTATCGAATAGTAGAGACGTACGAGGTTTGGAGTTATAATGTTGAAAAATATGACAAAGCTACCAATATTTCCGGTTTGTTCACCTTGATGATGGACAAGTTCATCAAGTTGAAGCAACAGGCTTCAGGCTGGCCATCAAACTGTGTCACTGACGAGCAAAGGCACACATATATTGAGGAATTCTTGGAGCGAGAGGATGTGCGATTAGAATTCGCCGAAATTGTTGAGAATCCGGGGCTAAGATCGCTGGCTAAACTTATCCTGAACTCGTTCTGGGGTAAGTTTGGGCAGCGAGAGAACCAGCCAAAAACAAAGATTGTCAATGATCCCGGTGAATTCTTTGGCATGCTTTCAAACCCGTCGATATATGTAAACTCTATACTCCCAATTAATGAGGATACTCTAATCGTAAATTGGGAGTTTAGAGAAGAAGTAGCTGACCCTCTAACTACAGTAAATGTAGTGATTGCCGCCTATGTTACCACCCAAGCCCGTTTAAAATTATACTCCTACTTAGAACAGCTAGGTGAAAGAGTTTTATATTATGATACAGACTCTGTTATATATGTGTCAAGGCCGGGAGAATTTGATGTACCCACAGGGGAGTTTATCGGTGACATGACAAACGAATTAGATGCATACGGTCCTTGTAGCTATATTACAGAGTTTGTGTCGGGCGGGCCTAAAAACTATGCATACAAAGTTTTCTCTACCAAAAATCAGAGGGAAGAAATTGTGTGCAAAGTAAAGGGTATCTCCTTAAACTATGCTGCTTCCCAGCTAATAAATTTTGAAACTATTAAAAATATGGTTCTAACACCTACGGATCCTGTCTACATTACAAGTAATCATATCAGACGAGGTAAGGAACACGAGGTGGTCACAAGGACTGAAACAAAAATATACAGACCAAACTCGACAAAGAGAAAGTTCTCAGACGACCATACCTCTGTGCCCTATGGTTATAAAAAATTGAAAATTTAGACAGGGTTCTGTTGATGTTAGAATTATCAAGTGCTATGTATCGCTTTTTATATTTATTTTGTATGTGTTTTATCAAGTATATTATCTGTAAAAGTTTATGAATATTTAAGATTGTTTAAAAAAAAATGTGCAGCTAAACTTTATATTTATCAAGTATATTATCTGTAAAAGTTTTATGAATATTTAAAATTGTTTACAAAAAAATGTGCAGCTATTTTTAGAATTTTATCAGGTGTATTAACTCTAAAAAGTTTTATAGAACTGTATTGAACTCAATAATCGCTGCCTGTTTCGTAAGAAACCGCTTGTAAAAAGGTGTTACTAAGCTTTGTATCAAGTATATTATCGTGTATTGAATTTTATATATGGTGTGGGATATTTTTTATCCGTCACTGTATTGAATTTATACTGCTTACATGTGCATTATTTATATATTTTACTTCAATAAATAATTTAAACTATTTTGAGTTTTTCTTACCTTTTCCATTTCACGAGTGGCTCCAAAGTAGTAGTCCCGACATCCAAAGGGCTCAAGGCTATTTTTAGCGAGTAAACATTATGTAAAAACCTGAAAAAAGACAGCACAAGTCAGACCATTATAAATCGAGCTTCAGGGTTAAAATACTTTAAGTTACAGTCAACACAAATGACAAGATTAAAAGATCGTCTGTGAACATATCATGTATTTTTAGCTCTGAAGACCAATCAAATCAATATTGATGAGAAAACTGAGGAGAGAGTATATAACATGTTTACCCATGAAGTTCTAGAGTTAGGTGGTAGGACATACAGTCGGCATTTTCAGATCGCGTACGTTCGGGCTTAATTATAAATTTAAAACAAGGATATTAGGCAATTTTTCGAAGATGCTAATCGCGAATTAATTCTTAAATCATTTTCAACAAATTCAAGTGATGTTCCTAGCGAAGGTTTGTTAACATCTTTTAATCCTTGGAATACCAGACAATATTTCCCAGCAGCAAACATCTAAATGTTTCCAAAAGAACGACCTTCTTAGAAGCAGAAAAAGAAAGAAGTATCGTAATCAGACTCGTAGTATTTTACTGCGGATCAGTTTCTCAGAAGGATCCAAGAAATCATAAATTAAGGTCCAAGAAATCATAAATTTTGTAACTGCATTATTGGAAAAATATGGCTGCTTGGGGACCCAAAAACAAGTGTCCATCGAGATCTGGCCATATAGCTGTTGGTCATTGTCGTCGAGGCTGAAGAGTTCTTCTGGTGAAGAGTGACGCATCACGTGGTATGGATGTGAGCTCTGCACCTATTGCCCTTCTGGCTAAGAACTATTAGAACGATGTGCGGCGTGATCGCTTTATTATCATTATTATTATTCTTATTATTTATTTACTTGTGCTCGGTCAATATTTCATGTTATCGATGAGGCAATGAATGGCCGAGTCTATGAGAAAAGGTACCGTTTGTGAAAAAATAAGACGATGTGTGTTGAGTGCTACATGACTGGGCTAAATTTATTCTGAACTATCTTATTTTCTTGACATTATTTTCTTGATATTATTTTCTTGACATTATTATTTATTTTCCCTTAACAGCCCTTGAGACTTTTCTGTTCTTAGAGTTAAAAAGCCGTTGAAAAATACAAAAAAGAAATATTCATATATTCTGTAATTTAAAAACATAAAGATATGAGGCAATTTATCGAGATACGAACCTTCAGCAGTGGTTCAGGGAAACATATTCATTTGCTGCTCCTTACTGAACTCCAAAGCTTCCAAGAACATTTAAAGAACTATAAACTTGTAGTGTAGTGGCAAATAAGGACATCGAAACCATAGATTTTGGTTAGATGATGTCAATATGGAGAAGTTGCAAAATGAAATAGAGTTAATTGCTATGAAAAAAGGAGAAGATCATAAAGGAAAATCTTGACATTATTTTCTTGATATTATTTTCTTGACATTATTATTTATTTTCCCTTAACAGCCCTTGAGACTTTTCTGTTCTTAGAGTTAAAAAGCCGTTGAAAAATACAAAAAAAAAAAGAAATATTCATATATTCTGTAATTTAAAAACATAAAGATATGAGGCAATTTATCGAGATACGAACCTTCAGCAGTGGTTCAGGGAACATATTCATTTGCTGCTCCTTACTGAACTCCAAAGCTTCCAAGAACATTTAAAGAACTATAAACTTGTAGTGTAGTGGCAAATAAGGACATCGAAACCATAGATTTTGGTTAGATGATGTCAATATGGAGCAGTTGCAAAATGAAATAGAGTTAATTGCTATGAAAAAGGAGAAGATCATAAAGGAAAAGTTTGTTGACTTGCGGCGGTCAGCATAAAAACTCGGAGGCCTCACGCCAAGTTCTAGTAAAAAATGCATATTGAAATGAGTATAACACAAAATGGAGGGCTATTCCAGAAGAATGATCTTGCTAGAAAAGAACAACCCTATATAAACAATCGCAGTAAATTAAAAACACTGTAAATATACTTGGGCGCTAAAAGAAAACATATTCGAAAATTGCAAACACAGACGCGGCCCCTAGTTTTATGTATCCTGAACTCGTTCTGGTGTAAGTTTGGGCAGCGCGAGAACCAGCCAAAAACAAAGATTGTCAATGATCCCAGTGAATTCTTTGGTATGCTCTCAAACCCCTCGATATATGTAAACTCTGTACTCCCCATTAACGAGGATACTCTGGTCGTAAATTGGGAGTTTTAGAGAAGAAGCAGCCGGCCCTTTAACTACCGTTTAACGTAGTAATAGCCGTCTACGTCACCACCCAAGCCTGCCTGAAATTATACCCTTATTTAGATAGATGCCTGGACCCTCATAAAGAAGTAGACACCTCGTCATCTGAGCCTTTGAATAAATTGAGCAAAACATACAAGTGTTTGAGCGGTATAACAAAGCTATATTCTATAACAGTTTCTTGTAAAGGAGAATGTGCTCCAGCAACACTTACAAAACAGAGAAAAATTTAGCGACATGGCCCGGATAAATAAACTAATTAAGGGCTTGTACTGATTTTTGCTTTATATTTGCCGAAGCCCCCTTTTTTATACATAAGTACGGCACAAAACGACAGAAGTCTCGTTGTTATAAGTCAAACGTACGTTCTGTAATTTTACTTAAACTTTCCTGAAAAACACAAAAAAGAAATATCAAAGAAAATGTGCGACAGCACATCATTAGTTGCACCACCAGAGGGTGAAGTGAGCATTTAAATGTTTCCATAAGAATGATCCTGTTAGAAACAGCCACAGTAAATTGTGGTAGATTTGACGATCTAGCATAGCCCTTTGAGACAGACAGGGGTCTAGCATAGCCCTTGAGATAGACAGGGGAGATCAAGTTAGTTTAGGATCTCTGTAAATACCGAATTGTTTTCACCAGATATAGCTCATCAGAATCTAGGACACGAACATCAAAAATGGAATTGAGTGAGCGCGGAACTATTTCGTAGTTTATAAATTTGTATGATGTTAAAGGTTTGACATTTGTTCAGCTTTACACAGACGCAGGCCCCTAGTTTTATGTCACAGAGCCGCTACATCAACCTACTCGATCCAGCTGATTCGCAGCTCTGAAAACATAAAATGGAGGGGTGATTGACCATCGGTTTATAGTGAGCAGATATATTTTAGTTTCAAGTAATATTGTAGAATCCTTTTGACAAGCTACTCTGAACTATATATTATTTTCTTGACATTATTTTCACGACATTATTTTCTTAAGATTATCATAATTCTCCCTTAACAGCTTTTGACTTTTAAGTTCTGTTTTTCTTCGAGTTAAAACACTCGTTGATTCCGTATGTATACCCTAAGGTAGTGAAGAAGGGGATAAATAACAGCTTCAGCAACACTTACAAAACAGAGAAAAATTTAGCGACATGGCCCGGATAAATAAACTAATTAAGGGCTTGTACTGATTTTTGCTTTATATTTGCCGAAGCCCCCTTTAAAAAAAGAAATATCAAAGAAATACGAATAAGACATATCCAATTATTCCAGAAGAATGATCTTGTTAGAAAAGAACAACCTTATATAAACAAACGCAGTAAATTAAAAACACTGTAAATATACTTGGGCGCTAAAAGAAAACATGGTTCTGCAGAAGGTCCCTCTTCGAATTTACTATATCACAAGGGACACTATAATGTAATAACATCCCTCACTACTGCCTTCTGCTGTGTTTACTTTTGTGAACAATGCTTACGATCACAAGAGGCTAAAATGTTTCCATAAGAATGATCTTGTTAAAAACACATATTATATTAAAATTGCTGCATACCCGGATTACTGAGTGATGGGCAGTAGAGATCTGTCGGATACATTAGAAAATATTCGGCCTATACCATACGAGTTGACAGACTGGTGACTCTGTAAAGATTTATAATTGGCCTGGTAATAATAAAATTACCTGCTGGAGTGGCAGCCTCTGGTGATGATGATGATGATGATGACGTCACTGTCCTCTGACTTCTACGGGTACTGCTTTACTGATACCGGCATTTCTTTTAACGTTGGGGATGACGTCACTGTCCTTTACGATCGCTTCTAAAAGAACCAGGGTCTTCTCCTACCACCTCGTCTGTCATATTTCTGAAAAACACAGATCTATTTACAACTTTACAGGCACAGGTATATAGGAACAGCTGGTACAGGTGTACAGGTCTGTACAGCTTTTTTCACAGGTCTGTACAGCTTTTTCACAGGCCTGTTACAGCTTTTTCACAGGCCTGTTACAGCTTTTTTCAGCTTTTTCACAGCTTTTTTACAGCTTTTTCACAGGTCTGTGAAAAAAGCCGTGAAAAAGCAGATATAAACAAGAAAAATCTCTCGTCGAGCGGTTAGTTGTCTTTTGAACGCTAAGGTGATTAGACCAGACAAAAATGATTGGCTGTCCTAGTTGTGAAATGCCCCCAAGATAAAATACAAGATAAACCCAAATAAGTCCTGGAAATATGAAAATATTATATCAAAACTGTTTCCACCAAAGAGAAATGCTCAAAGAAGTTCGACTACCCTGCTTCCACAAAAGATAGTCGCATATTTGAATGCGGTGAGATTACTGATCCAAATGAAATTGTTGATATGATATGTATAAATAAATCATCGGGACAAGATTATCAATATCTTCTCAATATACTTATTGATATGGGGTAATAGGCTGATTCCGAATTTTCACTATAAAAGAAGAAAAATCTCTCGTCAGCCGGTTAGTTGTCTTTTGAGTGCCGAAGTGATTAGACCAAAAAAAAAATGATTAATTGTCGCGCCTGTCAAAAATGTTTTTCAAATAAGAAAAATATGAAAAGACACACCAAAAAGTGTAGTAGTGGTAGTAGTAGTAGTAGTACTCAGGCCCCGCCAGATATTACCCCACAAGATAAAATACAAGAAATTATGGAGAAAATATTTGTTAGATTGAAGTATTATGCTTGTTGTCTACCTGCGGCGATGATGTTTTATGAACAAGTTGAAAGATTTGGTATTCGTTCAGATATTAAAAAGGGTATTGCAGTGTGTGATGCGCCTATACCGATACATTTTTGGAATGAAGTTAATGACCAAGTTTACGATCCCTCGCTAGCGATGGCCAGAGACGAATTTCCCGATTTGGTAGTTGTTTATCACGAAGGACCATGTATTATTACCAATTTAGAAGATAAACTAATGGAGGCGACTTATGAAATGTTTCAGGCGACAAAATCTACAGAGTTCTTCTTTTCAGTAGCACCCGAAGAAATATTGAGAATAAGACAGAAAATCCACGATAAAGTAACTCCATATTTACATACATACAATAAAAATAGAGAACGCCCCGTACATAATATTAGTTTAAATAAACAGCTAAAATAATAACGCCGTGTTTTTCTACCCCGCCCCATTTTAGAAAGTACCAAATATCGAGTAAAATATCTGTAATTCAGGGAAAAAAATATAATTTATGACCGGCCCTGTATATCTGTTTGAAAAAGAAAAAAAAGACAGTCAGTAGAAAATTTCAGTAAAAATTATAAAAAGTATCTGTGGACCCTTATAGGTGCTGTTATAATTTCAAGCAGCAAAAATTAAAGTTACGAAAAATCGCAATAATAAAAAATTAAGACAACTTTTCAGTACATTATAATAAAGCTTTTGTAAAATTACTGTAATTTTAGAACTGAAAAAATACAAATAAAATAATTTATATCTAACCCTGTATAACTTGTTTCAGATGAAAAAGCAGCAAATTTCAGTAAAAATCATAAAATATCTGTAATTCGGTGAAAAAAAATACAAATAAAATATTTATGGCTACCCAGTATTATTAATGACTTGTTTTTAGTTGATACTATTTACCGCCTCTGTATATCACAAGAGGCTAAAATGTTTCCATAAGAATGATCTTGTTAAAAACACATATTATATTAAAATTGCTGCATACCCGGATTACTGAGTGATGGGCAGTAGAGATCTGTCGGATACATTAGAAAATATTCGGCCTATACCATACGAGTTGACAGACTGGTGACTCTGTAAAGATTTATAATTGGCCTGGTAATAATAAAATTACCTGCTGGAGTGGCAGCCTCTGGTGATGATGATGATGATGATGACGTCACTGTCCTCTGACTTCTACGGGTACTGCTTTACTGATACCGGCATTTCTTTTAACGTTGGGGATGACGTCACTGTCCTTTACGATCGCTTCTAAAAGAACCAGGGTCTTCTCCTACCACCTCGTCTGTCATATTTCTGAAAAACACAGATCTATTTACAACTTTACAGGCACAGGTATATAGGAACAGCTGGTACAGGTGTACAGGTCTGTACAGCTTTTTTCACAGGTCTGTACAGCTTTTTCACAGGCCTGTTACAGCTTTTTCACAGGCCTGTTACAGCTTTTTTCAGCTTTTTCACAGCTTTTTTACAGCTTTTTCACAGGTCTGTGAAAAAAGCCGTGAAAAAGCAGATATAAACAAGAAAAATCTCTCGTCGAGCGGTTAGTTGTCTTTTGAACGCTAAGGTGATTAGACCAGACAAAAATGATTGGCTGTCCTAGTTGTGAAATGCCCCCAAGATAAAATACAAGATAAACCCAAATAAGTCCTGGAAATATGAAAATATTATATCAAAACTGTTTCCACCAAAGAGAAATGCTCAAAGAAGTTCGACTACCCTGCTTCCACAAAAGATAGTCGCATATTTGAATGCGGTGAGATTACTGATCCAAATGAAATTGTTGATATGATATGTATAAATAAATCATCGGGACAAGATTATCAATATCTTCTCAATATACTTATTGATATGGGGTAATAGGCTGATTCCGAATTTTCACTATAAAAGAAGAAAAATCTCTCGTCAGCCGGTTAGTTGTCTTTTGAGTGCCGAAGTGATTAGACCAAAAAAAAAATGATTAATTGTCGCGCCTGTCAAAAATGTTTTTCAAATAAGAAAAATATGAAAAGACACACCAAAAAGTGTAGTAGTGGTAGTAGTAGTAGTAGTACTCAGGCCCCGCCAGATATTACCCCACAAGATAAAATACAAGAAATTATGGAGAAAATATTTGTTAGATTGAAGTATTATGCTTGTTGTCTACCTGCGGCGATGATGTTTTATGAACAAGTTGAAAGATTTGGTATTCGTTCAGATATTAAAAAGGGTATTGCAGTGTGTGATGCGCCTATACCGATACATTTTTGGAATGAAGTTAATGACCAAGTTTACGATCCCTCGCTAGCGATGGCCAGAGACGAATTTCCCGATTTGGTAGTTGTTTATCACGAAGGACCATGTATTATTACCAATTTAGAAGATAAACTAATGGAGGCGACTTATGAAATGTTTCAGGCGACAAAATCTACAGAGTTCTTCTTTTCAGTAGCACCCGAAGAAATATTGAGAATAAGACAGAAAATCCACGATAAAGTAACTCCATATTTACATACATACAATAAAAATAGAGAACGCCCCGTACATAATATTAGTTTAAATAAACAGCTAAAATAATAACGCCGTGTTTTTCTACCCCGCCCCATTTTAGAAAGTACCAAATATCGAGTAAAATATCTGTAATTCAGGGAAAAAAATATAATTTATGACCGGCCCTGTATATCTGTTTGAAAAAGAAAAAAAAGACAGTCAGTAGAAAATTTCAGTAAAAATTATAAAAAGTATCTGTGGACCCTTATAGGTGCTGTTATAATTTCAAGCAGCAAAAATTAAAGTTACGAAAAATCGCAATAATAAAAAATTAAGACAACTTTTCAGTACATTATAATAAAGCTTTTGTAAAATTACTGTAATTTTAGAACTGAAAAAATACAAATAAAATAATTTATATCTAACCCTGTATAACTTGTTTCAGATGAAAAAGCAGCAAATTTCAGTAAAAATCATAAAATATCTGTAATTCGGTGAAAAAAAATACAAATAAAATATTTATGGCTACCCAGTATTATTAATGACTTGTTTTTAGTTGATACTATTTACCGCCTCTGTATAACAATGAATATCATAAAATATCTGTGGTTTTAATTTAGTGAAAAAATACAAATAATATATAATTTATGGTTAACCCTGTATATAACTGTAATTTTAGAATTGAAAATGAGGAAAAGTTACAAATAAAATATAATTTACGATTAGCTCCTGTATTATTTATTACCGAGCCTTGTAGGTACTGTTAGAATTTCAAGTAGCAAAAAAAATAAAGTTACAAAAATCGCAATAATAAAAAATAGAGACAACTTTTCAGTACATAATAAAGCTTTTTGTAAAATAAAAACTTCCTGTACAGTTGTAATTTCAGCTTTAAAAGACGAAAGCGGGGTAGAAAATTTCAATGAAAATCATAAAATATCTGATTTTAATTTAGTGAAAAAAATACAAATAAAATACATATGGCAAATCCTGCGTATAGTTGTAACTTTCAATGGAACAAGATGAAAATATAATCTAGTTCTAGATCTCGTTAAAGTACATATGTATACCAAATTTCAAGTCAATATCTCAAACAGTTCCAGAGTAAACGTTCACACAAAAAGTTACAGACAGACCGACAGAAATTTCATCAAGACGTATTTTTTATTTTATTAAATTTAGACCTCATAATCGATCTAAAAACATAAATATACGGATTTTCGCGAATTTATTTGTAACATTAGAAGAATTATTAAATTTCAGTATTTAAGGATGCAATATTTTCGTCTTCCCTATGTTTTGACCTCAATCATAATTGCAATAAAATAAATTAATAGAACTTACCTTAAATCAGTAATGAGCACAAACACTTGCTAACAAAATTATAACTTGGAAAGTAAGTGATCTCAATCTCAGTTTATGCTTTTATACTTATTATCACATAACCAACTAATGGAATATATTTATCAACTTCCTTCAACGCACTTTGTCATCATGTGCACTTTATGGCTATGTAGGCAGTTTTATCATCTTTCCTGTTTTCCTATGAAATAACATATCAACGCTTTCTCGGTTTTATTTCCTTGCGATGTGCGATTGTATTATTTGTGTTAGATTTAATATATTTCTGATTTTAATAAATTCCTTTTTTAAATATTACCTTTACGACGCTTTATATTGTTCCAATAAATTATTTAAACTGTTTTTACCTTACCGCCATCCCTCATAAAAAATTTTTGTATGTGAAATTTTCGCACTCCAACATTTGAAAGATTTTTACCATAAAAATGAATGTACGGCGAAAGTTGGATATGTGACTATGCAATATTTCTCTGAAATCGGGCTTGTAAAATGTGTGTCGCAAGTGGGCGAATTTCTCTGAATCGGCTTGTACTATTTGTGAATTTTATTAGATTTTTAATATATTTCTGTTAAAGAGTTTGAGGAATCTACCTGCTTTTTAGTTGCGAGTATTTTGCATTTTTTTTTTCCTCTAGATTTTATCCTTTTGTATGTTCTTTTGCAGATCAAACTTATTATTATTTTTAAACGTTTTGTACCTGATGGGGGGCTATTTAGACACTTTGCGAAAAAAGTATTTGAACATAACATGTTGCTACCGATAAAGGTTTATTTAGGAACGAATATTTCCTGCATTCTAATATTGTGGTGTGATGATACCTATAATATTAACCATAGAAAAACCTAAAAAATGTCACTGCCACGAGCGCCCACGCGGTGATTGCTGCTGCAAGACTATACAATTTGCGAGCTTGATAGATAAGTCTATCGGTAGCCGCTGTGACAAGGCATCGGATTACAAAACCCGAGGTCCGCGGGTCGAATCCCCGGTGCCTCCACTCACACACAATAAAAAATTACATGGCTCCATCTAGAGGGACATTCAGATATTCAGAGCTTAACTAAATGATCGACAGATGGCGGCGGCGGCGACGGCGACCAAATATTAGGACGTGGTGGGCCAAAATTAGAAGTGCCAAAATTAAGAGGGTGGTGGTGGGCCAACCACCAAAAATACAGGCTGCTAAAATTAGGGCTGTCAAAATTGGGGCTGTCAAAAATGCGGGGGCGGAGGCGGCTTCCTTTGATCTTTCTTCAAAGGTTCCGACGGTCTTCAAAAAGTTCCCACGGTCCTCAAAAAGTTCCCAGTCTCAACCGGCCCCATACCTACTAACATTATCATTTGTTCAATTATCTATTTTTTAGTTGCGGTGGTATTAAGGTTTATGGTTTAATTGCCAGCTCAATTGCTCGAAAAAAAGATTTGGGCATTCCAGTTTTGGAAAATTATAAATTTATCCCAAACATTACAAATTTAAACGCTGAACAGTCTGTAAGAGTAAATGTTCAAATAATTTTAGAAAATGCGTTGATTTATACGGTTAAAGCCATTGAAATTATAGACGAATTCACCAAGACAGACGCCATTCCCTTATCTCCTATTATTCAGTCAGTTCTGAAGGACCAACCGCTGATCAAACCTGCTCTTAAAATATTGAGTAAGGCTCCCCTTGATGTTATTGTCGATGTAGAAAATAAAAATATAACCAGTGAAAGCGATTGTCTAATCGTTATTGGTTCGAATTTCTTAAGCAGGCCAAAGGTATGTAGAATATTATAAACTAAGTAGTAATAAATAATCAATATGCACATTCAGGGTGCTGCTTAATGACGTGCTAATATTTCAGGGTGTGATTCCTTAGGTCATTTTATGAAGAAGATTCCATATAAACATATGAACATATGTCCGCAATGGCTTAAATTTTTTGCTGGTGTTGAATTTTTATTTTAAATCATATTTTAATATCTCAGATATTATTTTTAGTTTTAGTATGTGTTAATAGGATATAAAACCACATATTTTAGTTAGAAAAGTTATTTTATCGCTCCACCAATGGCGTCCCTGCAAACTGATATTTTTTTTCCAAAAAAATGGTACGCCACTGACATTTTTCCATGTGGATATTTTTTCTGATTAGCTTGGTCAATTTTACATGTAAACGGCCTCTTGAGTTTTTCTCGTCAGAAGCACAATTGTTGATTAAAACAATTTAATTCAAATTGAAACTAATTGTTATTAACACTGATAATAGACCAGGAGCCCGCCGACCACTAATTGGGTGTCATAGTGTGTCAAAATGTGTGAATTGTTGTTAATTTGGGGCAGTAGAACACAGAAATTACCATGCCAGCCCCCTTTTTTTTTGGAGCAGGGGCGTACGGCAGGCCCTCAAAGGTGTAAGGAATATGACTTGTAAAAGTAAAAAAAAGTCATAGGTTTACGCATGGGGGTTGGAGGGATTTCTTAATTTACCCCCAAAAATCATGAACTCAGACTCCCATTCCTTTTTGGGCGGTACAAGGAAGCTATGCTCGCCCAAATTTGAAAAAAAGTCATAAAAAAAATGATAAGTTTATGAATGGCAATCAGGAACCTGGTAAGTATGAACCTCTTGATTGCGAGACATTCGCCATCTTTGAAAAGTAGTGCGAACGTCTTTGCCTTTCACGATACTTGACGGCGTATCGGCTGTTCCTACCGCATATACTTTTACCTGTGTAATTCAATGAATATCATAAATTTACGACTGGCAATCATAAACTTGGTAAGTATGAACCTCATGAGTATGAAAATATATTCGCCATCTTTGAAAAGTGGCGCGAAGGTCTTGCCTTTCAGCATAATTGACAGCGTATCGGCTCTTTCTACCGCATGTACTAGTTACCCTTTTAATTCGATGAGTATCATAAATTTACGACTGGCAATCAGAAACTTGGTAATTATGAACCTCCTGAGAGCGAAAACTACATTCGCCATCTTTAAAAAGTGGCGCGAAGGTCTTATCTTCCACGATAATTGACGGAGTATTATCGGAGCTTACTACAACATATATTGGTTACCCGTGTAATTCGATGAATATTATAAATTTACGACTGGCAATCAAATACTTGGTAAGTACGAATCTCCTAATTGTGAAAATACGTGCGATATCTTTGACAAGGGCCAGCTAGAGGGAGTTAAACGTCTAAGCGCCTGGTTCCACTATAATTATTTATTTTCATTCTACTAAAGTTTGTGTTTTTCTGATTAGTTTCTCTTCTAGTTTTAATTATTCTCTCTTTAATTAACCTCTCGTATATGTGACACACACAAACACGCACGCGGGCACACAAGTTTCTGATTGAATTACACGGATTAATTTTAATTTGGAATACTTAGACGTGTTTTACTTATAGCAAAGGACAACAAAACTGTTCTTTCCACGGACTATATGCACAAGAAATGGTGCGATTATTAATTCTAATTCACTTTGCACTTAAAACGAGATGTTTCAATAAGTACTTACACGTAAATCTTTATTTTTGATTGACTGATTGGAATCCGCCGCCCGTCGTCAAAGGTCTCCTTGTTCCGGCGATCCTTTTCCTGAAGTTAGACCCTTTTTGGGGTGTTTCTTGTTCTTCGGGGAGGTTTTCGTCAGTTAGGCTTTTCTTCCAGGCGTTATTACCAATCCTATCGACTACGCCACTTTTATATCACTTCATATTTTATTATATCATATTCGATTCACTTTTTAAAAACTTTTATTTTAACTTTTATAAAAATATTTATATGGATATATGGTTAGATATTGTTGGTACAAAGATTAAATGTATACTGACTCTAATTAGTCTCTCAGTTATATTTCTAAAGTTTCGTTATCAACGTAGGCACATGCATTTCTCGGAACTTATGCTGTGCTAGCGTTTCACATGAGAAACCTTTGTTTTAAGAGGAAGTTGTTATCGCTTAGATAAATTATATTAAATTATATCACGTAACGAGATAAAGATGTCAAGTTACTTACTATTAGATTAGATACTTATTAAATAACGAATTAATACTATTTGTTTAGCATATAACATATATTATTTATTCATTAAATGAATGAAAAATAAATGTATGTGTGTATATGTGTATATGTGCATATGTATGTATGTATATTTGCATATGTATGTGTGCACGTATACATATTAAGCCACTTATTACAACTTTCTACTTTTGTGGCATTTTTTCTTTGTATATTTACATGAATATTTTCTTAAATATTTTAATCTCCATAATCTCAAATAAGGAACCAGTTAGAATATAATCACCTAGTGGTACATAATAAGTGGATAATCTGTAATCCTATTTTTCTGTAAATAAACGTTATTATTATTATTAAAAAAAAAAAACAGTGCATGCGGTAGGAAACTACGATACGGCGTCAATTATAGTGAAAGGCAAGACCTTCGCGCCACTTTTCAAAGATGGCGAATATGTTTTCGCACTCAAGTGGTTCACACTTACCAAGTTTATGATTGCCAGTCGTAAATTTATGATATTCATCGAGTTACACAGGTAAAAAGTATAAATGGTAGGAACAGCCGATACGCCGTCAATTATCGTGAAAATCAAGACGTTCGCACCACTTTTCAAAGATGGCGAATGTCTTTCGTACTCAAGAGGTTCATATTTACCAGGTTCCTGATTGCCATTCATAAACTTATCATTTTTTTATCTGACTAATTTTTCAAATTTGAGCGAGAGTAGCGCTTCCTTGTACCGCCCAAAATGAATGGGATTCATGATTTTTGGGGGTAAATTAACTTTTACAAGTCATATTTCTTACACCTTTCCGGGACTGCCGTACGCCCCTGCCCCCAAAAAAAGGGCTGGCATGGTCATTTCTCTACAAATTAACAACAATTGAAGACCTAAGTGGATAAAGGTGTTATGTCGCATTTAAAAAAAAAATACTTTATGCAATTTTTGAACACCCCTGATACAGATTTAACACCCAATAAACGATGAATTCTAAATTTGTAATATTTTATAGAAACTTTTTAATTATAAAGGCGCCATGTCATACATACAACCAGTAATTTTAGTGAATGTACACTGTTTTGGACAGAAAAATCTAGTTTCATAACAGCTTGATATTGTTCTTTAATATTAGTGCAAACAAAAGAACATAACCCAAAATTATCTATTTTATGAGGTATTATTCATTTGAATCGAAGACAAAATAAATAAGTTCCAACTCAAAACCGTTTTGTTTAATTTACTCAAAACTTTAAAAGTGTGATATAACACCTTTATCCACTTAGGTCTTCAATTCACACATTTTTGGAGTAAACCTATTAGTGGTCAGCGGGCTCCTGGTCTATAAAATGATAAATTTTGTTTCAAAAAAATTGTTGGAGATGACCCCATCACTCAATAGGCATGCTTCCGCCCGTCTTCGCATCGAATTGCACACTCGTTCAAATATTCCCGACGTTCCGCATTGTTTCACACGAGGCAACTATTCGCTCTCTTAAATTTTCTAAAGTGTTAATAGGAGTTATACACCAGGTAGGGATTTAAGATGACCACACAAAAGAAACCCAAACTATTGAGATCGGGAGATCTTGCTGGTCATTGCTGACCTATCCAACGATTAGGATAAACCACGCGTAAATGGTCGCGAACAATTACACTGAAATGAACAGGAACTCCAACGTGCATTTACGACATTTGATTCTTTAACGCAACTAATAACTCTACAAGCAACACAGGTAGTTCTTCTTGGAGAAAATGAAGGTGAGATTGTCCATTAAGTCGTTTTGGCAGAAAAAGAAAGCCTATAAGATTATTACCAATAATTCCTACCCACGCATTAACCGAAAATTGCTCTTAAAAATGAGTTTCGGTTATGGCATGGGGGTTTTCGTCCGCCCACACATTATTATTATGGAAATTTTGAATAGCATTCCTAGAAAAATTTGCTCCGTCTGTGAACATAATTGTGACTCAAACTGTGGATTTAGTATTACATTCTGAAGGTACCACTGACAGAAGTCCACACGCTGTGGAAAATCTCCGGAAAGTAATGCCTGTACTCTTAGAATATGGTACGGATACAACAAAAAATCAATCAAATCTCGCCAAACAGTTTGATGACAAATATTCAGAACTCTATCTTACTCGTACTCATCTCAGAATATTCGTCGATTTCCTGCAGCACCGCTTCTTCAGTTCGGGTGTTCTGACAGTTCGAGGTCTACCTGCTGAAGTACTTTTTTGGAAACTACCAGCTTCCCAAAGACGGTGATGAATAGTCGAAAAGAATCGGCAATCTAGCAAGGCACGATTAGGATATCTTTCCTGATACATACTTCTGGTTATTGTTGCATTACCATTTGCAAGACCATATACATAATGTATTTTCACCATTTCCGTATTATCATCATATTTACTGAGATATTCGAATAACATAAATTCAGTGAATCACTAAAAATCGAAGAATTAATATACACCGTCAGATAGTGACAGATTTAGGTGCCCTCTTCGCATACAAGCCTCGAAGAGGGTTGAAAAGTACATAGATGTTGAATAGAATGAAGGGAAATTTACGAGTGGCCCCTGGGGATAACATATGGAAAAATCGATTTTCCTTAACAGAAATGAATTTTTTTGTCAGCTCTTTGTTAAATAAATTATGTATAATTAATACGATGACCATGTGCGACACTCAAGCCTTTTGTTATATAGTCTTAGAATCACTTTTTCTAAGCATATGTTAAACGGCTTGCATGCAATTTTCCTGCAAATTTTCGACGCAAGCCTTCGTTCCATCCACATCCGATAGTCAAGCCAATTGTATTATAATGCCTAACACATTAATAACATTCTATAGTTTCAAAGGCTTGTATGGGAAAATAAATGAAAAATCGAAAAAAATTTCCGTTAAATTTTCCAACCCCAAAATGTACTTATCCATTCGCACCACACAAGCCAATATCTGTTTCGGGCTAGTGACGATGTACGTTTTCATACTTCGATGGGCTTGTGTGGGAAAATCGGTCAAAATCTCGATTTTTCCTTACAAGATTACGCCCCTATTTCAACCCTTTAGCCACCTGCAACACTCAAGCCTTTGGTTTTCCGAGGCAACAGACAACTTTTATTTCTGTTAAGGAAAATCGATTTTTCCATATGTTATCTCCACTCGTTTTCCCTTCATTCTACTCAACATCGATGTGATTTTCAACCCTCTTCGAGGCTTGTATGCGAATATGAGGCACCTAAATCTGTCACTATCTGACGGTCTAATACGATGGTTTTGAACACCAACAACTTACATTATGTCAACAAATATTGCTTTGAAAATGATGTTTGTGATAACGCCATTTATTCCAGGATAACTAGATTTATGTTTTCAAAAATTATTACTAGTCAATACTGCTAAATGAAGCAATTTAAAAATAATTGTTTTAATCAAGAACTGTGCGTCTGACAAGAAAAACGCAAGAGATCGTTTTTATGTAAAATTGACCAGGCTAATCAGACATCCACATGGAAAAATGTCAGTGACGTACCATTATTTTGGCAAAAAATACCAGAACACGTCTTTGTAGGGACGCCACTGGTCTAACGATAAAATAACTTTTCTAAGATATGTGGTTTTATGTCTTATTAACACATACTAAAAGTGAAAATGATATCTAAAGTACTTTTTGAGATTTTAAAAAATAACGATTTAAAAAAAACACCCTGTAGCAACAAATTTAAGCCGTTGAGGAAATATGTTCATATGAACATTTCTTCATAAAATAACCTAAGAAATCACACCCTGAAATATTAACACGTCATTAAGGAACACCTTGTATATTTAAATATACGTACTCAGAAAATTTGGATCCAGAAATCGAATTCTTAAATAATGCATTTTTTTTTACATATTGCAAGATAAAGAAAACATAGCACTTGATATTTCGTTTGCTAACATGAGTATTTTCTAAAACAACAAAATTCATTTTTTGTTCATTATTCATTTAATATTTAACATTCTCTGAGCCTTAAATACGACTAGTTGTTTCCATTTTGGAGCATACGACAGAGATTAGTATATTTTTTGTTGTATTTCCACTAACTCTCATAAAATTATTATCATGTATCCTTTTTTAGAGCTTACAAGAAGCACTTGCAGCACTGAAAGAAGATGGTTTTGTGATATCTCGTGAGCCTCTTAAGGACAATAATCAAACAAGTAACGTTGATCCCGATATAACAATTTTAACAATACATAAAACTGCCACGGAAAGATTATTACTTTTGCAAAAGTCTAAAACCATAAACAATAAATGTATTAAAATAAGTTCGTCTGATAACTTTTCTTGGATATCCAAAGTACAAGAAGTTGTTAAGGACAAACGCAATGAAGAAATATTGCTTTATTCGGAAAACGAACCGAATAGTGGCATCATAGGTCTAGTCAATTGTTTAAGACGGGAACCAGATAGTACAAATATTAAATGTATGTTTATAATGGATAATGCAAAACAATTCCATCCAGATGATCCTTTTTACTCTGATCAAATCAAGAGGAATATGGCTGTTAACGTTTACAAAAACGGTCAATGGGGGACTTACAGACATTTACTCTTGGATGAATTCACAGACGTAGAAAGAGAACATTGTTATGTAAATGTTACTGTGAGAGGAGATTTATCCAGTTTAAAGTGGATTGAAGGACCTCTCTGTCAAGATTCTGAGACAGATCCAGAATATGAGCTGATACAAGTAGGTAAATTTTATTATGTAAACTAGCTGATACCCGCGACTTCGTTTATGTAGAAGACTTCGTCCGCGTGGAATTAAGAACATTGACATACTAACTTATGCCCATAAAGAAGTATTAGATGCTCTTTTTCTCAGAAGAGACCATCACTGGGATATCACGTTTCTGACATGGGTACGCAATTTTAGAGATACGGGTACCCTTTAGACCATTTACTACTCCCGTTTTCACCCCTTCAAAATCGAAATATCGTCTTACTCGTGTCTAATAGATTCCAATAAAGAGTATTTCTGCCAAATTTCATGCTTCTAAGTCTAACCGTTTCCGAAAAGCTTTAAAACCTCCCATTTCCCGTTCATCCGTTTGGGGGTCTCTTTTTGAAAACCATCGAATACGTGTCTCCTTATTTCCTCAGAAGAGTTAATCGCTCGAATAACCAAGTTTCTGACTTAAACGATTTCAAAAATACGGGTGCGCCTTAAACCATCTACCATCCCCGTTTTCACCCCTTCAAAAAGTAAAAATCGAAATTTCGTCTAATAGATTTCAACAAAAAATATTTCTGCCAATTTTTATGCCGCTAGATCTAACCGTTTCCGAAAAAGCCTAAAATTTTAACCCTCTTTTACACCCTTTGGGGGTCGAATTTCGAAAAATCCCTTCTTAGTTTCTAGACCCAGCGGTTTGAGCTGTGCGTTGATAAATCAGTCAGTCAGGGTATTCCTTTATATGTACATATATATAGATATATAATAAAAATTATTTTTTCAGGTACATTATGCTGCGTTAAACTTCAGAGATATTATGACTGCCCTTGGAAAAATCAATGCCGATGTTGTAACACAAAATAGATTAGAACAGGAATGTGTTCAGGGTTTTGAATTTTCTGGAATAGATCGAAGGTATGTGAGCTGTTCCTTTTTCACTTTCCATTTTCGAACAGGAATAGTGATTATTTCTTCGAAATATAGACTATAAAGTTTATAATATTAGTGGTTAAAAATAGGCTATTTGGGACCAAAAAATCTGTATTTCATTCGAATTTAAATTGTTGTAATTTCATCTAGGTATCCAATCGAGACCCACTAAGAAGCAGATTCAAGATAATATTAAAGTTTCAATCAAGGTTTAATAACACAGGCACACAAAATAAAAAAGTGTAAATTTTCTGAGGTTTCACATATATACATACTCCCATGTATTTTTGACCGCTGAACACGATCCAGATGTAGTTTTGTTCCATCAAGTCAGGATTTTTGTTTAACCACGAAAAACAGAGGAAAGCAGGCCAGAATGGGGTTTAAAATATAAGTTAAAGATTTTAAATAAGTATATTTTTGACCGCTGAACACGATCCCGATGTCAGTTTTGCTCCATCAGGTCAAGATTTTTTTTAACCACGAAAAACGGGGGAAAACAGGACACAATGGGGTTTAAAATATGAATTAAAGATTTTAAATAAGTAGACCATGTATTCGATGTATTTTTGACCGCAGCAAAGTTAAAGTTGTCAAAATGACAAATTTGTGTAAAAAAAGAATACTTCTTGTATTTTAATACCATCAAATGCAGCAAAAGGCAACAACAATTATTACTGGTAATACTAATTAATTAAAGTAATACATAAAATCGTAATATAAAATCAATTCTAAAAACAAAAGAACGTAACAACAAACACAATAACAGAACTAATAAATAGTGAAAAAAAACCGCTGCCTAAGGAATCACTACTTCCACATCCAGACTTCCTATCTAAGTCTCTTACAACGAAAATACTATATTTGCACCCCACCAAGTGGAAATAATTGTTTATGGAACTTTAATAGTATGATATTTGAAATCGTGTACCCCAAAAACCCATAAAATGATATGCCCCATTAGTAGTAGGGGTAGTGATGGTGATGAGGGTGAATGAAGTGAAAAAATTTTTGATGACTGGTTCTTGTATATACACTAAATCACAATATTTTTTCACCCCCTTTAATAATGGGATGGGGGTGGTAATGGAGGTGGCTATTGCCAAAAATGTTTTTGAGGCCTTAGCTCCTCTTATATTTACTAAATACCAATTTCATGCACTCTTAATTGTTTGATTTACCTATTTGCCTATTTACCCTCATTTACCTTCAATTCTGCAACGGAATAAGATCGATATATAATCTAGTTCCAGATCTCGTTAAAATACATATGTGTGCCATATTTTAAGTCAATATCTTAAACGCTTCCAGAGTAATCGTGAGCACCAAAAAGATACAAGACTAACAGACGGACCGACGCGACAGACAAATTTATTTTATTCAAACTTAAAATATTGAGGTTTCATGACATTCTAAGCAGATTCGTAGATGAAAATTTTTTAAAATTTTTGTTGCGTCAGTATACTTCAACTGGATGTAGAAGTAATACGCAGAAAATAGCATGACAAAGATATAAAAAATCATTCTGTGCCGTGGACTACACGATAGAAGTAGAGCCTCTACTTCAAGCATTTTCCTCAATGAAACATACTACGCATCCATACTACTCGAGGTAACCCACTGTTTATCCAATTTACTAGAGAAAAGCCACTACGCATTCATGCTTCTTGAAGAAACCCACTGCGCATCTATTTTACTCGAGGAAACCCACTCCGCATCCATACCACTTGAGGTAACCTACTGCGCATCTGTACTACTCGTGGTAACCTACTGCTCACCAATGGTATTCAACGAAAGCCACTGCACATCCATAATACTCGGGGAAACATACTGTGCATCCATACTACTTGAAGTAACCCACTGCGCATCCATACCACTTGAGGTAACCTACTGCGCATCTATAGTACTCTAGAAAAGCCTCTGCGCATCCTAAATCCTCGAAGAAACCTACTGCGCATTCATACTACTAGAGGTAACCTACTGCGCATCGATGGTACTCGAGGAAAGCCACTGCGCATCTATAATACTCGGGGAAACCTACTGCGCATCCATATTACCCGAAGTAACTTTATAACATGGTATTTGAAATCGCCTACCCCAAAAACCTATAAAACGATATGTCACATCGATAGTGAGGGTTGGGGTGGTGGTAGAGAGGTGGGGGTGGATTAAGTAAAAAAAAATTTGAGACCATAGGTTCTTGTATACACGCTAAATTACATTTTTTTTTCACCCCCTTTAATAATGGGGTGGGGGCAGTAATGGGGGTGGCTAATGCCAAAAATTTTTTTGAGACCTTAACTTCTTTTATATACACTAAATACTAATTTTATGGACTCGGACTGCTTGGTTTACCTATTTACCCCAAATTTACCCCAATTTACCCCCCATCCCTTCAACGGAATAAGATGAAAATATAATCTAGTTCCAGATCTCGTAAAAGTACATATGTGTACCAAAGTTCAAGTTAATATCTTAAACGGTTCCAGAGCAAACGTGCGCACAAAAAAAGTTAGACAGACCGACCGACCGACAGACAGACCGACAGACAGAATTTTTTTTTTTTCGCTCAAACTTAAAATCTCGACGTTTCATGACCTTCTAAGCCTATTTGAACAATAAAAATTTTTTAAAATTTTTTTGTCGTAACTCTACTTCCACTGGATGTGGAAGTAATAAACTATAAACTCTTTAAAAAGCATGAATAAATTAAATAAGCATAAAAAACTTTCAAATACGAGCTTTAACTAAAAACTAGCCTTATTCTCAGAAAGTATCACATCTGACGCATTGTCACAGTCCTGTCCAATTTAATTTACACAGTTGGTACTGCACTTAAGATTTTTTACATTTTCAAGACTGTTTGCGATTTTTCTTGCAACCACAGAATAAAATATGTAAAATGAAATCAGCAGTACACTTTTGTACTGTTTTTATTGGTTCTAGATAACTGCTGTTTTTCCAACCCCAGTTCTCTGGATTAAGATTGTCGCCTAACCAGACTTGAATTTGCCAATACACTCTATAATTATGATATTTAGTAGCATCGGATGTTGGCGGAAGAACTGCTAGATCGAAGTGTTGGAAAATATTTTGCCTAGCAGAAATCTGATTATACCTAACGAACCTGTAATCATTTAAACTATTAGTTTTTTACTGCCATACCATCTTAAAATAAATTCTTCCCCAACTACTGCAAGCTGATTTGCTTCAGCACAACTTTTGAAAATTAATAGAGGCTGTTACTTAGTTCAATATTATTTTCTAAAACTGAAAATACTGTTTTTTGCCATGTTTATAGAATGCAGAGGTGGTATCGCATCCGAATATGGCATGTGCAAATAGAGTATTTTTTACTACATTTTCACTTAGTTCTGAACGTAACGTAACGCAGATATTCGTTATTTTATCAGATTTACCTCAATCACCGGGCCTCATCATGTATACTTTATTATTTTTCAATGCTCAATAGGTAAGTAACGTTATTAAGTCTGTATCTTCTTGACCAACAACTATAACAGGGTTACACATGAGCAATCAATAGCAGCTTTTACAATTAAATAATCAGCATCTGCATCCACACATTTGACTGTGATACTATTTTGATTGAAATTTGATGTTAGAAGTTTAATTAACTGATCTTTGTTTGACACTGATGCTAAAAATTAGTTTTGAGATATCTCTACTATTTTTTTGTGGATCATTATTTCTTCCTGAAAAGCATTTTTAGCTCTTCTTTGATATTCTGCAAGTTTAACGGAAGTGCTTTCATTAGAATAGCCATCGAAAATAATAATACAATTTAAACAGTAATGATAATGAACAAATGAAACACACTGATGGACAATATCTTTACATTGAACCGGGCGTTGCCACACAACTTTTCTAAGGTTGGTCTATTAAAAATTGTTTAGCACTTTCAGGCAAAGTTCTACTTGGTGTAAGTTTTTTATCAAAATAAGAAAAAAAAAAGATTATTTTGTTGTTTTTCGAAACGAAATATCGTCAAATAAACTAACCGGTATGTTTTATTTCATATTTAAATAAACCATGTTTAACTAGTATTACCAACAAAAGTTTTTGTTGACTATTGTTACATTCTAACGACGTTAAAATACAAAAAATATCCTTTTTTGAAAAGAATCTGTCATTTTGACAATCATAACTTTGTTAATATTTAACCGATTTATACTATATTGAAGCTTAGCTCTTTCTCTCAAAATTTTCCCTATTTACTTCTTTTCCTAAAGTATCATCCGTGCGGGCTATTACCGATTAAAGGAAAAAAGTGCCTAATTTCAACCTGGAAGAGCATTTTTTCTTTATCTCTGCACGGCGGATTTTTTAGGATTTTTAGTCAGAGACTCCTGGATGCCCATAGAATACAATCCCGAAGAACTTAGCTTGTTACAAATTTGTTCCGGGTTTGGTCCAAATTTAATTTGATTTTAATGAAGTAAAATTAGAAATGACTAGTATTAAATTCAAAGTTATTTCATAATCAGCAAGTTGCCACTTTTTGGTAATTTTGTAGTTTTCAAGATATCTGTAAAAAATCGATTTTAACCACTCTCCGAGGTTTTTGCAATAAAATTTCAGGTAGCATAGATTTTCTGGTTAAAATCACACTGCGGTGTGTTTATATGTGTTTATAATAAAGGATGGAGCCTTGATCAAAATCAGTTCTTATATTCACTGCCTCCTAAATATTCTCCAAACAATTACATTTTGTAACAAAATTACTCTTTTTCAGAGGTAATCGTATAACAGGTATGGTCACTCGTGGCGCATTATCTTCCTTAGTTGAAGCGGACTCTTACCTGTGTTTCAAAATACCAAATTCCTGGAGTCTGGAAGAAGCAGCTACCGTTCCAGTCGTCTATGGAACCGTTATTTATGGTTTAAATATAGTAAGTAGGTACATATTAAAACGACCTATTTGGCCAAACGCGCTAGCGTACTGAGCTAGACTATGTTACGTGGTGCGACGTGTTTTTTTTTACTGGTTGAGGTACCAGAGAACACTAGTTTTATAGTCGGGGAGGTAGAGTCAATATTTTATGCGTCATTTCAACACGACTTCTTTGTTTTTTTAATATTAGTTTTCGTTCGAAAGACAACTAAAATAAGTGTCAGCTGACGCGACCGTGGAGATGAAGAGCGTGGGAGGCTGCGCATTTGGTAAAATAATTTTGTTCTTTGCGTCAATCCAACAAAGCTACAAAACAGTAGTTCATTTATGTAATATAAATGAAAAAAAAAAAAATGTGTCAGCTGCGCGAAGGTTGACAGCTGCCCTAGTCAATATGTAAGAAAAACACGTGAAAATTCGTTATTTCAACAAAGCTGCAATTCATTTATATGATAGTTTGCGATATAAAAAAACAATTCGAAAGTGTCAGCTGATAATATCATGGGGCAAAACCTGTCAGCTACGCCTTTTAAGTGTACCGCAGCGGTATCTTTAATGCCCCAGTTAACGTATAAGACTCGAAAGAAAATCATATTCGTTGAAATATTAGACATACATATTAGAGAATACTTAGAGATTGCAATCATTAATTGAGAATAGTGAGGATTAAATAATGAGAATCATATAAAAATCTTAATATTTCGATTATTTTGGCACATTAAATACGCATAAAACAAATCAATTTTCATCTGAACCACTCTCACTGCTGTATTCTAAATTATCTTTCTTTTCGGAAGTGCTATCTGAATGGTCTTCCAAATCTAGATTTTCCTCAGATTCCCGAGCGTCATCGTTCTCATTTTCATCTTCACAAATATCTGCCGAAAAATATTGAAAATCATTGAAGTGAATAAAAGAGAATTCATGTAGAAGTAAAAGATTATATGCATAGAATACTTGGAATTTCCTCGCTCTCATTTATGATACTTTGAATTTTCGGTAATTGATCGCCTTGAAACCACTTGAAAATATACTTCTCATCATATTCTTCCCATCCATAAACAGTTGGCAAAGACAAACTTGGCGTATGAAGATGTGTATGACTCCACAATTGAGCAATGTAAGAAGTTCGCAAAAATGCTGTTTCAATTCTGTCTTACATGGAGGTAACTAGATAAACTTTGCATACTTGTTCTTCTCGATTAGAGTAAAGCGTTCGATAAAATCAACCATAATCTATTTCTAGCACTCTTGCATTACTTAGGATTTTAAAACAATGCTGTCAATTTGATGAGATCTTATTTATATAGGCGATATCAGCCTGTAGTTGTCAATGATAGTAATTCTGATTTTGTCCTAGTTGAGAATGGGGTACCTCAAGGTTCAATCCTCGGACCTCTCCTATTTTTATTATATACCTGTGAATTCCATAATTGTTTAAGGTTTTGCAACTCTCATTATTATGCCGATGATGCTTAACTGTACTATTCTTTCGAAGAAAATTATATTGACGAAGGCTGCGAAAATATAAATAACGATTTGAGTGCTCTTGTAACATTGTCTAAGAATTTCTGCCTGTCTCTTAACGCATCTAAATCTATTGTTATTCTGTTTGGAAAGACTCTTGCGCATAATCGATGTAAAGATAGAGTTAAAATCTTAGTCGATGATGAATTATTATCTTTAGTAGATAGTTGTCTCTATTTAGATTGCTCTCTTAGATTCTCCTCACATGTTACTGCTGTCATTCGAAGAGCATTTTGTAATTTAAAGTTAATATACGCTAACCGTCATTTACTCGACAAAAAATGTAAAATTATGCTTTGTGATAGTTTAGTTCTATCGTATTTAAATTATGCAGACGCTGTATATGGTCCTAACTTGTTGAAAAAAGACTCCGTAAGACTCCAACGTATACAAAACTCCTTTGTTCGACTGATTTGCGAACTTAGGCGACGTGATCATATTAGTGTGAAATTAAAAAATATCGGATGGCTGATGGAAGAGAGGCGTATAGTTCATGCTGGCACTCTCTTTCATAAAATCCTAACTTCTCACAAACCAGCCTATCTTTACAATAAAATTCGATATCACACGGATGTGCATAATGTAAACATTCGCTTTAAGACATACCGCAACACAGAACATCCTTGTATAAGGGCTCATTTCCATATTACATCACTTGGTTGTACAATAGGATACCCGATTCTTATAAAAAGTTATCAGTAACTTCTTTTAAAGTGAAATTAAAAAAAGATTTGTTTTTAGGTACTGTTATGTTCAATAATTAATATTTTCATGTATTTTAGTGTTAGTGAACAGTGAATACGTTTGATTGTACTACGTAGGACTTTTGTAGTTACTGTTTATGTTACTGTTTATGAGCAATCTCATTGCCGATAATTCCTACTAAACTTTTATGTCAACTGTGCACTCTCACACGTTCTTTATATTGTCGGTTTCTATGTTTTTTTCCTATTATCTTTTTAAATGTTTCAATGTCTCACTATGTGTACACGCTTGATGAAGATACTTTTTACTTCCTGGTTGAGTGGAAGAGCAACATTCTCAAAAATTTTCAACTCTGTCCTTTGATGAGCACTTACTTATCTAAGTCATATACTGTTGTCATTATTTTTGTTCATCAATAAAAGCATTTTTATTATTATTATTATTATTATTACTATTATTATTAATATTAGATCCTTCGAAATTCTGGTCAATTTTCAAGACATCTTCTTTCTGATTCACATTATATGCCTTCATGAAAGTAGCTACGCGTACGAGATTAATATTCTTGATTCTTTTAGAACCGTACATATGACAAACAAATTCCTCCAGAATAGTAAAACTCTCATCCAAGTTTTCAGGTGCGTGTTGAGAAATGTCAATGAAAGCCTGTATATATGACGGATATTTCCGTAATAATTCTAGCTGTCCCTTTTTTCCTTTCCTATAAAAAGCTGGATTAAAGTCACAGCCGGTTAAGGCGTGAAAACCTGGGAGTGCTTGACACAACTACTGCTGACCTAATTTCTCATATATTTTATTAACGTCAACGTATCGTTGATTGTTTGCAGTACCAGAGAGAATTCTTATATGTACATTTCTTCGGAGGGCAGGCATGTTCCCGAGCATGATTAATTCCGGGTAGAAGCGATATATTGACTAAAACGCCTGTGCTAAAAATACCTTGTTACTATTTGTGCATAATATGATTATCTAATATTTCATATAAATATGATTTTCTTTCAAATTTCATATGAGAAAAACGATATCAGTAGGCGTGAAATAGAGTGTTTCATTAGTTTGTGTTGAGAGAAACTTGAAATTGATCATCAGGTGGTTAAAAAAAATGAAATAATACGTTTCCTGGGGCATTAAAGATACCGCGCGCGGTGAGCACTTGGACCCTGCGGTACACTTAAAAGACCTAGCTGACAGGTTTTGTCCCATGGTATTGTCAGCTGACACTTTCTAATTGTCTTTTTATATCGTAAACTATCATACAAATAACTTTCAGCTTTGTTGAAATAACGAATTTTCAAGTGTTTTTTATACATATTGATTAGGGCAGTTGGCAACCTTCGCTCTCTACCCTATGCAGCTGACACATTTTTTTTTTTTTTTCATTTATATTACATAAATAAACTATTTATAGTTTAGTAGCCTTGTTGGATTGACGCGAAAAACGAAATTGTTTTATCAGATGCGCAACCTCCCATGCCCTTTATCTCCGCGATTGAAGTAACTGACACCGATTCTTCGATAAGCAATGATAAAACAACCTGTACTGAAAAAATGAGGTTTGTGGAAATGATGTAATTAGATTTGACGCTATCTCCCGGACTATTATACCCAGTATGTGAAATTAAAAAAATATATATATATATATATACAGGGAGATTCATAAGTAATGGTAGGTAGTAGGAGTCAAAATTTTATCATGAAAATTGGTGGGTGGGGGTTATTTGTGGTGGGAAATCATAACACACCTTCAACTTTCGTCTAGCTCCTAGAGGGGCGCTACGTACGCTATGTTTAATGTGTTAACAGGGCCGTAACTTTTTCATCCGTACATTTATCGCAAATTTCGCATAAAGTTTATATTCCTCTATCATTTTTTAATAAAAAAGGTATACTTGTTTCAAGTCTCTAAGTACAACAGGTTTTGAGAAAAGTGCAAATCAAGAGTTGCATGTAAATTTTTTAAAAGCCTTCAAATAATAATTTTTGAAAGTGGGCGTTGTGACGCAGCATTATCACAGTAAATAAAGAAGCATATTTATCAAGTAGGCATAAAGACAAAAACAGAAGGCAGCCTGATCATAGGTTATTTACAAACCTTTCTGGACCTCCATTCTGTAATTATGGGGAGGGTGAGCATTCATCGTGCGAAGCGAGAGCTCCAATCACACGCATCTCACCCGATCGTCCAAGACTGCATTCCGTAAGTGCAGTGAATAGGTGGTGAACGTGAAGTGATTCATCGAGAATAGCCGAATTTACAACCAATTAGGTTGGCGCAAAATCATCAGCTGTTCAGTGGTCGGTTAATGATGCATGAGGAATTTGCCGTTCCCCTTCCAAATCCTCCTCGGCATCACGAAGATCTCGTAATACCTAGAGTTCATCTATTGACTAAAAATTCCGTAAGGATATACCCTCGTTATTGGTAATATATATTTAAAAAAATATGACTGTAATAAACTAAAAGAGTAATTGTAATATTTGTTAAGAATTATATTATTATTACCTCATTGGCGATGAGCAAATCCGCAATATCCATTCTAATTCATAGATTTTAACAACAATAATATTTGGCCAACGCGACGCAAACTGTCATAAAATTATGGTTAGGATCGCCGTTCTCCCGGAGAACTGACGGATTCCCTCACGATTTACTAGTAGAAGTAAGTTCATGCATTTTTCGCACGAGGTGATCACTACCGTAGTTACAGAATAGTCTTTTATTCATTTTCAAGTGAACTCCGCCCATTTCTCACAGGAATATGATTTCACGCTTTTACAGAATAGAGTTTCTGATCGTTTGGGAAAAACAGGTGCATTCCGCCCAAAACGCGATATTAAAGAATATCTGTGGATCAAGAAAAGAATTTTTAGTTCGTGTGGCAGAAAATTCGCAAATAAATGCGGCGGTTATCGGCAATAACTGGTTTGTCAGTCATCAATTCATAGATTATTAAAGAAAGAAAAACTTAAACCATATCACTTTACTCCAGTACAAAATCTGTTACCTCGTGATCTTCTACAGTTTTCATTATTCTTGCGTAACAAACAACATAATGACCATATGTTTATGAAACGAATATTGTTTACGGATGAGGCCACTTTTACCAGGCGTGGGGTATTTAATTGGAGAAATAGTCATTCGTGGGAACTTGAGAATCCCTATTTATACACGGAAAAACACTTCCAGCACGAATTTAAAATAAATATGTGGTGTGCTATCATTGGAGACTGTATACTAGGACCGATTGAGTTATCACCAAATTTAAATGGTGCATCCTATCTCGACTTTTTAGCAAAAAATTCTTCCTGAAATCTTATATGATGTTCCGATAAATTTAAGAAACAATATGTGGTACATGCAGGATGGGGCACGAGCACATTATTCGATAAAAGTACGTAATCGTTTAAATATGCACTATCCACATCAGAGGATCGGTCGAGGAAGTGAATTTCCTTGGTCATCTCGTAGTCCTGACCTCAATCCTTTGGATTTTTACTTTTGGGGCTACTGCAAGTATTCAGTATACAATGATAACATAAATACCCTGGAAGAGTTATGGGAAAAAATTTGTGAAGCTGTGGAAACTATTAAGAATAACAGAGAATCGTTATTTAAAGTTAGATACTCTCAAAACAAACGTTTGGAAAAATGTATTGAGGTTAATGGTGGTCATGTTGAACATTTATTCTAGTAGGTATTTTAAAGTTGTTATTATTATTTGTGATACATTGTTTACAATTTTGAATTAAATTATTTATGTCTACTAGTGAAAAGTGTATCATCCTTTGTTTTGTTTTAATGTCTGAAATTTTGAAGTTGTTAAACATCATACAAACAATTACCACATAAGCGGTATTAGCTACACAGAAAAAAATATTTACAACTAAAGAGTGTCGAATTTTGCCGCCAAAACAATTTTTCAAATTGTATAATGAATTTGCATGCAATTCTTGATTTGCACTTTTCTCAAAACCTGTTGTATTTAGAGACTTAAAACAAGTATACCTTTTTTATTAAGAAATTATAGAGGAATACAAACTTTATGCGAAATTTGCGATAAATGTGCAGGTGAAAATGTTACGGCCTTTTTAACACATTAAATATAGCGTACGTAGCACCATCTAGGAGCTAGATGAAAGTTGGAGGTGTATTATGATTTCCCACCACAAATAACCTTCACCCACCAATTTTCATGATAAAATGTTAAAAACTAATTAAATTACAAAGGAAAATAAAAAATTTAATTTTAACTCTAACACCCTGTATCTCTTTACCATAAACATTTCATTAAGGCATTATTGGCTAAATCTTAATATTTTGACTCCTACTACAGTTAAGTGTTGTACCATTACTTATGAATCACCCTGTATATCTATACCGGGTGTAAGCGAATAGTGGGCCATCCCTGTAACTTCCTTGTTTTTAAAGATATCCGGATGAAATTTTGTATGGTGAAATTACGTAAGATTTCCAACTTTTTGAGACCTATCCACCATATTTATCACTTCCGGTTTCACCGGAAATGGCCCCAATAGTCTTTTCTAAATGAACCACCCTGTATGTTTTTACATTTTTGAAATAAAGATCACATTTTGGATACATTTATACTATTTTGGACAATTTATACAGTGTTGCACGAAAAATAATTCGAATTTTAGTTGTCAATCTAGATGGCTGCGAATATGTTAAAATTATTTTTGATCCAATGTAATTTATATAAAAAATACGAAAACGTCAATATGTCCAATAATACAACATACGGGGTGCTGTAAACTCATTAAAATCACATTTTTCAAAATGACTCATTTTTTAAAAACAGTATGATATGGGCCACCCGGATATTCAGAAAGCTCTATTTAGTACCAAAAGTTCCGTAATGTGTAATCGTTACCGGCAGGAATGATCATTTTTCTTCAGAAATGTATGATTTATATCTAACTTCAATTAAATTTTGATCAACCCTGTATATTTGTGTTAATATTTTATGATATGCAAAGTTGGAAACTTTACCTAATTTCTAGAGGTGCAACGGATATCCGGTTACTATCCGGTATCCGGCCTATCCGGCCACTTTATTACTATTCGGTTGGGCACCGGATAGTGAACTGATATCCGGCCAAAACCGGATAGTTAAAAGAATAAAAAATGGCATAAAAAATGAAAGAGTTTTATTATTTTTCACTTATCGTGCATTACAATTAATATTACAAACTGGCAATATCTATAGTTTAGTTACTAAATTAATACTTAAAGTTTATCAGTGGTAAATTATGGTGAATAAAAAGGAGTTTTTCAGCATTTGGAGGTACTAAACGGCACTGCATTTCTTTTCGTATACGTTGCCAGTTTCTGAAGAGAGCCTCTCACTGTATACACTGCTGCAAGGAGCTGAGAGATATATTTTTACAAGCTTTGACAAAAGTGTATACTTGTTAGAGTTAGTATACCACCAGTAAGGGTCACTTATTACTTTGAATCCGTGCTCCTTTCAAATAATAATCAATCTCCTTGGCCCTTGAACGTTTTCATTAACGCTATACTATTTTTTTCACCACTCACAATTGTTGTGAATATCAGCAGTAACATTATCTTGTTTCTCTTACTCTGTTTACTGGAAGGAGAAGAACCACTTTCACTATCACTGCTTGAATATGAATCATAACAACAATTTTTTTAAGCCTCCAGCAAAATAATTTGACTGGATTTTTCAGCCTAATTTTTATTGAAAAACTTGTTTTAAATCTGAGGTCTAGAAGAGTTGCCAGTAAGTATTTTCGTCGAGGTTGCCAAAACATGTTTTCAATCTAACTTTCAATGTAAGCCGGATAGTTGGCCGGATATCTGGTATCCAGTACAATAAGTACGCCCGATTATCCGGTATTCGGTATCCGGCCAAACCACTATCCGTTGCATCTCTACTAATTTCATCATACAAAATTTCATCCCGATATCTTTAAAAACAAGGAAGTTACAGGGGTGGCCCACTATTCGTTTACACCCGGTATACAGGGTGTAACGCAACTTACCCAAAAAATTTTACCCATACATGCACCTTTAAATAAGACGTCGACTTCTTAAAAAAAAATTAATAAAAGTCAAACACAGAAAAAGAAACAAATTGTTAAAGTTACAAATTGATGAAAATGGTAATTTATTGAACTCTACTTAATTGAAGGACTGTTGTATTAAAAAAAAAATTAAATTAAATATTTTAATTTTAAATAGAAGTTATTTTAACATTTCCATTAATTTGTAACTCTAACAATCTGTATCTTTTTCTGTGTTGAACTTTTATTAAATTTTTTTTTTAAGAAGTCGACTTCTTATTTAAAGGTGCATGTATGCTTAAAATTTTTCGGGTAAGTTGCGTTACATCCTATATATCTCTCATCTAGAATCAGACATTTAGACGTAGATTATCATGTTTCATGACACAAAGTAAAGAAGTATAATAAAATAGATTTTTCTAGCGTGGTCGTTTAAAAGGTGGTGAGAGTATCTTAATTCACTCCGGCACTGGAGGAATAGGTCAAGCTGCCATACGACTAGCATTACATTATGGATGTACAGTATACACCACAGTCGGCACGTCAGAGAAACGAAAATTCCTTAAGAAAACTTATCCTCAGCTTAAAGGTAACTGAGTCACTATTCAATTGACAATTGCGTAGATACATAACCGCTAAAACGACGCTGATATGTAAATGGCTGTTGTAGTATTACGACGTCATTCTATTTGTTTTGATGTTATATTCTATTAAAATTTGCATTATATAGTTGTAAATCTGTGTAAAACCAGTTAAAATATCATTTCATTTAACGTTTTACAATGAACAAACCAGACGTCGCGTCGTCTATAAAAATGTCAGAAAAAATATTGGCATCATTACTAATGGAATTAACCACTATACTAATAGTCCGGAAGATGGCGTCAATATTTTATGCGTCATTACAAGACTTCTTTTTTTTTAAATGTTAGTTTTCGTTCGAAAAACAACTAAAATAAGTGTCAGCTGACGCGACCGTGGAGATGAAGAGCGTGAGGCTGCATTTGGTGAAATAATTTTGTTTTTTTGCGTCAATCCAACAAAGCTACAAAACTATAAATAGTTTATTTATGTAAAATTAAAAAAATGTGTTAGCTGAATAGGGTAGGGAGCGAAGGTTGTCAGCTGCCCTAGTCAATATGTATGAAACACGTGAAAATTCGTTATTTCAACAAAGCTGAAATTCATTTATATGATAGTTTGCGCGATATAAAAAAACAATTAAAAAGTGTCAGCTGATAATATCATGGGAAAAATCTGTCAACTAGGCCTTTTAAGTGTACCGCAGTGTCCAGGCGCTCACCGCGCGCGGTATCTTTAATGCTCCAGTTAACGTATGAGACTTGAAAGAAAATCATATTCGCATGAAATATTAGACATACATATTAGAGCAGCGGTTTTCAACCTGTGGGTCGCGACCCCCTGGAGGGTCGCGAAGCAATTCCAAGGGGGTCCCGAGCTATTGAGAAAAAACCAATAAAATTCAATCATTTATTCTAAAATCTAAAAATCTAAATATTACACACAATTTTAATGAAACCAATTTTTAATGAGAAATCATACCAAAAACTATAACAAGAAATTTTAAAATTTGATTGATTTTAGATTTTATTAATAGAGATCGAGGTTGGGGGGTCGCGAGAGGGTAAGCTTGTTTTTTTCTTTTTGTAAGGGCGTCGTGGTTCGAAAAAGGATGAAAACCGCTGTATTAGAGAATACTTAGAGATTGCAATTATTGATTGGGAGTAGTGAGGATTAAATAATGAGAATCAGTATAAAAATCTTAATATTTCTATTATTTTGGCACATTCAATACGAATAAAAAAAAATTAATTCTTATCTGAATCACTCTCACTGCTGTATTCTAAATTGTCTTCCTCTTCGGAAGTGCTATATATCTAGATTTTCCTCAGATTCTCGAGCGTCATCGTTCTCATTTTCGTCTTCACAAATATCTGCCGAAAAATATTGAAAACCACTGAAGTGAATAAAAGAGAATTCATGTGGAAGTAAAAGATTATATGCATAGAATACCTGGAATTTCCTCACTCTCATTATGATATTTTCAATTTTCGGTAACTGATCGCCTTGAAACCACTTGAAAATATACTTCTCATCGTGTTCTTCCCATCCATAATCAGTTAATTACCTTGCTGTAGTTGACGTAGATGTTTCAGAAGTAGCTTCAGCTGCTCCATTTGATGATGTTGAATGATCAACTGATTGTCTGTATTTTTTTGGCAGAGTTGTAAAACGTTGGTAACAGGATCGATGGTACATGTAGCTACAGTTTGTGGTAATATCACATAATTCAACTTCAGATTATACTTTTGACGAATTGCTAAAACACTTTTACACTTCGTTAGAGTATTGTCTGTCAGTAGTCAGCGGTAGTGCACTTTTCGAACAAATCACACAGAAAGACATCGTGGAGAAAAATGCGACCTCACCCCAAAGTACTGTAGAACCGAAGTACTGTAGAAACTAGTAATAAATGACGCCTCAGACCCGAGCAGATGTTTTGGTATAGCAGATGTATTCAGAAATGAGCATTGTCGTGAAGAGGGTCCAGGTAGTAAATCCCCTTCATATACCGGAAATATAGACTTTCTTAGTTGCTATTGTGTAGTATACTATACTATTAAAAAACATGCCTCCTATTGTTTCAAATACAGAATATCGACATTTGATTATCGATAAATGTATTACTTTTAAAATACTTTGTTACTATTTGTGCATAATATGATTATTTAATATTTCATAGAAATATGATTTTCTTTCAAGTTTCATATGAGAAAAACGATATCAGGCGTGAAATAGAGTTTTCATTAGTTTGTGTTGAGAGAAACTTGAAATTGATCATCAGGTGGTTAAAAAAAATGAAATAATACGTTACCTGGGGCATTAAAGATACCGCGCGCGGTGAGCGCTTGGACCCTGCGGTACACTTAAAAGACCTAGCTGACAGGTTTTGTCCCATGGTATTGTCAACTGACACTTTTTAATTGTTTTTTCATATCGTAAACTATCATACAAATAACTTTCAGCTTTGTTGAAATAACAAATTTTCACGTGTTTTTTATACATATTGATTAGGGCAGCTGACAACCTTCGCTCCCTACCCTATGCAGTTGACGCATTTTTTTTTTTTTCATTTATATTACATAAATAAACTTTTTATAGTTTAGTAGCCTTGTTAGATTGACGCGAAAAACGAAATTATTTTACCGGATGCGCAACCTCCCATGCCCTTTATCTCCGCAATTGAAGTAGCTGACACCCGATTCTTCGATAAGCAATGAAAAAACAACCTATACTGAAAAAATGAGCTTTGTTGAAATTATGCAATTAAATTTGACGCTATCTCCCGGACTATAAGGATAATGAAATTATGATTACGTACCACAAGACCACAAGAAGGAATAAAATACTCGAAATCAATATGATTTCAAAGGCCCGATGCGTGTGCTTGGGGAGGAAATTTTTTTTATTATTTAATTTTAAATAAAGTTTTTTTGATTTAATTTGGGTATTTTATTTTCTTGGATAATATACTCGCGTCTCTTTAATGTAACTTGACCTTGAAACTTAATATGAGTACATTAAGTTAAAGTAATATTTAAAATTTATTGGGGCAGTGTTAGAATATTAATTCGTCATTATGAGTCAAGATTTAGTAAATTACTGCTATGGGCTTTTACAAAATCGTTTTAACACATTTTTTCTTAAGAAACGAAACCAACTAAATAATGTTACACGGATTGTGAAATGTCAATATTATCACCGAGATTGGAACTTGAAACGTATGGGTAAACAACGGTTTCACGTAAATGGCAACATCAACAAATAGAATGACGTTGACCATGATGTAAATTTCAATAAAAATAAATAAATAAAGTATATGTTGATGGTAAAATCTTTATAATACGGCGGTGAGAGCATAAGTCATGGGGTTTAGTCCGAATAAGTGCGGGAGTTTTGAAACTTTGGGAATTTGTAGATTTCGATACCTTGAATGAAATAAGAAAAAATGCAAAATGTGATCTCAGCCGCCGGCGCCGCCATATTGAAAAAATGGCGCACCCAAACTGTGTTTTTTTTTAAATATCTCGCTTCGGGTGCCTCATACGACAAAAAATGAGAATAAAATAAAATTAAATTTTGTACAGAATATGTCCTATACATTTTGTCGTTAAACTGAACAGTTTCGGTGCAGCAGCCGATCGAAGTCAAACATTCTTGACAAAATTATGATTTTTTGTAATTTCTCAATTTAGTGTGACTTTTATGAAGGAGTATTTTTGTGTTGAGACAAAATTTGTTTTCATACCTGAAAATCCTCAAATATAGTTGATTTTACTTGTTTGCTACGCATAGCTCAATGTTCAATACTGGTTTCCACACCACCTTAAGGTAGAGTATATGGCGGTTTTTCTTTACGCGGTTGTGTGCTCTAGGCCTAATCCACGACTAGCCTGCTTCTTAAGGCGTTTTAGGTGCTTGATGTCGAAGGTCCAGGTTCGTTGTAGTCTTCAACAATACTTGCTTCGGAAATTGCTTCAATTCAACTTTTTCAAGAAAGCAATGCTGAACTAGACGCTATCGCTGATGCTGGAGAACGCTTTATTATTGCAAGATCGTTCACAAAAAGCAAGTTTAATATCGCGTCTCTACCACCTACAGCTGCAGTGGCATGGAAGAATTTATTCAGGACATATTATCAAGTCCAGGAATGGCAGGGGGTTTGTAAAAATGTTGAAGAATGGGGCTGTAAATAGAGCAAAGCTGGGCTTACACCAGTAACAATGCTGAAAGATCCTGCTTCTGAAAAGTTACTTAAATTTCTTTCCTGCAAATGCAAGAAAGGGTGCAGTGCAGCATGTGGTTGTAGAAAGGCAGGGTTAAAATGTTTTGTAATTTGCAAATTTTGTAACGGACAAAGCTGCGACAATGCACCAGCAACAGTCGACGAGCTTCATGATGACGAGGAAGCCGACTTTCCAGTCGACACATTTCTTGCAAGCATGGCGAACAATCAATACGTAGAATTAGTGGAAAGTGCAACGGAAGCAACTTCTGAAGAAAGTATTGTTGAAGACTCCGATTAAAGAATTTATATCTGGATACATAATGGCATTGATTTATTTGTTGCTGAAAGACTCACAATCTAAGGCACTTCTTCCCATAAGTTTCTGATTGGTCCATCGGCCTATTCGCGGCAGTTTTCTGCACGATCGGTTCAGTTTGATTATTATAATCTCAGTTTGACAGTGTCCGCCATTAATGTCAATAAATGTTTTTCGTGTTCTCCGACCAAAAAGTGATGAAAAAGTAATTTTATTTTAAGTTGTGATTTGCTTAATACCTAAGTGATATTCTCTACTCATATTTACACAGTTTAGTGAAAATTTAATGCTACATGTTGAAGTGCTGTGCCGTTTGCAGAAGGCAGTTTAGAAAAGAAGAAAATCGGTCGTTTCATAAGTAAGTAGGTCATAGTTGTAACATGATGGTGTTCAGTTTACAGTTGTAATAATAATATTATAAATAATATTCTTTCAATACATATTTCCCTTGAATAAAACATTATATCTATTATATTTTTTAAATCCGAGGTTATGTTCATAGAGATTAACCAACAATTATTACATAAAATATGTACAATATTGTATATTTTCCCTTCTATACATACCCGCCACTGTTGCCTATGGGATGTGATGTTCATCTATCCATTTTAATGGACATATAATCTGACTATGTTAGGAGCAAATAAGGTATATGAAGAAAAGATAGCCATTATGTATCTAGATATAAGTTCTTTAATCGGAGGTTGAAGACTACAACGAACCCGGACCTCCGATATTAAGCACCTAAAACGCCTCAAGAAGCAGGCTAGTCGTGGTAGGCCTGTAGGGTAAAAAAAAAACGCATCATATACTCCACCTCAAGTGGTGGTGGAAACAAGTACTGGATATTGAGCTATGCGTAGCAGACAAGTAAAATCAACTATATTTGAGGATTTTCAGGTATGAAGATTTTGTCTCAACACAAAAATATTCCTTCATAAAAGTTGCACTAAATCGAGAAATTACAAAATATTATAATTTTGTCAAGAATGCTTGACTTCGATCGGCTGCTGCACCGAAACTGTTGAATTGAACAGAAAAATGTATAGGACATATTTTATAGAAGATTTAATGCTCTTTTATTGTCATAAGAACATTTTTTTGCTGAATGCTGCACCCGAAGCGAGATATTTAAAAGAAACTGTTTTGTGCGCCATTTTTTCAATATGGTAGCGCCGGTGGCTGAGATCACATTTTGTATTTTTTCTTATTTCATTCAGGGCATCGAAATCTACAAATTCCCAAAGTTTCAAAACTCCCGCACTTATTCAGATTAATAATGTACCTATCTACGATACTATTATTGAAATTGAACTTTTTGTAGCATTAACGACCTTTCATAATCAATTTTACTCACAAATGCGTATATTTAATTAAAAAAATGATACTCAATAACTTTCAGATAACCAGATTGGAAATTCTCATGATGAATCATTCGAGCAAATGATATACAAAGAGACAAATGGCCGTGGTGTGGATATCGTTCTAAATTCCCTGGCAGAGGATAAGCTCATTGCTTCTATACGATGCCTAGCAAAAGGCGGAAGGTTTATTGAAATTGGCAAATTCGACCTTGCTAACAACCATCACATCGGATTACTTCTGTTCCAGAAAGAGGCCAGTTTTCACGGAGTAATGTTAGATCAGTTGTTTACGGAAAGTCCAGCTATAAAGATAGAGGTTGCCGATTTGATGAACCAGGGAATGAAAAATGGAGCCATACAACCACTAGCGAAAACCGTATTTAAATGCAATGAAGTTGAACAAGCTTTTAGGTTCATGGCAAGTGGTAAACATATGGGCAAAGTTTTAGTTCAAATAAGAGAATCTGAAAAAGAAACTGGCATTCAAAAGTTTAGAGGTATAGCAAGGTGGGTAAATGTAAGTGGAGATAATCTTAATTATCCAAGTATTGCAATATGCAATGAAAATAACAACATGTAGATCAACGCTCTTAAAATACAGGGTAGAACTTCGATATCTCGGGTTCTACGGCAGCTAGAAATTAAAGAGAAATACAAGTAAACTAGATAAAAAATACTAAAACCGGAAATTATTTTCGAATATACAGGACGACCCAAGACGAAATTACAGGATCAAGTGCCATTTTTTAAATGGAATGCTATGTATATCCGGACATTTTTTAAAACCTCTTTCTAGACTCTATCCTTTCCTATATTATTATTGACTATCTCCTAACCACTTGGATGTAATGAATTTTTTTGTTGAAATAATGCCATCTGCCGCATATTAAAAAAATCACCAAAGTCACAATTATGGGTTTTAAGAAAAACTTATGTGAATGCTAGTTACGAGACACCTAATTAATGTGTTTGAGGGCCGGTTTATCAGTGCGCGGTTAAATGTTCCTGTTACATAGCTGCGAGTCAACTATAGCTGGCTGTTAAAGTCTCTGTTAAATTAAAAAGTGTTTATCCTGCCTTCGACCAACCGGCAGTTAGAAAACCGTCAGCTACATAAAATATAAATTTGGCAGCAGAGTTTTAGTCAGATGGGATGTAGGCGATGTTGCCGGAGATACTAATTTGTAGCATGTTTAAAGAGTATGTACCTGTTTATATTTTGTGTTTCATGTATTTTTTAAAGGAAATTGTTTAAACAGAAAGTTATTTTGCGAGTAGAAATATGTTTTGCAATTCAGTAACTAAAAAAAGATGAAAATGTAGACGTGATAAACCACCGAAAGAAATAGATATTTGTAAATAAGCAACAATGTAAATTCATAATTTCCAACCCAAGATTTTCGGTTATTTTTTATCCTAATTTGGTTGGTACTTTTTATTCTTGTGTCTGTAATATAAATGATAACTGTCTCTGGGTACTCCGTTTGTGATAATGGAAAATAGCAATAAAAAACTAAAAAGGTCTGCAAATTTTAGTCCTTTGTTAGTCGAAATCTTTTATGAAATTCTATATTGTCTAAATCTTCAAAAGAATCGATTCTTTCCTTATAGTGGAGTCAATAGAGATTTTCACTTCGGAAAAATTCCGGGAAGCGGTAACTTTTGAGGATATATCCCTGAACATGTCAGGAACAACATACCAAAAGTTACCAACAATAGTCCTTGAGAGTAATTTTTTATTAAACAAAATATTTGCAAAGTACCAGTCTTAGTCAAATATATTTTAAAATATTTTTTTCCTTCCCAAAGTAATTGCGCCATTCGAAAGTACGGGAAATTTCACATCAAAAATGTATATGAAGTTTTTTTGTGCGATCAAAATGTAGGCTCCAGATTTTTTGTTTAACGCCCGAAAATGGAACGCGGAGACTAGTTAACACCACGTTACCCCACAAAAGCTTAAATGAGAGGAGAAACATGCAGTTATTGGATTATTATATTTTCAAATATAATTATGAATGTATGTAGGAATAGTGCATATATGAAATAGGAACATAAAGAGATTTGCGATGAAATAGGTTAAAGCTCTACCATTTCTAAAAATATGAAGATAAAAACTTGGGTCTTTTACATTTTACTCTTGAAGTAATAAAAAGATCCGATGAGTGAAAAAATCTCAAAAAGTTATTTTTGAAATTATCAAAATTTTGAGATGAAAAAATTTTGTATATATAACTAATATATAACTTTAACCACCTATTTCTCTGGTTTAAATCGCGTTATGAAATCTTTGTAGGTGCATTTTTTAAAGCTTGAAATTTGTAATTTAAGATGCTTCAAGAGGATTTACCTTAAAAATTAAATTAACCCCGTTTTTTTTACGAAAATGGGTGAAATTATGAGTAAAATAAACGTTAATAACTTTTATAAAAAAAATTATTTAGCCTACCTGTGCGGCATATGTTTATAGTAGGACCTCAAAATAAGTAAATCTGATGATGAAAATTTTTGGAATATATAAAAACCCATACTTTTCACGAAATATTGAAAAACTCATGTTTTTTCGGTAAATCGACTTAATGTTGATTGTTTCTACAATTTTTATCCCGTTTAAAATATCGATAACATATTAAAAATTTTCACGTAGTACAGGGCTATAAGTCAAATTATAATGCTTGAATAATAGAAAGAGATTGAAAGTAAAACAGCATCTTCGCGGTAAGCGGTCGTATCACCTGCCCCACACGCTGTGCTGTGTGTGTGCCCGCAGAGCAATTTAAAAGTATTTTGGGCACCTTTCCATAGATCATCTAGTAATGCTATGTACAATAACACTTTTCTCAGTTTTCTTTTGAAAATTTAAATTGAATAATGTATTGAATTATTTTATTGCTTGATACTCGGCTATATTGGATCAGCCAATTTGAATTACGATTTTTTGACATCATAATCTGTTTCAGCGACCTCGACTCCCTTATATGTCAATTTGAATTAAATTTTTAAAAAATTTTTCAACTTATAATAATTTTGTTAAAAAAAAAGTTTCTTTTTATTTAAATAATTAATAAACAATTTTCTCACGATTATATGTTTATCCCTTTGTACTTTAAGCTATGTAAAAGGGATATCAAAAGGTTTTAGGAAAATCGAAGCTTCCCGTAATTATTCCGAAATAATGCATATTTTCAGCCTCTATCGACTCCACTATTAACTGTATAAGGTCTTCTCTCATAATCAAAAAAAGTCCTCATCTTCCTCACTAACGTCGATTTCTTCAAAATATATTTGATTTTTATATTTTCTTGACACAAATACGAACAAACGGTTTAAAACCTTACTTTATCCATGTAAACAACATTGTAGCCTCCAGCTATCTCCATAACAGGCAAAAAAAGCGTCTGTTAAAGTAGCCGCGACTTTGCCTTACGGTTTGGGTTAACCGGAACACTAATAAACAGTTTAACGTTAATATGACCGACAGCTAATTCTTGACCAACGGCTAAAGTACATAACCGTGCACTGATAAACCGGCCCTGAATCATTTGTACTTCCTAAAAATGTAAAGGGTGACCAAAAATATTTTTCAATTAAGAACTTTTTAAATTGAGTTTTCTCAATTTTTTCAATTGTTTTTCGACGATGTGAAGTAGAACTGAAAAACGAACATTTCTGTAAGTACTTCTCTATGGCTAATTGCAACCCTTTTCGCCTCATTGATTGATTGATTGATTTACCAGCGTGCGGTAGGCATTGCTGCCACTCCCAGGGTTATACAGCTGGGCCTGCTACGTCCACGCTGGGTTGGACTAAGGTCATGCTTGTTGCCAGCAACGAGAGCCACATGGCGCATGGTAAAGGAACATGGGATGGGAGGTGTAGGTATTTATGAGATGCGTTACCGCATTGTATCGTGAGGGAGCGTTTAAGCTCCCTTTTTTGTGTTTTTAGTTCTGGGCATCTGCCTCTTCTGAATCTTCGTGTGTGTGTCTTGATATGGAGTGTTTATGCTCCTCTTTTTGTGTTTCTGCTTCTTCAAATCTTCTTTTGCTGAGTCTTCTGATTCCTCGGTTTCCGATGCTGGGTTGGATTTGGGTCATGCTTGTTGTCAGCAGCGAGAGCCACATGACGCATGTTTTTTCCTCGCTTTTCTTTCCTAGTTTTTTTTTATCCTCTCGATTGTTCTTTTCCACGTGTAACATGGTCTCCCTATGTTTAGCTTGCTGCTGTTCAGTGTTAGTGCTTTCTTCTGCTGTCCTTTTTGCTTTAACCTTCTTGATCCTTGCCCTTATCTCTCTGCTTACCAGGTCTATTTGTGTGATTGTGTGTTTATTACTCCAGGTGTCAATGCAGGTTTGACTTTTGCTCCATGTATTTCTTATTGTTAAGTCAAACATGTGTGCTAGGTTCTTCAGCGCGTTTCCATTTTCGTTAGGCCATGTGTGGAGTGTATGTGCATTGAAGTCTCCTAATAGTATAATGGACATTTTTCTTGATTTTTCATAGCGTTAGTGTGTGCCGGTTTTCTTTTTGTAATTGATGGCTTAGTGCTCCATATAGACAGTCCTCTCTTCGGTAATTACTGATTTCTTTCTCCTCTTTGCCGCCTGGCACGATTTCACTGCACTGTATATACCATTATTTACTGCGTTAGAGGGGAAGCACTGTGTAAAATTTTGGTTTGTATACCTAATTAAACACTATCTAATATTTCTTATCAATTACTGTAAATGTTCAGAGATATGTATTATTTTACAAACACGTCCACTTATACTTTTTTAACTATATTTTTTACACGTTGTCACTATTTAACTTTTATAAACTTTTATGGGTATCCATTGGTGACAGAGCATTATAAAACAGGTCTGGTCGCCTCGACAGCAAGATGACAAGTCCAATGTGTTGTCGCATTGTGTTCGTTATTTAATGTTTATGCTCCTCTTTTTGTGTTTCTGTTTCTACAAATTTTCTTCTTCTCCTTCTGAGATTTCTGATGCCTCGGTTTCTGGTTCTGGTAGGGTATATCGCTGTGATTTCTTTGTGGAGTTCATTTTTCTCACTCGCTTTCTTTTCCAGTATGTTTGGTCGCTTCTCAGTTTGTTCATGATCCTCTTAGTTGTTGTTTTCCACGTGTAACCCGGTTTCCCCATTTTTATTGTGAAATGTAATGTAGAATTTTTCACTTAACAACGAGCGCAATTTTGACTTGAAAAACTTCACTTGATAATTTACCTAAGAAAATATAAGAGAATATAATGACCATACTTTAAGAGTAATGCATTTGATTATAACGTGCGTTATGATAATATGTACCACCCTGTACAATTTTTCACTCAGCAACGGTTTTTGTCACCCTTTTTCCATTGTAATTAAAAATTATTTATTTGAAACCAAATACCTTAAAAAGAATTTTCGTCTGCACGATTATTTTTTATTTATTCTTTCAAATACAAATATTTACATCTTATTATTATTTTTATCTGAAATGAATATGTCACTCTGCCTTTTTCTGCTCCAAATAGTGCTATTAGTTATTTCACTCAAGTGAATGAGAGACCGGTGTTAACGGATTTATTTGGTTTGACCGTAATTTATGCCCTCGCCCGCTTAGGACCGCCCGACCCTAATTCTAGGAATTTTGGTACTTACTTCTTACTCTCAAGATTGCAACACAGGTGATAATATACTAGCCTAGTGGGCTTGTTAATTAAAAATCATGCATTTGCTATTATTAAAAATTAATTAAAGACACTTATCGTTTGTTGATTCTCTCTTCAGGTGTTACTAGACGATGTCACTGCACTACACTATAATTTACTGCGTAGACCAGAAGCACTGTGGAATTATTTGGTTTGCGTACCTAATTAAACACTGACTAATATTTATAAAATTATTGAAAATGCCCCGAGATATATATATATATATATTATATATATATATATATATATATATATATATTAACTTTCAAACACATGCTATCCACTTATGCGAACTTTAATATATCTTCTACACTTAACTTTTAGATATTTTTATAGACAGCACACACTCGTGATACGTCTGTTAGCATCGGCAGTCACAATAATAAATCTGCAACCTTTTTCGCCTTATTGAGCAATAAGTGCAAAATTCAAGAATAAACAAATAATTCATTAGAAAAAATTATAATAAGTGCTCCACACGTTGTCCATTTTGACACATCTTTAGGCAATTTTGAAACGAGGCCATTTAGTGGGACCATTTCTTTCAGTCCATTGATGTGGGTAAATAGTATTTCACTGGTCCTTTACTGTTATAGTTTTTTTGTAATTTTTTTTGCTCAGTTTGGTATAAATTAACTTGTACAAATGAACATTTATCGCACTTATTAGTCGTCAGTTATCATTTGTATTAAATTTAAAATATTTCGAGTTTTACAAAATGAATTTTAATAGAGCGGAACTGGTTGACATGTCTGTCGTTTTGGGGGAGTCGGACAGAAATTGTGTGCTTGTCAGTAAAATTTATAAGCAAAGGTATCCTGAAAGAAGGATTCGTGATGTTACCAGCTTCCAAAACCTTCTCGATAGATTTGTGGAAACTGGAAATGTCGAACATAAAAAAAAGTGAAAGAATAAAACATGTTGTGAATGAAGAAAATGCGTTTTCTGTGGTGCTGGCAACGGTTGAAAATCCTCATATTAGTCAGAGAAAAGTGTGCTCATTAGTAGGAATATCATATTCAAATGCTCCAGGAATTATCTGATGACGATTTTCAAAGGCAATTTCTACAATCTACAATTTTCTAATGAGGCCAGAGAAAAAATGCAAGATATCACCTTCTTTCATAATGTTTGATTCACCGATGAGGCAACTTTTCATAAAAATGAATTTGTTGAAAGGTACAATTTCCATTATTATGCTTCGGAAAATCTTCACCTTTTTAGGCAAGTTGATAACAAGCACAGATGGTCTATAAACGTTTGGGGAGGAATTATTAGAGAACATGTAATAATGCCACAATTTTTTTGATGGTACATTGACTGAAGATATTTGTCTCTATTTTCTTGAAAACTATCTGCCACAATTATTGGTGAATCTTCCTGAAAGGATTCGAAACGGGATGTGACTTCAGCAAGATGGTGCTCCACCACATTATTTAAATGCAGTTAGAGACCACTTAAATAATACCTACCCACTTCAATGGATTGGAAAAAATGGCCTGCTAGATCCCCAGGTCTTACAAAAATGGATTTATTTTTATGGGGATAAGTGAAGGAAATTGTTTATAGAGACACACCAATAACATTACAAAATATGAAGGAAAGGGTAATAACTCCTTTTAGATCTATCACATCGGCAATTTTAGGAACAGAAACCTCATTTCAAAAGCGCATAGAGATGTGGACAAAATGAGCACTTATTATAATTTTTTCTAATGAATTATTTGAAGAAAACTCTATTCTTAAAGTTTACTCTCGGATGTTGTACTTATTGCTCAAAAGAACGAAAATGGTTGCAATTAGCCAATAGGGAAATATTTACAAAAAATGTTCGTTTTTCATTTCTTCATCACATCATCGAAAAATATACAGGGTGTTCCATTTGAAAAAATTCAGAAAATTCAATTTAAAAAGTTCTCAATTGAAAAATAATTTTTGGTCACCCTGTACATTTTTAGGAGGTAACAATAATTCAAAAATATTAATTAAATGTCTCGTTAACTAGCATTCACATGAGTTTCTCTTAAAACCAATAATTGTGACTTTGGTGATTTCTTCAATATGCATCTGCAGATGGCATTATTTCAACAAAAAAAATTATTATATCCGAGTGGTTGGGAAATAGTCAATAATAATATAGGAATGAATAGAATGTAGAAAGAGGTTTCAAAAAGTGTACTGATATACATAGCATTCCATTTAAAAAATGGTACTTGATCCTGTAATTTCGTCTTGGGTAGCCCTGTATTTTTTTTATCTAGTTTTTGCATTTTTTTTTTTAATTTCTGGCTATCGTAGAACCCGAGATATCGAAGTCCGTCGCACTTTTGCCCCACTCTGTATAACAAAACTTTTAGTTTTCAAATTGCATTCGCAATATTTTGCTAAGTTTTATGATGCCGCTTGTCCATGTCATATACCTAATTAACTATTTATATATAACCGACACTCTTGGCTCATGCTTTATCCCTTTAATTTCTTTTTTTTTATTATTCCTTACTGTTAGGGAATTATTTCCATATATGTGTTTCACAGCACAATTTATATACTACAGCTCAAGTTATGTTTTGTTAAATTCTTTCTTTATTAGAAATTTAGCGCAGCCAATCTATTTAATTTGGCGCAGTAAATATATTTACTTGGTGCCTCTGAAGCATTTTTTCGTAGATTGTTACCCCAACGTTCTGAATTTCATTTTCTAAAAACATCATTTCTATTTTATGAAAATTACATATTCAAATGTTGGCTTAAATTTTCAAATTAATAGAGGTAAAAAATATATAATGTTTGGGAATAATTTCATATGTAATGATCATTTTTCTTTATGGGTTATTATTGCAGTAGAAAATATCATTTTCTGTTTCTATATGGTCTCACTCCTAGGGAATGAAGACCATCTATAAACTTAAATATTTCCGAAACTATTAATCCTATATAAATATAAACAAATGAATTCTCAGTTTATAAGCTTTATTTCTGATGCCAACCATTTTTTTTTGAAAAATAAACGGACGAAAGAATTTGAGCGTCTAGGTTATACTATATGTTAGCGAAAAAGGGTATATCATAATATATTTTTTTAATTAGTGACTACATACATTAACAACGTGGCGAAATTTTTTTATTAAAAAATTGTGAATAAGCACACTTCTCCTGCCATCACTACTTCGCCCCCGCATAATACAGAAAATTTTCTTTAACGCATTTACTATTAAGTTGCCAAAAATTAATGAAATTTTATTCATATGATATTATTCCGAAGTTAAAACCTCTAGTTACTGTACTATATAGATCATGCCAAAGAGAGAATACTCCTCTCCAAATTTTGTTTCAACAACAAAATGTTCATAGGTATTTCTGCAATGCTGATAAAACGTACGTAATAGCTGGAGGCTTAGGAGGATTTGGATTGGAACTGGCAGATTGGCTGGTACTCAGAGGAGCAAGAAAACTCATGCTTACATCGAGAACTGGAATACGTACTGGATATCAAAATTTCAGAATTAGGTAATCATAAAAATATTTAAATTAATTCTAGGTATTCTATCATAAAATATAGGCATTACTCCTAATTTTACGTACATAATATAATTATAATTATTTTTGCATATTTGCGTCTTTCAATGAATAAAATTTCAGTTACTTTCATTTTTTTAAAAGTCTTTTCATTTTAAAATTGTATACGGTTAATAATTCAAATTTAATAATGGAAATATTATTATAATTTTAAATTAGAATATGGCAATCATATGGAGTAGTGATAAAAATTTCAAATGCCGATATTACCACAGAAGATGGATGTAAGCAACTTATCGAACAATCTCAAGAATTGGGACCTATTGATGCTATTTTCAATTTAGCTGTAGTCTTAGCAGATGCAGTTTTTGAAAATCAAACTCCAGAGACATTTTTGACTTCTTTTGGACCCAAGGCCATTGCTACTGAACATTTGGATAAATTGACAAGAAAAATGTGTCCTGACTTAAGGTAACAATCATTGCCGCTATCTATTAATATTAAATTCAAATGGTATTCCTAACCGTAATATTGTACATGTTCACGAATAAAAAAATCTTTTTAATCATATTGCTGTTATTTAAATCCTAACATTTTATAGTTATTTATGCTATTCTTGCTTTATAGTGAATTCGTCGTATTTTCATCCGTATCTTGTGGCCGTGGTAATGCAGGGCAAACAAATTATGGTATGGCAAACTCAGTCATGGAGAGGATTTGTGAAAGGCGAAAAGAGGATGGATACCCCGCACTAGCTATTGAATGGGGTGCGATAGGGGAGGTTAGTATTAAGATTATGTTTCTAAATAAACTTATATTTAATTGTAGTTAACTAAACGCGAGCAGATCCGAAGCTCCGCAATACTCAGGCCTATCGGCCCATTGTACATTCGTGACATTTTGGAGCGCGTCTCCACGAAGAAGAACAGACCTTTCCTGGGTAGATCCCGTATTTCCTTCGGTTGTAGAAAATGCCTTCCAGGATATCTGTACCTTGACGCTCCTAGTGGTGCACAATGCCATATAATATGAATGATGGTTTGATGCTCCACTCCACGCATCAAGCAGATAGGATCATCTTTCAACCTCATTGTATGCAGGTGCTGGTTTAGAAAATAGTGACCTGTATCAGGTGTGGCATCCATCTAAATGGTTCTTTATCGACCCCAAGCAGCCACTTTATGGTAGAGTCAGTCAAAGACATCTTTATGTGGAACCTCGACTGTCTTATTCCGGGGACCGTAGCCCAATAGTTGTTGAGTTGTGCCAGTCTCGCAGCTCTGATTAAATCAGTCTTCTTGGCAGACCGAAAGTTGGCTCCGGACCAGGAGTTTTTGTTCCTCCCGCCAAACGGTCTGTTCTTCGTTGCCCTCCACGCCACTGTATCCGGGCATCCGGGAGTTGTATTTCCACAGCTGAGGTTTTCGTTTGCACACAGCAAAATGTCTGAAATACACTGCGGTGCTTACCAAGTGATACGGATGTACGAGCCCTTGGTTTGCATCCGTGTACACCTGCACCGGTTCCCTCCTGAGTCTTGGATCCGTCTGTGTATCATTCCAGACCTCCGGGACTCAAAGATGCATTTCATCGCGTTCCCAATCGTCTAGCTACACGATTATACATGGAATAGCGCACTTATAGAGAAGAGGGCACCGGTCTTCCTCTGACTGAACGACGACCTGTTGCCTTACAGATACAGTCAAGACCTTTGCGTTTTGCGTGCCCCAAACCTTGTCACCTTGTCCCGTCATGCCAGTCTTAAATAGTCTATTTGTTGCTTTCCTAGCTTCTAGTTTCAGTCGGACATGCAAGGGAGTGAGTCCGGGGATGGTCTCCATTGCAGTCTCTGGAATAGTACTGATTTCTAGCCAAGCTAGCCTATGAACTTGACATAGGCGAACTCTAATTGAGCGCTTCTGGGAGTACCACCACACGGGGGCCGCGCATGTTATGAGGAGTTGCATCACGACGGTGAGCTTCCACGTGGTCCTTCCATGACAGTTTGAAGCCTAGGGCTACCCCTAGATACCTTACTGTACGGAAAATGCACAGACATATGACGACCATAAAAGAAAGAAGCTGACAGATACTGAATACAATTTTGAAGTACTTTTTTTAAACAAATTAGCAGTCCGGGTTTTCATTAAAAGTTTTAATCATTTTCTCTTGGGCAATAATTCATTAGCCCGGTTTTTATTGCTGTTCTTGTGTTATTAGGCAGTCAATCAGTAAAATTTCATAATAAAAAAAAGGCATCGGAAAGCTACCATAATTAGATGTGTTCAGATTTTCTGTATCTATAGTCTGTATCTAAACTACTAGGACAAATCACTTTAATCTTTATCTAGGTTGAATATATAAAACTATTCGAAAATTATACCTCTGAAAGACATTTGCAAAAATGATAGCTTACAAGTTATGCAATAACTATAAATATAAGTATAACTTGTAAGCTACTAGGCATATAATTCTTGTTTTGAAGAGCGATTCATAGCAAACGTAAATTTAAAGTTTCTTATGCATAAACATTTGAATTTCATTGTAGGTTGGCTTAGTTGCAGAAATGCAGGAAGAACACACTGAACTCGAAATTAGTGGAACATTACAACAAAAAATTTCTAGTTGCCTACGAGTACTTGATACGCTTCTTCGACAAACAGACAGCGCAATCGTATCCAGCATGGTAGTGGCAGACAAACGTGTGGGCGCCAATTCAGCTGATAATATCATTGACGCCGTCATCAATATATTAGGTGAATAATACTAATACTCTTAATGTGTATTTTGTTGTAATAATTATACAGTTTTAAGATTAAGGAGTCTTTAGGAAATAAGTAAAATCGAAACGATTTATTTTATTTTAAATATTATTGAATAAAAAAATGGATGCATTAGATAAAATTTCAAAATATGACCGAAAGATTAAAAAGTTTATGAAATAAATGAAAGCTTTCTACGTTTTATCAATTTCGATCTTATAACTGTATAAATAAACAATAGTTTAATATCATAAGCTTATTTGAACCCTGCATATATTTTTTATATATTTAATTTAGGTTTAAATGACTCAAAATCCGTCAGCCTTCATTCAACCCTAGCAGAGCTTGGCATGGATTCTATGACAGGTGTTGAGATTAAGCAGACTTTAGAGAGAGAATTTGAAGTATTTCTTAGTGCAAAAGATATGAGAACAATGACACTATCGAGGTAATATTTCTGAAATATATATTTTCTGTTTATATGAATATTTTGATATATCTTTTAAGACTGAAGGAATTCCAAGTCGAAAAGGGTAAAACTGACGAAAATACAGACACAAAAATTTTGGGATTAGAGATGGTGCTCAGATTAATGGGCAATGAATCCGACAGCCTCATGTCCTTCGTTCGACTGAAATCTAAAGTTGACGAAAAATCAACTGCTCCAAAAATATTATTATTTCCTGGCGTAGCGGGATTCGCTAGTGTATATGAACCATTTACACCTCACCTTATTGCACACGCAATAGGTGTACAGTTTAGATACGATGATCAGAAGGAAACAATTCCTGAAATGGCTGAAGCATTGATGCCGGTAAGTAGTCACAACCGTCGTTAGTAAGGAAGAATTGTTTGCGCTCTAGTGGTTTCAAACATATCCGTTGTAAATATGCAACAAAATTATTGTGATGTCACGAGAGGTGATTCCTCTCGTCAAAAAAAGCAAAAAACTAGAATAGAATTTTTCCTAAAATGCTTCCCAAGCGCATATTAAATAACCATTTTAAATAATTACTCATCAGTGATGGCTGGAAGTACCGACTTCAAACTGGACAGAGAAAACTGATTTCATAGTAGGTACTGTCGTGCGCAAAAAAATGGGACAAGTATAACGTATTTTTGCTAAAATCTAGTTGTGTACAAGTACATGTCTTCCGTTGGTTTTCCTTCCTCCTCCAGCTTTTTGGTCCAATGTTGCAGTGGTATGCATCTGCTCTTGCACGTATTATTGTTTCTTTTGCATTTTTCCTGATATCTGAAGGTTTGATTTAGTTGCTGTGCTTTTGGGAGTGTTTCTATGTTTCCAAAGAATTCTCTACATTTTTCTCGTCGTGGTTTCTCTCTGCCTCTCTTTTTTCTTTCAGTGCTTCTATTATTTTTTCATTTATATTCCACGTCGAGTGTTGTTTATCTGTAGCCTTCATCTTCTTCCTTTTTAGTGTTTTTCTTACCGCAATTTCTATTTTTGAATCCATTGATGTCCAGTCTAATTCTTCTACTGTCAGTTGTTTTTCTATTTCTTCGCAGTATTTCTTCTGGCTGTCTGGCTAGCAACTAGCAAGTATGACTGCTACAATTCGAATTTTACCCGGTATCTTCGCATTTTACATCGGAGCGTTTCGAAGTACGTCCGTTCACTCGTCCTATACTTTGTTTCACTAGAGATGGATGTTCTGTCCGAAATATTAGTGCAATAGCTATGTCTGGAACTATAATAATTCTCATGCTCATCTGATACTTTGACAATGTTGCAGCGTTTTTCGTCAATAGCTGGGGTGGAACTGTTGATGACTGTCTAATCGGACCTCACATTTTCCCAACGCGCCTCAATGGTCAAATATATCTTGAATTTCTTATCAACACTCTTCCAATTTTGCTGGACAATATTGTCCTAAGCTTTCGAGCTATAAGGATATTTTATCGCGATGGTGCGTTACCTCATTTTTCCGCTCAAATTCGAACTCACCCGATTGAGATATATTCAGAAGAATAGATTGGATGCGTTGTTACTTTTCTATAGCCCCCACGTTCACTGGATTTGATGCCTTTGGATTCCTTGTAGTGAGGAGCATCAAATTTTCGCCGAGATTCGTGTTAATACATTTCGATTATAATCAATTTACAGTGTTTCTAGCTTTTAATGACTAATGATTTCCTATTTTAGGTTGTAGAGGAGCATCTAACGAAAACCGAACCGTTTAATATTATGGCCTATTCATACGGAACAGTTGTGGCTCTGGAAGTTGTTAATATTTTAGAGTCCAGAGGTTATAGAGGTACAATAATATGTGTCGATGGTGCCCCCTTTATGATGAAACAGATGTTGAAAATTCTGAATTCATCATCGGAAGAAATGTTCCAAACTGCTCTTATGTGCCATATGCTTTCGTTCTACTTACCGCATGAGACGGTCTCACAACATAGGGTAATGTAATACATGCATCTATTTTTATACAATTACTCATGATTAATTCTGTTTTAGGAAAATCTTTTCAAATGTAAATCATGGGAAGATAGAGTAAATCTTGGGATGGAAATTGCGAAACATCTTTCTGTTCACGAGGAAAACTATCAAAGATCAGTCGCCAATGGAATTTACAAGCGTCTGAAAGCGTTAGCTATCTACAATCCTTCCTATAGTAAATTGAAATCGAACGTAAAACTGTACAAACCGAAACAACTTACCATTCCAGGTCTTCCAGAAGATTACAGTTTATCAGAATTATTCGAAAAATCGGTGGAGATTCAAGTTTTCGAGGGAAATCACGCTACCATTTTGGAAGACGAAGTACTAGCTGAAGCGGTCAACTCATTTATTAACGAAAATCACCAAAGCTGAAACATGAGGCTTCTATATCGTTAAGATTTTCGTAATATTAATTTTTGTTTTATTTCTGACTGGTTTGTCCACATTTTAGAAAATAGAATAGAATAAATAGAAAATTTCAATCATAATTGTGACATGGATGGAAAATAACACAACGCACATATTTTGAAAGATTAGACCACCATTTCATAGCCTAAAAATACATACAATTGCATAATTTACTTGTAGGTGAATTAACAAAGCACCAGTCGCTTAATAAGATATGGCCACTTATAAAGTGTATCAAGCGATAATGTACATAATAAATATACTCATCTTAATTATAAAATAAAATATGTGTACGATTCAATATTTTATTTCCCTCAGATTCAACAAAGAAATACCCGTTTACTTTATTTACTTACCTTCCAAATCCTAACATAAAGAGGAGCAAAATATTCATCATGTGATTTGTATTAAACATGAATTTTTCTTCGGCAAAATCTAAGATAGAAGCAAATATCATAAGCCAATGACAGAACATTTTTAGTGTTACATTAAGGACGGATGATCGTAAATAGTCCAGATTCTGGATACGTTTATGTTTCAGTCCTAAGTACCTGTCTGACATACAGCTGAAATGTGTCGTACTCGATGTCAAATTGTCTGCTGAATCCGAATCCGGAGGGCGCATAAAAATCAGGGACTGCCTTTAACCCTTAATCCGCGAATTTACCCTTATTTCGGAAATTGTGAAAAATTGAATTTTTAAAATATAACTTGCGTTTTCTCCCACAAAACATAAGCTAAAAATCTATTCTTTTTTTAGTTGTAGCTTACAATGCACTTAATGTAACAGTGGATTCAAAACACATCTAATATTTATAAAAAATTTAGAAAAAAATATCACGTGAACCTCTACGCGTTGAAAAATGTAGCATGCGAGATTTTTTTTTATTTTGAGAAATTGACAAAAACCAGATTGTACAAAATTACAAGAAAAGACAAACACTATTTTTAGTGATTGATTCATACCAATATCTTGAGTGAAACGGAAGATATGATTTTTTTTAATTTGGCCGTCCTGTGATCGAGCACGCTACGAATTGAAACCGATGTTTGCTGGCACTCATTTGCATTATATTTAGTTATTTGGTACTGTATTAGTAGGTACAATATTCCTGTGCTAGGTTTTACTGGCATTTTGTTTAAAATATATATTTATTAATATAGGTTCAATTTTCATCATAACTTTAGAAACACTAAAATTATTATGCATTAAAAAAAAATTCAAAAATTCTTTATTCTCGAAGACAAACATTTGTATAAGAAACGTCACAATTTTAGACTTAAGTGCTAAAACAAAACAAACAAACAAAAAATAGAGGTATGCCAAACATGGAGGCGCTATATACATGTACATATATATGTCACAAATACATTACATCAAATAAAATGCTGGTGAGGTGTTCAATCATTTAAAATACTCTGCAGTATTGTATAGGCATTTATCAAGCAAAAATGTCTTAAGTTTTTTTTTTATTATATTTTCCCTTTCTATAGATTTTCTAGTATTTGGAAGCCAATTAAATATTTTTGCACCTATACGGCATGCAGGTATCTAATCTGTATAAATGAAATTGTCTCTAAATATGATAAGATTTGAATGTATTTATACCAGCTTAGCAAAATACATTACAATTAATAATTAGAAATTACTATAATTAGAACCAGCTTATATCTTGAAAAATGCGAAGATTCATAATCGTGCCGATATAATTATATTCTCCATACTAAAATATTCATAAAATGAAAATATTCATATTAACAACACTAAAGAATAATCCTAAACAAATGTGGACTAAATTAAAGTCATGGGGCGTAGTTAAAGATAACAATCCACCAAACCTTCCTGAAGGTTTCTGTAATGCTGACGAGAACAATTATTTCATGGACTCCATACCAAATTTAAAATCGAATGAACGGCATAACGATACATTTCTAGAAACTAAATTTATGGATGACATTCTGTTTACTTTTAAAGCGGTTACTGTTCAAAAAATTATACATATAATAAATAATCAAAAATCTCACACCATAGGCCCTGATGGATTATTGGCTAAAATGTTACAACTTGCTTTACAGTGGATATCGGCTCCACTGACCCATATTATTAATGTCACTAGAACTAGGTGTTCTTCCTCCTCAATGGAAAATATCCTGTGTTAAGCCTAAAAAAAAATCCTGAACAACTTGGAGATCTACGCCCCATTAGCCTGCTTTCGGTTCCTTTAAAAATTACAGAATCAGCTATATATGAACAACTTTCGGAATATGTCTTTCAAAACTCAGTAATTCCTTCTAATCAGTCCGGATTCCGAAAAGGCTTCAGTACTTCAACAGTATTAAGTAACATAACTGACGAAATTTTGCAAGCCATTGACAACACGAAAGTCACATCATTGAAATTACTTGATATGACTAAAGCTTTTGACTCTTTAGATATTAATTGCTTAATTGCAAAATTAAGTTACTATGGTATATCCGGAAGTGCTTTCTCCTGGTTTCAAAATTATCTAAATGGTCGACAACAATTTACTAGTGTTAATTCAGGAAACTCAACACTTATATCACAAAATAGATCAGTTGCATCAGGTGTTCCGCAAGGATTTATCCTTGGACCACTTCTTTTTAATATATTTATTGAAGATATCTCGAGACTTCCGCTATATTCAAAACTATACATGTACGCTGACGACATTCAATTAATACATAATTTTTCTCGTTCCGAATTTCAAATGGCAGAATTCTGCATCAATAATGATTTAAGTCTTATATACGAATGGACCATACAAAACACTCTTGTACTAAATGCTAACAAAAGTCAAAATATTGTTTTTGGAACTCCTCAGCAGTTACTCAACCTTGGAGAATTAAATATTCAAATAAAAAATGAGGTCCTTACATCAACCAACAAATCTTGGTGTAAATTTTGATTCTCTGTTAAACTTTTCCGGTCATGTTAATACTATTTGCAAAAAAGCTTTTTACAGCTTAAAACAGTTATATGCCTTTAAAAAATATTTGGATACAAATACTAAAATATTGCTTTCTGAAACTATGGTTCTATCCCATTTAAATTACGCAGATGTTGTATACGGTCCCTGTCTTTCACAAGAAGACAAATACCGCTTACAAAAAATTGAAAACTGCTGTGTTCGATATTTTACAACTGTACCCCAATACGGTCACATTAGTCCACATTTACGTGCTTTCAACATGTTAAATATGTGTGAAAGAAGATTCATACACATTGTAGGATTCGTTCTAAATATTTTCAGAACGTCAGAACCTAACTATTTATTCAATAAGATACAGACATTCGTACAGACATTCATAGCAGAGATTTGAGACATGTTGAAAATAAAGTTTGTATTCCCTCTCATAAAAATTCATCTTTTAGATCATCCTTCTCCTTCATAGCAGCATATATCATTAATAATCTGCCAGTTCAATATCACAATATGTCAGTGGCAACAGTAAAACGTAGACTAAAGGAAGACGTAATCTCATCAAGATTAGAAAATTTTAATCTACAAATGTTTTAAATATAGGATCATGTATTTATTTGTATTAATTTCATACTTATTATTACATATGCCTCCTTATTTTTATTTATATGTATGTGCTTATACTTTTATATTTTATGTTTGTATACGGGAAGTGTTGAAAAACAACAGTGTTGATACACTTCCTTTTGGAAAAGTATGTAGTTGTACTGCTCATTTTTTCAATAAACGGATTGTATTGTATTTTATTGTAAAATTTTGTGTTTTGGAAGAGCAGCAATAGTGGCAAGTAACAGATTTTTGTTGTTGTTATTGTTTGTGTGTAACAAAATGAAAGTAAAGTCGTAGTTTCAAAAGTTCGATTCGTATTTGTTCTGCAATAAAATAATTTAAGACGCAGCACACTCATACCTCTCCTCCTTACAGAGACCCTTTTTATGTCTATCTAGTACTTAGTGGGTGGGATAACACAAGCTACACATTTAGGAAGGGAAAAAAGACAGAATTTAAGACGGCAATTGAAAATTGAGAAACACTCAATTCTCTGGCAAAATATATAAATGACGATTGCAACGTCATGAAATTTATAAACACGGGTTCCATATTCGTTAAATGCCTGTATGGTCACTCACATTTCCACGTAAGCCTTAACGAACTAAGGACACATTTATTTTTAAACTGCAAGAGCGATATAGAGTTTTACCACCTACTGAAGACGCATTTTATTAACATGCCAAGATATGTGCCTAATACACTTTTTATTTGGAAGAAAACAGGTAACATGTCTCCATAACTTCCAGACGTTCTTCATTGACAAAAGGTGTACTGATACCTACTATGTGTCAGAAACAATTGAAGCCAGTTACTTCTAAGTAGTCGCTTGCAAGCGTAAGAATAATATTTGTAACAAGAGGTGATTGCAAGAGAACTGGAGAACTGGTTTTGCATTATTATTGTGTTTAGGTAAATATACTGATGAAAACTTATAATTATAGTAATTTCTAATTATTAATTGTAATGTATTTCGCTTAACTGATAAAAATACAAACCACTGTCTAAGGAATCACTACTTCCACATCCAGATTTTCTATCTAAGTCTCTTCCAAGTCTCCCACCCCATTATTAAGGGAGGTGGTAGTGGGGTTGGCTGAAGTTAAAAAAGAAATGAGGCCTTTGTAGTACACAAACTAAATCACATTTAATTATGGTGAGGCGGTGGTAATGAGGGTGGTAGTGGGGTAACTGATGCCAAACATTTTTTGAGATCTTGGCATCTTGTACAAATACTAAATGCCAGTTTTATAAACTCTTGTTTGCTTTACTTATTTACCCCTATTTACCCCTTCAACGGAATAATATCAATATATAATAATCTAGTTATATAACGTGTAGATGTACTGTAGGTGTACCAAATTTCAAGTCAATATCATAAACCGTGCCAGAGTAATCGTGCGCCCAAAGAATGTTACAGACAAGACGGACTGACAGATTTTTTTTAAATTTTGTTCCAACTTATAATTTCGACGTTCGATGACATCCTAATCCTATTTGAACCAAATAAATCCCATTTTTTTATTGTTATTCTACTTCCATGGTGTAGAAGTAATTAAACCTAAGAAATTTTAAACAACTATATTAATAACTATATCTTTTAAACCGAGTTTTAAACAAAATTAAGCCAGTAAAATCTGGCATAGGAATATTGTACCTATTAATACAGTACCAAATAACTAAATATAATGCAAAAGAGTACCGGCATACGTCGGTTTCGATTCGTAGCGCGCTCGATCGCAGGACGGCCAAATTTTAAAAAACCTTATCTTCCTTTTCACTCAAAACAGTATGAATCAATCACTAAAAATAATGTTAGTCTTTTCTTGTAATTTCGTACGATCTAGTTTTTGTCAATTTCCCAAAATAAAAAAAAAAACACTCGCAGTCTACATTTTTCATTGCGCCGGCTGCGACATGTTTTTTTTCTAAAATTTCTTTAAATTAGATGTGTTTTGACTACACTGTTGCATTAAGTGTACTGTGAGCTACAATTTGAAAAAAGAAACGATTTTTAGCTTATTACTTCCACATCACAGTGGAAGTCTAGTAACGGCAAAAAAATTTTTAAAAATTTTTATTGTTCGAATAGGCTTAAAATGTCATGAAACGTCGAGATTTTAAGTTTAAGCGAACAAAAAATATCTGTCTATCGGTCTGTCTGTCTGTCGGTCTGTCTGTCTGTCTGTCTGTCTGTCTGTCTGTCTGTCTGTCTGTAACTTTTTTTGTGCGCACGTTTACTCTGGAACCGTTTAAGATATTGACTTGAAATTTGGTACACATATGTACTTTAACGAGATCTAGAACTAGATTATATTTTCATCTTGTTCCGTCCAAGGATTGGGGGGTACATTGGGGTAAATTTGGGGTAAATGGGTAAATCAAGCAGGTAAGAGTCCATACAAAAGAGAAGCTAAGGTCTAAAAAAATTTTTTGGCATTTACCACCCCCACCCCCTTATTAAAGGGGATGAAAAAAAATGTGATTTAGTGTGTGTACAAGAACCAAAAGCTTCAAAATATTTTTTTACTTCATCCACCTCCACTACCAACCCTCTACCACCACCCCCACCCCCACTACCGATGTAGCATATCGTTTTATAGGTTTTTGGGGTAGATGATTTCAAATATTATGTTGTTAAAGTTACCTTGAGTAATATGGATGCGCAGTGGCTTTCCTAGAATATTTTGGATACGCAGTGACTTTTTCGAGTATTATAGATCGCAGTAGGTTACCTCCAGTAGTATGGATGTGCAGTGGGTTACTTTAAGTAGTATGGATGCGTAGTAGGTTTCCTCGAAGAAAATGCTTGTAGTAGAGGCTTTACTTTTATCGTGTAATTTACGGCACACAACGATTTTTTATATCTTTGTCTTGCCATTTTCTGCGTATCAGTTCGACATTCAGTTGAAGTATATTAACGCAAAAAAAAATTTTGGAAATTTTCATTGTTTAAATAAGCTTAAAATATCAGGAAACGTCAATATTTTAAGTCTGTTGCGTCGGTCTGTATGTTAGTCTTGTATCGTTTTGGTACTGACGATTACTCTGGAACCGTTTAAGATATTCACTTAAAATATGGCACACGTATGTTTTTTAACGAGATCTGGAACTAGATTATATTTTGATCTTATTCCGTTGCAGAGTTGAAGGGTAAATTGGGGTAAATGGGGATAAATGGGTAAATCAAGCAAGTAAGAATCCATGAAATTGGTATTTAGTAAATAGAAGAGGAGCTAGGGCCTCAAAAAAAATGGCATTAGCCATCATTATTACCACCCCCACCCTATTATTAAAGGTGGTGAAAAAATAGTGTGATTTAGTGTGTGTACAAGAACCAAAGTCATCAAGAATTTTTTTCACTTCCTTCGCCCCCCCTTTTATTACAGATGTGGCATATAATTTCATGGGGTTTTGGGCTACATGATTTCAAATATTATACCATTAGAGATCCATAAACAATTATTTCCACATAGTGGAGTGCAAATATAGTATTTTGTTGTAAGAGACTTGGATGTGGAAGTAGTGATTCCTTGGGCAGCGGTTTTTTTTTTGTGGGAGAAAACGCAAGTTGTATTTTAAAAATTCAATTTTTCACAATTTCCGAAATAAGGGCAAATTCGCAGATTAAGGGTTGAAGGCAATCACCGATTTTTATGCGCCCTCCGAATTCGGATTCAGCAGACAATTTTACATCGAGTACGATACTTTTCAGCCGAATGTCTGACAGGTACTTAGGCTTTAAAAACTAAGCCTTAAATTAAAGCTCAAATTCCCAAGTACAAGCACTTCAATTTGAGTTCTAAATAGTTGTTAGCGCTAAACATTTCCAAGAACAAGGTTGTAACTTTCGGGCAAGAATATCCTTATTTACACATTAAGAATGTTGAAATTGTAATCATTGCTGTTTATTCTATTGCACTAAGTAAATACTTTAGTAGAATCTGTGTTAAATAATAACATTTCTTCTTAAAGTCGTTAGATACATACAGGGTGTCCCGTAAATAATGGATCATCCTGAAAATGGTAATAGGCCAGGCCATAACCTATCAGAATATCACAACTTGACCTTATTGAAAACCCTACGGTTTTCGAGATATGGGCACTTTTTTGAAATTTTTGAAAATTCCTGCTCTAGGATAGTATTTTGCATGCCACTCCCACAAGGTAAGGATGTTTTCATTCCGTTTTTTGGTGAGTATTCTAGAACAGTTGTGCTATCAAACGTGTTCAGTAGTTTTGAGATAACGATGACGGTGTTCTCAAAAAAAATGTATTTCTTAAATTTCGGTTCCACCAAGATCCTGTCTGCTGAATTTGATTTTTTATGGTGCGAAGAAAAGTGCCAAGCGAAACTTGCCACTTATCTTAAAAACTTGCTCACTTATTATTATGTTCTAAAATGTTTAAAAATTCTGATTCTTCCTGTTAGAAAAATAGATATAGCTGTTTGAATAGCGGAGGAGCTAAATTTATCGATTTAAAATTTTTACCAAGTAAGCCTTGTTTTTAATTGCATGTGACGCATGTCACTTTGTACGCGGTATTACCGATTCAAACTTTGTTTGTTTGTCGATAATAACGAATTAGCATTTCTTTGGACTTATTGGAACTTGTTAAGAACAACGATGCCTCGTATACAGTATACACAACGTGAGTATGCTAACATGCATACTATTTCTTTCTAATAATGTTTAATAAATGCAGGTAAAATTACTTTTTGTTTTATTTCGATCTTTCTTCGTCCTCTTACCTCAGAATTTTTAAACATTTTAGAATATATTCTCGATACCGCACAGCGGATGCACTGGCGTTGCCTCGATATTCGCCGGAAATAGTATGCATATTAGCATACTCACGTTGTGTTTACTGTATACGAGGCATTGTTGTTCTCAATAAGTTCCAATAAGTCCAGAGAAACGCTAATTCATTATTATCGACAAACAAAGTCTGAATCGGTAACACCAGACATACAAAATGACATACGTCACATGCAATTAAAAATAAGGCTTACTTGTTAAAAATTTTAAATTGATAAATTTAGCCCCTCCATTATTCAAACAGCTATATCTTTTTTCTAAGAAGAAGAATCAGAATTTTTAAACATAATAAGTGCCAAGTTTTTAAGATAAGTGGCAAGTTTCGCTTGGCACTTTTTTTTACACCATCAAAGGTCAAAGTCAGCAGACGGATTCTTGGTGGAACCGAAATTTGAGAAATATATATTTTTTTGAGAATACTGTCGTCGTTATCTAAAAACTCCTATACACAACTGTTCTAGAATATTCATCAAAAAACAGAATGAAAAAATTCTTACCTTGTAGCAGTGGCATGCAAAATACTATTCTAGAGTAGAAATTTTCAAAATTTCAAAAAAGTGCCCATATCTCGAAAACCGTAGGGTTTTCAATAACGTCAAGTTGTGATATTCTGATAGGTTATGGCCTGGCCTATTACCATTTTCAGGATTATCCATTATTTACGGGACACCCTGTATAAAAATTGAAAAAGAAAATCTGATAATACTACAATATTAATTAATAACAATACATACATTTTAAACGCAGATGACATCACAACGCAACGGCGCGGCAGTCTGTAAAGAAATAAATCATATGTAAGCATGTTGTACCTTAACGAGTCCAAGTTGAATAGGGAACAGGCTGCAGCTTCCCAAGTAGCATAAGAAGCAGTAAAAAAGCTGCGTCAACCTTACGGCAATAAGAACTGGCAGGTATTTAGCTATATATGCTACCACAGACGACAGAACATTTTACAGTGAAACCCACAAAAATTTGCAAACTGATTATTTGTTTTTAATGAGTTCGTGAAAGTGTATAGAATAATATCCTGAAAAGTTTACATTACACTCGGATGCAGAACATAAAAAGAAAGTGAAAAAAAAAATTTATCACCCATTTTTTCAAAATTTTGAAGTTAAATCAAGTTAGAAAAAAATATAAAATACAGATGGATAGATCACGTATTTATGAACAAAAAATGTCTTAAAAAAATTTACGGTTAAAGCCTCGTTCTTAGCTGTTCCATCGAGTAAAATAAAGCTTTTTTCTCTTTCTGATTACACGTTTTAAATATTTTTCCTAGTGAATAGGAAGATAAATAGTGAGTATGGAGGGAAAATATATAATTATCAATGCATACACAGACACCACACATAGCCGCTGAATCGCTCGCATGAATTTTTACGTGCCTTTACTGTATTGTATTTATTACAGGCACCTATCCACATTTCAGTTATATCCAATGGATTCTTTATACATTTGTTAATGTATTGAAAAAGTTCCAGAATTTATATTCAAAACAATCAAAGATATTTTCATAGTCATAAAGATAAGATCATGAAAATCGCAATTTCTTATCATGATCTGATGATTGATAATATTTTCGAAACACTGTATACAAGTAAACGATTTTGTGTTTGAATATTCGGAAAATATAATTTTCTTTCCGAAATAGTGATATTTTATTTTTTCCAATGGTCAATTTCTCGACAAGTTACAGCCTCCAATATATATATTTATCAAAAAAAAAAATCATCAAGCAAGGAACTTAAAAAGATTTGAGATGTCCTTTTTTTTTTAAATTCTCGTTACTACAACTTAATAAACCATAATAATCATGAAGTGTACATACCTTTCAACAGTTCTCAATGAAAAAAAAATTATTTTAAGGGCTTTTATTATTTTCTATATTGTTTATTGCGACGATTGAGTTCGGGCGTGATAATATATATAGGTATATAAGTATATTTTTCCCATCCATCGTTTGTTTGTATTGTTTAAAACAAAAAAGCATCAGAAAAATAACAATTTCCATCTTTTAAATGAACCAACAGTCATATAGATTGAACAAATTCTGATTTAGTGACATGTAATTCAGTGCGTCGGTCATGCGTATTCAAGCGCGTGCACGCATGGATCTCGCTCCGAGTTATAACGTTACAGTTGACTATTTTTTTACGGGAAAACCGAGGCTTTAACCGTAAATTTTTTTAAGACATTTTTTGTTCATAAATACGTGATCTATCCATCTGTATTTTATATTTTTTTCTAACTTGATTTAACTTCAAAATTTTGAAAAAATGGGTGATAAATTTTTTTCTTCACTTTTTTTTATGTTCTGCATCCGAGCGAAATGTAAACTTTTCAGGATATTATTCTATACACTTTTACGAACTCATAAAAAAAAAGTATACTCAGTCTGCAAAATTTTGTGGGTAAATACCTTCATCGACTGGGCTATGCTACCGCGGACACTTTACGATAAGGTTGCGACACCGTCATAACAGTTACAGTAGTGCAACATTTTTTTGCTTTGAAAATGTTGCCAGAGCCTTTTAGCTGCAGCCATTTTAACTGGCTATAGAACCAAATTGCAGTCACTGAGCTGTATATTTTTGTCATTATATATGAATTATGTTATACAACAAGGATCCAACCCATAAAATTAAATACTTTGAGTTAACCAGATTTTACTCTAATATACATGTGCGTTGTAATATGCCCGATTATGTCTCACTTCGCTTATACTGTCAGAATAAGACACATCACTTAGTTTCACACTACCGACCCACTCGCACCGCTGCCCGACATCAACTGCCGTCTCCTCCGGCCGTCAGCTACACAGCGCCACCTAGCATTCGATGATACTTCATTACATGTCAACGTTAGGTACAATACACTACATCTCTTTTTCCTCATAATTTTTTTAACTGAAGTATAATTGTTTAAATAAGGCAACTTTGAATAATAAACAGAAAACGTTAAATATACTTTTCCTAATCTACTTATAAACCAACGCCTATTCTAATGTGATTTCATGTTATAATTTGTAACCTCATAATATTATTTTCCATCTTCGTTAGGTGTAGTCAAGATGTCCTCTTCAGCTCTGTCTCGGACCCTACACTCTCTCCTTTTATCTTTTTTCTGTCTTTTTAAGATGAACCACATTTTCCGAATTTCTTGTCCCATTTGGTCCTTTCTAACACGGATGTCGCCCTTATTTGCATTGATAACAGTATGGGAACTGCTGTCGAAATTTGGCATTAGTTTATTACTTCTTGTTATATTTTTTATTACGTAGACTTTGTCTCCATATTTTCTTTTTTTTTTTTTTTGTTTCCTCATTTTATCTTTATCTCTTACTTCTTCGTCTACAATTATGTTAACATCTTTCAGGAGGTAATTCATTTCAAGGGCACTTCCAAAAGCATGTGACCAATACATCCATGATCCATGCAGTAACATCGCTAACGATCAGTCCATTCTCAGAAATTAGTTCCTAATCTCGACCTTTGGCCATGTTGACCGTAATCCATAATCAACATAGATTGTGAATTGTACTCAATCCGCTAACCATTCAATCCAGTCACCATATCTCTTTAGGTTTGGCTAAATATGATAGAGTAAAACAAGCTTCGTCTGTGCTAGTAAGCTTACAAAAGTGTGCGGGAAATAGATAGTTTAATCACGGAACCTATAAAAACGACAATGATTAAATCAGCTGCAAGAAGTTTCTTTTAATACACATGTTGATTTTTTTCCTTTTTTTTTTCGACCATTAGGGAGTCATTCAAAGTTTACCCGGAAGTATATCGTAAATTTCAGATAGGAAGCACATATTCATGTCTATAATAATTAAATCAAATCAATCACGTTTACATTGTTCCAAGGTTTTATAAACATTTTTAATACTTCTTAATAAAGTGTGTGTATCAAAAATTTAGTTAATAAACAAAAGTAAAATTTTGGAACTGTCCGTCGTATCAAGTTAAATTTATGAAAATAATAAATAGCAGAGATTTATGAATAAAATCGGTGTAGTTATTTGATAACAAATTTTGAGAAAATAGCCTTATTTGCTGGAATAAATATAGTAATTTTTCCTTAAATAAATTTACATTGTTCATTTCTTTTAATGCATAAGGCAAAATAATTTATAAATCGTTGTGTCTGTGTTTTAGTTCTTCGAAGGATATTCGCATCTAAATTTACTTTGCCTTGAATATCATAGGTGTGACCAATTTGCTTGTTTAAAATCGATTTATGTTTATAAGAAAACAGGAGAACTGATTTAGTATATATACAACATCAAAACATCAAATTCCTTAAAAATAGGATTTTTGGATTATTGTTTTTTCCTCTACAACTATAGAATTATTTGTATTATTATTATTTTGTTTTTCAATATTTGTTGATGTTAATGATATCTTAATATATCAAATATATACAGTTCTCTTGAGAACATTAAAATTCGAAAATAAGATTTTCTAATAATTATTTTCTAGTAGACAACCACTTTATCTAGATCAGTTTTATAAGTTCCATTCCAGGACAAAAGCCAAATTTCTGCATTATCGATCTTAAACCAATCACGGCTCAGTTTCCGAATCCTCTCTCTCAAGAAGATATATGCTTGATTCGAATCGTTTCCGATTCCTGTCAGATACTGTGGAAGCGAAAGGTCTCCTTCCTGATTGTCAAGTTACACAGTATGAATCAAGATGTTCCTAACCACGCTTTCGACATACTGTAACCTTGACTGGATAAACCTTCATATTTCCTGCGCGGCTTACAGTTTCACTTCGACACCTCAGGCATTGCTCGGACCGTCTTCCATGCTGCACTCTTGCAACTGTATTCAAAAAAACTTTATTTAATTAAGCCTTGCCTAAGTGAACATGAATTACACATCGCAATTGCAAGAAATTTTATTAAAATCTGAACACACAATATGAATAGGTGACTTAATAAGAGCGTTAGTTCTAGCCATATCGATATAAAATGGGATATCCTGCATTAAGCTCTGCTTAGGTACTAAAACTTAATTGTGATAAGAGGTCGAAACTAATATTGAATTTACTTATTAAAAATTATAATCTGTATCTCTTTCTGGATAATAACCATTTGATTTAAATGTAAAATATTTTAAAAACTTTCTTTGTACAATCTCAATTGACTTTTGAGAACTGCATAATACGGATGCTATATTAACCTGCAATGATTTAATTTTGACATTACATAACTACCATATAATGTTTTAAAGCCTTCATATTAATTTTTTTTTTGCAATTTCTTATAGTTACAGCCAAGAGATTTCAGGACTGATGAGGTTATGTGGGTTATATGATATTAAAATTAAAATTTGAATCATCTGCAAAATGAACTGCTATAAGTTAGCCATCAGTTTTTTTTTTTTTTTTTTTAACAAAATGGTGGTCATTAATATTGTAGTGGTTAATTTTTCCGTAAAGTTGGATGGTCTAAATGGTTAAGGGCTATAGGAAAGTCATAGATAACTTTGACCTTCAAAAGAAGTCCCACTAGAGGAATACTAGTGGCCAAACACAAGCGAAAAGGTTTATAACCTATTCGACAAAGAATACCACAAGGCTTCTCGAACTCGAAAAGTTCGACCTAAGGCTGATCACAGGCCTTCTAACTGGCCATTGCCCTTTGAGATATCATCTCAAGAACATGGGCATGGCAGAAGATGACAAATGCAGATACTGTGAAGCTGCAATTGAGACTGAGGAACATATACTTTGCGAATGCAAGGTATTAATCCGCATTAGGCTAAAGTACCTAGAACAGACGGAATTAACTCCTGAAGACATAGGGAAATTTGCTCTCAGGAAAATCACAAGCTTTGCAAAAGTTTTGGAATCCTGGGCAATAACTAGATGTAGAGTAAATCACAAAAGAACTTTTAGATCTAGGTGAAGAAAGGCCAAATCAGGGCCAAGCGACCTCTTAAACAATCTACAATCTAAGTTGCCTATATTCTCAGAAATAAATTGGGGTAATATAGGTCCAGAGACTCATGTTCCCAAATTTTCCTTAATCAACGCCTTACAATGTTGTAGCACTGATACTGTTTAATTCCGATTTCTGCCCTATTTATTTTGTTTTATATATTTATATTACTATTACTATTATTGTTATTTTTTTTTTTTTGGTCCTCTCTGTCTTCTGTTTGGTGCTCGCAGCTCTTCTTTCTTCGATTTACAGCCATGCCTCTATACCTAATGTTGAAGTAGTATCGGTATACTTATACTCGTAGTAATGTAATACTTATAATACAAAGAAAATAAATATTATTTATTTTAAACTAATGATGTTATCTCTCCATTCGACAAAAACTTTAATGTATGTCTAGGTAACAAAATACATACAAATAAGGAAAATAGAACAAAGGCGTGTGCTTCCAACCATAATTACAACATATTTTTTATTGTAATTTATTTTTCAGCGTTACATAGCAACACATAACACCATTTTTTTTTTTTTGAGTTTCTAGTGTGATCTAACATATATACCATATCAAAGAAAATTACTCCGTTTCCTTTTAGTTCCGTACACCAAATACGTGTTAAATAATATTTGGAAGGGGTTTTCTTCCGCTATCAACATAATTTCTCACACAGACGGTACGAATTAAGATTTAAAATACCTTTGTTTTGCGATCACAATGATCTAAGGCACACAATGTATTCTGATATTCTTCTTTTGTTTTTGTTTTTTTTTTCTCTCTTGCAACCACAATGATCTAAGGTACCCAATGTACTCTGATTTTCTTCCTTTGTTTTGCAATCGCAATGATCTAACGTACGCAATGTACTCTGGTATTCTTTTTTTGTTTTTTCGATCACAATGATCTAAGGTACACAATGTACTCTGATATTCTTCTTTTGTTTTTTCGATCACAATGATCTGAGATACACAATGTACTCTGATATTATTCCTTTTCTTTGTGATCACTCTAACCTTCCACACATAATGTGCAAATTTTGAATTTACAAATTCTTTAATATTTCCCCCCCAGATCACCTTGATCTTAAACACACAATGTACCCTTGATTTTCTATATGATCACTATGATCTTTCATACACAATGTATGAATTAGAATTTAAGAATTCCTTAATAGTTTTCCTCGATCACCATGACCGTACACAATGTAGGTACTTTTGATTTTCTATGTGAGATCTACGATCTTTCGTCCCAATGTATAAAATAAGAGTTTAAAATTTTTAGATTTTACGATCACCATGATCTAAGGTACCTAGTGTACTCTATTATTTTAAAATTATTACTATTATTATTTTCGATGTCTCGTTTTTCAACGGTAGTCTTTCTGATGGTAGGTTGCTTCAGACGGGCAATTGTCAAGCCTTTCTGCACATTAATTTGAAATTGATAAGAAACGTCTTACCATGTGACATGTGTCCAGCACAACAGTTTTGTAAATGAGATATTAAATATTTTATATCCAGTTCTTCTGTTTGTTTCACTGTGCTTCGCGATATTATTCCTGTATTCCTGTATGATCGGTCGTATGTCAACTCTATCTACCTTCCACGTTCGTTTTATTTATTTATTTATTTATTTTTAAGTCCTATGTATTTATTATTATTATTATTATTTTGAGGGACTTGCTTTCAAATTTTATTGTTAAATTTATCCTCGTCGCCACTTGTAATATGCCCGATTATGTCTCACTTCGCTTATACTGTCAGAATAAGACACATCACTTAGTTTCACACTACCGACCCACTCGCACCGCTGCCCGACATCAACTGCCGTCTCCTCCGGCCGTCAGCTACACAGCGCCACCTAGCATTCGATGATACTTCATTATATGTCAACGTTAGGTACAATACACTACATGCGTCATCTGTTGAAATATACTATAACTTATTCACTGCTCTTGCGTTTAATATTTGACGTGGAATAAAACAGTGGCGGTCTGGTTGTCTAGGGCTCACTCGGCATTTTACAAGCGAAACAAACAATTTTTTAAAGGGGGGGGATTTTTTGGGCCTCGCGCCGATCATTTATTCGGGGGATGGGAATTTTGTGTGTTCAATTAATAATTTTTTTTATTACAGTGTTTAAGGACCGGTTTAAGGATAAATAAAATCATAGGTTCTTTAGAATTGCAGAACGATTTATTTATTAAAATAAAAAACAAACTCATAAACATAAAAAATAAAAATCTTTATAAAAAACAAATACTATCAGAAGTATCCGAAACAAAGAACAATTTAACGAATCTCAAACTAGAAAACTAACGCGCACATCTCGAGGTCGTGCTTCGGACTTCGACGCCGGCGCGGTGGCCGGCGGAACGGTCAAAAGAAGCCAAAAGTATAGTAGACCCATCGATAAATCCATCGATATAAAAATGTTCGCAAAAAACCGTAAAGGGTACCGACAGCATGTCCATTTACATAAAAGGCTATAAAAGTGTTCGGCTTCTTTTATTATCACAAAAAAATTGTCACATATTTCCCAACAAGAATGTAGGCCACTCCCACTGAATATAACTGGTTGAAATTTTCTCTACCGGAATGATGATAGGTTGAAATAAACTATGTAGTCAACGTGGACCGGCTGTCCTTTACGCTTTCTTGAGAGCTTTTTATATCGATGGATTATCGATGGGCCCTACTATACTCGCCAACACACCACATATGCCAAAACGCTTAAAAATAAATAGACATTCAGACACAGTTCGTCAACGATTTGATTGTTTTTGCCTCGCATGTATATAAGCGCATTACGTACTCAATAGGCAAAAGGCCCAGTCGGCATTTGCCGATCCGCCGACCTGGCCAGACCGCCACTGGAATAAAATGCCGATATGGTAAACCTTAGTAGGTATGCTTTTAGAGAGTAAAATGCTGTCCAGAAAACATTGATAATTACAGGCAGATATCTATACTCAGCACATTATCTAAAATAATAGAAACAACATTTCATATCCGTCTTATTAATTTTGTAGAGGAAAATAATATATTGACGCCATCGCAACACGGTTTTAGATCAGGTAGATCGATTGAGACGGCTTCCTGTCATTACTTAATTATGTATATTCCTGTTTAGATGCTGGTAAGTATGTTGTATCAATGTTTTTTGACTTATCTAAAGCCTTTGATACCATTGACTGTGATATACTATTATGAAAATTGTATCATCTAGGAATTAGAAATACTGCTTTGAGCTGGGTCAAATCTTATATGGAAGAAAGGTCATTAATAGTAAATTATAATCATACAAACTCAAGGACTCATAAAATCAAACTTGGAGTTTCCAAGGGCTCGGTCCTAGGGCCCTTATTATTTATGTAATTTGTAAATGACCTTCCAGATTATGTAAGAAATGAAGGACATGTTACGATGTTTGCTTATGACACCACTATTTAAACTACGGCAACTAGTGTGGATGAAATTCAGTTACAGGCTGAAAATATTATTAATATTTTAAGCTCTTGGTGTAATAGTAATAAATTAATACTAAATGTTGGTAAAACTGTAGCAATGAATTTTCATATAAGAAAATCACAACCTACAAATTTTGATATCTTGCATATCGAACTGAAGGATGAAACGAAATATCTTGATACTGTACTGGATTATAAGTTATCATGGGATAATCATATTGACACTGTATGTAAAAAATTAAACAAAGCATATTTTGGCATCTTGCAAATGAAAAATACTTTGGATGAAAATGGATTACTGAATATTTATTATGCTTTGGCCCACTCACACATCTCATTAAATATTGTGAGTTGTAGTATTTATAGCGTGTTTACGTATGCATACAAAGCTGCAAAGTTTTTAGTCTAGCGTGGAATTGTAACGTTTTAGTGTGTAGCAGTAAAAACAGAATACCAAAGCATTTGTCAGTATTTGTGTTTCATATTGTACACCGTGAAGTTTCCGGAAAAATTGGTACTAGACGGAGCGGAGCGGTTATTGTCCATTTACTAGTTCCAAGAAATGTGAAAACGTTTTTGGATTATAACAATATAACCGTGAAGTTTCCGGAAAAATTGGTACTAGACGGAGCGGAGCGGTTATTGTCCATTTACTAGTTCCAAGAAATGTGAAAACGTTTTTGGATTATAACAATATATTTAAGCCCTACATTTGTCGGCTGTTCCTAAATTCACAACGAATTGATTTAGTATTTGATAGGTATAGCTCTAAATCTGACACACCCCAATGAAGAGGAGTAGGAGTGCACATACGAGTTACACCTTCCACAATAATTCCACAAAAATATAACAAATTTTTACGAGTAAATGAAAACAAAAACCAGTTGTTACTTTCTTGGCAGAACAGCTAATAGACGAACATTTTCAAGGAAAAACAATAATCTGTACGCTTGAGGAAAGAGCGATATCGTCTTCAGCTATTTCACCTTCACGGCATGAAGAAGCGGACGGACGCCTTCTTCTTCATGCTAAGCATGCAGCTGATAATGGCCACAACTGCATTAGCATTCGAACGGTAGATTCGGATTTTGTGGTTATTGCAGTATCTGCCTTTTCAAATTTTGAAAATATTCAACAACTTTGGATTGATTTTGGAACTGGGAAAAATCGTAGGTTAATAAGCATCCATGACCTGTGTTCTCATTTATCACAGGAAATCTGTAGCTTTTTGCCAATATTTCATTCTGCAACAGGTTGCGATACCGTGTCTCCATTTTGTGGAGTAGGCAAGAAAGGAACTTGGAAGATGTGGATGGCAGATCCTAATATTAATTCCGCTTTTGAGCAGCTGCTAATGGGAGGACGCCCAGATGAAGATATGTATACCGTGCAAAGATTCGTGATTCTTTTGTATGATGTAACATCTCCCTTAAACACAGAAATGAGTATAGACGATTCCTTTTCATTAAAATAAGTAGACCAATTGCGAATATACCTCCAACGCAAAATGCTTTACTTCAGCATATCAAGCGAGCAACTCTTTAAGCCCCTATATGGAAACACTGTCTGGAAAAAGACTATCAAACCCTTTCGCCCGATACTTGTGGATGGTAAAAAACTTTCAGCCATTTTGGTCTACTATTCCCGATGTCGCAAAAACTTGTGAAGAACTAATTGCCTGTAGCTGCAAACAACGGTGTTCTGTGTACAAATGCGTCAAAAATGGTCTTCAGTGTACGCAATTGTGCGCATGTGAAGGACATTGTTCTCAAAATTATTAGTTGTAAATATTTTCTTTTTTAGATGTAAATTTTTTTTATTAAAATGGTTACACAAGCTTTTTTGTTTTTTTTTTCTTGACTCAAAGGATGGAAGACTTAAGGGGGAGGGGCAACTATCTCTTTACAGATCCATCTCAACAAAATTTGACTACAACCACTGAATTTATTGACCACATGAACAAAAATTTATACCAAACACAAATATGCAGATAAAATGTCAAATTTTTGCCACCATATTAAAGAAAAATAATAAAAAACATTACACACATCATGTTTTAGTATACAACACATATTTAAAAGTGGATTTTATTAAAAAATATGGCGTTTAAGTGGATCAGTCTATGCCTAAAACTAGTTTCTCGACCTTCATTTCATGACGTCATTACCGGTGGTGGGGAGTCCAAAATTTTTTGGTCTGAGGCGTTTTTTCATATTTGGTATATATAGTATCTATATCCAAAATGGCTCATTCGCCTCCAGCACTGAAATATTTTTATGATTTTTAATGCTATCCGACCGCACTAATAATAGCTCTGCACATTTTTTAAAATAATCTTGGATATAGAAGATATAGCAAGTATGGCTTGGCTGGATTTACTTCCAAAAAAGTTAAAACATTTAATATTCGTTATATAAAACAGAAAATTTTCCCAAATTTACTTTATTTCCCTAGGGACGTTATGAAAATTAACGACCCGTTGCCAATGGCAACAAGTATTTGGTACATAAAGAGTCACTTACTATCGACAAAACAATGGAATTAGAGTATACTTACGAGGGAGGTATGACGAAAAAACAATTAAATAAAGTACGCCTAAAGGTCAATATTTAGCTACGTGAAGAAATAAAATTTGAGTCCAGATATTCAAATACAAAATCACTGCGATGGTAATCTCACCACTTCCTAGAACCAACACTACTCCTGTCATGTCTCACTCATGTTTCGAGTCTCGAACCTCGAAAATGGTGATGTCAACAGGAAGTGTCGTCCTCACGATTACGGAAAATATACAACAGCTGCTCCTCCAACGATTACTGGATTATATCACTCGTACATCAACAATACCACTGAGTTATTACCAAGTTTAGTAAAATAATAAAAGGGTTTATAAAAAAGTCCATAAAAAGGTCAATAGAAAGGTCATAAAAGGGCTCCATATCAACTTTCCATCATCTAGCATTCCAAATGTATGCTCAGAAATGATTACTTCATTACTTATAAGGATCCAATCTTTTGAATCACTTGTTATGATTTGTGTGAAGTGGGCACTCTAAGGCACGTTATTAGTTCTTGACCGTTTTTGTGAAAAATATCAAACTGCTACAAAAAACTTAAACTTCATGAAAAATATCAATTTTATTGGAAGTAAACCCCGTCTCCCCACAGATTAATCAGATTTAATTATCCATATGAGATTTGCATACTGTTCTTGATATCGTGACAGAAAAACGTACATTAATATACTTAACCCATAAATTAACTCAATCCTTTCAGTACTACGAAATCGTCAAATCAATTGTGATTCTCAAACCAAAAGTTTTACAAGTAACATATGTTGGACACTCAACCCGGCGCGGCGCACAGTGGGAAAAATGTGCCATTTTTTGGACAGTAGATATATCAATCAATTTAAATAAAAAAAAAAAAAATGGAAAATACCCTTAAGACATTGTACTTTAGTGTAGTGTTGCGACAAAGTGGCTTTGGGTTAGCCTAACCTAATAATCGCAGATCTTACTCTTTATTCCGCGTTTAACTCTTTGGTCGAGAGTCACAAACAAACGAAGTAGTGTTCATATAAATTGGATACCAAATTCATTTTTATGGGATCTTAAGTTAATTGCTTAAGTTTCTTGAATCGTCTCTAACGTATGAACCATAACCCTTTTAATGGGTTAAAATAAAAGTTGATGGTTTAAGGTGGTGAAAATTCAAGATTCAAGTGAAATAAAGGTGATCAAAAGTTGTTCTTCAGAGTTTTGTTATGCTGATCTCATCTTTAATCTTACTCGCATCCTACTGATCCTTCAAAGGAATGATCTAATAATTACGATATTCCAAATACTCATCACTAGTTGCATTTAGACTTGTAAATATTTTTTTACTGACAGGTAAAAAAAATTACTTTGGAAATGACTCTCAGCTGCCCAATAACATTCATGACCAGGCTTAAAACTTTTCAGTTTATGTTATTTAATACATACACTTTTTTTCACTTCACTTCAGGTTATATTAGATTTAGAGCTGTTAATTAGGTTAGTGTCAATGCATAGGAATAAAATAATATGGATAAAAAACTATCCTTATTTTTACTTGGAAAGTACAAAAAAAAATGATCAGAATAGCGATTCAGTTTTGACGGCACACCTAAACCTCTTCGGCAAAAAAATCAGCAATCAATTTAGCGCATCACGACTAACACTTTGACCAGGATTTATCTATGGAATGGTTTCATAAAGTCTATTCAAATGCTTCAGATCTACATCCCTTCGAAGACTTCACAAAATACATAGCAAAAAAACCTTCCTACCTAGTCGATAAGAAGAAAAAACAATAATAATAAATTATAAGCTAAATGATTGTTTTGATTAAGAAAGATACCTAGACAGTTTGATTTTGAAATTGAAAAGAATAGTAACCTATGGATTTTTATTTTCCATTTTATTGTCAGAAGGTTTTGCTTATAGTAGAATTTTGGTACGGGTACTACTATTTAAAGTACATTTACAATTTCTATTTTGGTCAATTTATAATTTTGGATATTAAATCTAATTTTGGTAATTCCGAGATCCGAGGACATTTTAGTGCCTTCCTTCATTTTTTTGTAGTAAATTATAGATAAATTTTATAGTTTTTGTCTAGAGTCACATAAGTCAAAGTGTTAGTAAATATTGGCATTTTTGCTTAATCATTTACTTGAACAAAATTTAACTATTCTTGCTCTTCATTTTTTTTTATTATTAACTAATCCCATATATTTTTTATGTGAATACCTGGACCACTCACCACCCGGAGAAAGCACAAGATAGGAACCTGTCACTGTCAACATCAATCAAAGTTGCGCAAGCCAACCTATCTCTGTAGCTAACATCTGCAGTATTTTTGTCAGAAGAAATTAATGTAAACCAGTTGATATTTTCACTTAGTATTAACTTTTAAACATTTTTAGTAATTTTTTATAATTTGTTTTCCTCCATTTAACATAACTTTATTTAAACATTGTAAATATTGTACTTTTACCTTAATTTATAATAATAATAATAATAATAAAAATATTTATTTACAAAATATGCATGATATAGGTAAAATACATGGCAATAATTTTTAAAATATAACGTAAATAAATATAAGGGAAGAATCCATTTAGGCCCAGTCAAGGGTCTGTCTATGGAGGTGAGCATGTGACTCAACCTTGATACTGTAGAAACAGGTTAATTATCACGTATATGCAATTAATTCTACAGCACCAAGATTGAGCGATGGTGTGTCCTTATAGACATATACACATACATACATGTACGTACACACATGCATGCAAACATATAGATAACATTATTTCATATATGTATGATAATTAACAGCTGAAAATATGACAAAAATAACCAAGTAAAAAAAACCATGTAAACTATGTAAAAAAACTATGCAATCAGCATCACTATACACATAAGATAATAGCTCAAAATTAAAGAAAAATATACTTCACATACCTGCATGTCTGTTAGACAAATGAAGTATGCAAAATAGTTATAGACGTGTGCGCATATTTCAGATGACAGAGGTTGCAAATATATGATATACATGGAAAATAGAGTAGCATATGAGTATAATTTAAAACAGAATAAGGATGTATATATATATATATATATATATATATATATATATATATATATATATATACACATATATATGTATAAACTGCATAATTAATATTATGAAAGAGTTGACATTAGTAATGAATGATTATATTTCAATTAAAATAAATATAAATAATGAAAATAGTAGATAAAATATAGTGGAAGGCGTAAGATCATAACAGAAAACATAACTGAGTGTTACAGGTGGTAAGTATTTTTCTGGTCTATTAATTGGTGAATTTGTAATCTTGGTGTGTTGTTTATCCATTTTTTTATTTGCTTCTTATATATGTTTTCAGAGTTTAACAATTTAAGTTCATTGGGAAGAATATTGTAAATTTTCGGCCCCAGGTAAGTAAAACAACGTTGAGCCATTGTTTTCTCTATTTTAGGAACAAGAAAGGAGTTATTTGTTTTATGACGGGTATTGTAGTTATGTTCAATGTTTATTAGTTCTTGCTTATTCTTATGTTGTCTCATTAAAATTACAAAACAATATAGCTGGCGCATATCGAAAAGTTTCGTGTCTGCAAATAAAGTTTGGGAAGGGTACGTCCAGTGTTTTTTGTAAATTATTTTTAAAATTTGTTTTTGTATTATTTGCAGGCTTTTTAAGTGGGTATTTGTGGCCCCTCCCCAAGCAATAAGTACATAGTTTAGGTGGGATTCTACAAGAGCATGATAAAGAGTCTTCATCTGTTTCACATGCAATAGTTTCACATGCAGTAGTTAGCTTAAATTTGTAGAGCAGTGTTCTTAATTTTTTTACTACATAATTTATATGAATGTCCCATCTCAGATTACTGTCTATATATATGCCGAGGTACTTAACATTATGGGTAGAGGAAATGTCTACGTCCACATCATTGACTTTGAGAATTATTTTGTCATAAACTGGTAAGTGCTTGCTGTAGGATGAGAAAGGAACGTAACAAGTCTTGCTGTAGTTAACTGTCAACAGGTGATCATTGAACCACGCAAAAATTTTTGGTAAATCATTTTCTATTTTTCGTTTTAAGACGTTCCAGTTCAATGCACTATAAAATATTGCGGTGTCATCAGCAAAACTTGTTATATCACCCTCCACCTTAATATTAAATAGATCGTTTAGATATATATTAAAAAATATAGGTCCCAGTACGGTGCCTTTGTGGAACTCCATATTTCACCACTTGCGTGCTACTGAGTATACCGTTGATATTGGTACATTGCTGTCTGTCTGTTAGGTAACATCGCATTAGTTCATATGGCGTTCCTCTGAAACCTATACTTTCAAGTGTTTCCAGAAGTTTAGTGTGACTAACTGTGTCGAAGGCCTTTGAGAGATCGACATTAATTATATTGTTTCTTAAATGTCTGAGTTTGAATGTGTTCATCTGCAAAAATTTACAGAATATTACAACTTATTTGTTTTGTTTTTGCTTAGACATATTGTTGAAGTATTGTTGAATACGCTGGTGACCAAAGCTAGTTTCTTAAACGCCTCGAACCTCGACCCAGCCACTGAGTTTAGCTGGTTGCTAATAAAAGAAACATAATGTAATTACTACAGGTCGTAAAATAATATTTAAGGAAAACCTATATTATAATTAATATTGGTCATCAAGATATTCTCTTAGAGAATAATACGATTTTTCTAACAGTAAGTGTTTTATGATCAATTTATACGTGCATTTAGCAATTTGTAACTATTAGGTAAGAGGAAAACATGAGGGCGCTGCATCGGAAAAGATGCAGCGAGCCCTCGTCATGGTAGACGAATGGTGTACCCAGGACGGTCTTTCCGTGAGTCCAGTGAAGACCACTGTGGTCGCCTTCACAAGAAAGAGGAAACTCAACCTGGGAAGATATATCTCCGGGGAAATGAATTGCAGGTGAGCAATGAAGTCAAATACTTTAGACTGATTCTAGACATCAAATTAAACTTCAGTGCACATCTAGATAGAGTGACTACCAAAGCTACGCGGGACTTATGGGCCAGCAGAAGAATGGTAGGTAAAAACTGGGGACTACAACCAAGAATGGTGCACTGGCTGTAGTACCAATAATAACCTATGCCTCACTAATCTGGTGGCATAAAGCCGGAAAAGTGGAAGCAATGAGAAAACTATGAAATGTACAAAGACTGGCATGTCTAGGGAGCAATGTCAACAACGCCTACCGCAGTCATGGAAGCACTACTTTGCCTGCCTCCACTACATTTAGTTGTGGAGGAGTGAGGCACTGTTAGCAACGTACAGGCTGAAAACAAACGGACATGGGACCATTCCAAGAATAGGATACCATACCGAAATTTTCCAACAAATAGGAAAAAATCGACTACTAGATATGCAGTCAGATAAAATCAGCACAAGCCACAACTTCACAAAGATCTTCAGGGTAAACATACCCGATAGGGAAGAAGAAGGAACGAGACAAGTGTGAAGTCATCCAAATGATACCATATGGTATACTGACGATCAAAAACGTCAAGAAGTACTGGAGCAAGGTGTTACGGGGGACCAACCAGGGACAGATATTAGTCTGAACCTGGGCAGTACCGCAACGGTGTTCCAAGCAGAAGTCATAGCTATAGAAATCGGTGTACAAGAAATGATACAGAGGTCATATACTGACAAAAGAATCCGCATCATCACTGACAGTGAAGCAGCTCTCAAAGTTCTGAATGCAGTAGAGATACGTTCCAAAACGCTAAAAAAACTGCCTTGAATCCCTGGCGAAACTGGCGGAACACAACAGTATACAAATGGAGTGGACGCGAGGACACCAGGGCAATGAAGGCAATGAAAAGCAGATAATCTGGCCAAAGAAGGCGCAAAAACAGCCTTGATGAGACCCGAGCCATCCTGCGGGATATCATACAATGCCGCAAGAGGAATGGTAAAGGAACTATTGAGTCAGAAACATAACGTATTGGACCGGGGTCCCGGAGATGAGACAGTCACATATGTTCATCATTGGCGGGCCATCCAAGACAAAGACTAACGAATTGGTAAAGCTGAGCAGAAAACAGCTGATATGTGCAGTGGGAATCCTAAGAGGACACTGCACACTGAATAGACACCTAACCAACATTGGTTTGAAGGATAATCCAGAATGCAGGATGAGTGGTGAGGATAAGGAAACTCCTCACCACATACTATGTGAATGTCCAGCCTTGGTGGCTGGGAGGTTTTCTTACTTCGGGGGACTAACCGTGACCCCGAAAGAACTACCCAGAGCTCCCATTGACCGTACACTTTCCTTTTGGAGAGGAACGGGATTAATGGGATAAGAGACTATGGGTACAATAAGCTTAATCTTCAGTACGGCGGGGCTTCTGGCAACGCAACCCATAAGGAAAAAAAATATTAGGTAGTTTATTATAAACAGTTACTGCTAGGTATTTTGGACTCTTTTCGTGTATAACCAAGTTGTATGAGTATACTTCTAACTGAAATATTGAATAATTGAAATACCTAGAACTGACGAACCAACTGAAAAGAAGATAAACTATAAGGGAGAGAATTAAAATGGCATACAGCGTTCCAAGAACAATCATACCTTTTATCGAGAACAGTAAATCATCATGGACCCTGATCAAGAGAATATACAACAAGGAGTCAAAAAGAGGCAACTACAAAAGCCAACAGAAGAATTCTGAAAAGAGCTGAAAATTATGTCGTTCGACTACTAGCAAAGACAATGACTGAAACAATGATTTTTGTCGTTACTATACTTCCACTGGATGTGGAAGTAAAATTGAGAGGAATATGAACAAGCTAGGAACGAACAAAGCTCACTAGGAACGAACAGTAATGAAAAAACTAAATACCAAAAAGAAATCGCAATGATATATGCTCTGCTGGAATCAGAAACGGAGGACACAGAAGGCTTAGAAGACTGGAAGCAAAACCCAAAAAGAGGAACATAAACACTCCGTATCACAAGACGATAAGGCAACGCTTCACCTACACTTCCCGTCCTATGCTCCTCTATACTATGCGTCATGTGGCTCTCGTTGCTAACAATAAACATGACCCAAATCCAACCCAGTACAGATGCAGCCGGCTTGGCGCGCGACTGTATGTTTCCTCGGGAGTGGCAGCAATCCTTACTGTACGCTGGTAAATCAAATCAAATCAACTTTGCATTTACCCTCACACAGAAGTTCTGCTTCATACGATTTTCGTATGACGGATAGATTTTCAGTCTAAAAGGTCCAAGGCGAGGGGTAAACTGCAAAGGAAATCTGGTGCACACTCAGAAGGAAATCCGAGGAAATCCGGAAGAAATCTCAGGAAATCTTTTTTTTCAAATTTCTCCCTTCCACTCATCAATTTTTTTTTTATCAAAGAGGACATCTCAGGGAAATCCGAGGAAATCCGAAGAAATCTGTGTAACGTTCGTCAAAGAGGAAATCTGGTGTACAAAATTTTGGGGCGGTTGACCCCTCGATCTCTAAGCCATCTGAATATTTTAATATTAATGCGTAAACAGGATGAACCATAGAATCGATTGAACACTCCACTATTATTGTTTATTCAAAATTTCAATACAATTCATGGGTATAATCTAATATCCATAATTTGGACTATAATCTACAGACTAATAGACAAACGTGAGGTGATTCACCGTAATGTTTAACTATACTCTATTTGGTAAAGACAGTAATAAATTACTCAGGCAAAGAGACCGTGGGTGGGCGTTTTACTTACGCTCTTAACATTCATAGAAATTATGTGTTTTCACTGTATGCGATTTAGCTATTTTGATGTTATTATTAAAATGAAGTACTTGATATATTAAAGCACTTCCCAACATTCGAACAGCATTCTATCGTCTATTAGAAAATTATGGCATTTGAGGCGTATCGCTGAAATTGTTCACAAAATTGTTCATGCGTGACAGGAAATATTATGTTCAGATAGATGCCATCAAATCTAAGCAAATGAAACTTTCATTAGATGTGACGCAAGGGCCTGTCCTGGGACCACTTTTTTACATAATTTGTATTAATAACTTCAGTAAAACCAATTCAATTCTTTTTGCTGGCGATACTTTTCTATTTATTACTACATAAAAAAACTAAGACGTAGTCTTATGGGCAAATAAGCAATTGGGCAGCGCTCACAATGTATGACGATGGGGTCATTTAATCAAATTTCATATTTTACTTTTTAGTACGTTTATGCGAAGTAATCGTCGAACAGTAACACTGAAAATTTGAGGTCTATCCGATAAGTAGTTTCAGAAATATACTGCTTTGAACATGAACCGAGGCGCTCAAACTGCTGACCTCATTCAATCCGAAAGTCTGTTTTGAAGTTGTGCTTACGGCTATTTAAAAGTAGATCAAATCTGCCAGAGATATACCTGATTATGGTGATTTAGAGACGATTAGAGTATTTTAACACGAGGGTATGCAGCATATAAGTGCCCAAAAGAGAGGAATGAAAATTCAACTAGGATCGACGTTCTTGATTAATTTTAAAGCTTATAGAGATCCTAGAATGTTCTGCTTTTTGCATTTACCTCCAAAATTAAGAAATCTTTTTGAAAACGAACCAATGGTTTACCGCAAACAACCTCATTCTGAATAGAAGTAAATCCAATCTTTATTTGTTTTAATACTGGTAAAATCAATGCTGGTGATAGCCTCTTGAATGAAGAGCTCATTCGTCAAGTTGCATCTACAATTTTTTTAGATTTACGCATTAATGAAAACTGAACTTGGACAGTACATACACTCAAAGAAAATGATAGGTAAATTCAACCAAAAAGAGCATATGAAATCGCGCCTATCTAGTTTCATAGTTAAATCAGTCAGTAAAGAATAGTCATACAACTTTATTTGTTTTCGTAAACAAATAGTAGTTTAATAATCATATCTTCTTGTAACAAATTAAATAGTACAATGACATTTTTTTATGTTCACTAACCATTTTCAATTTGGTCTACAATTAAATAGTACAACGACTTTGTTTTTTGTTCACCAACTAATTTTTAGGTTGATCTACACTTTATTGTATGATGAAGTTTTTTTTTTGGTTAGCCAAAATCTCAGTATTGAGACATCAGACCACCCAAACCAAAGATTAGAGATCGTTTATAAGATCCATCCAAATATATCGATGATCCCTGAGAAAATTTGAACACTGCAATCATGTTATTAATTTTCTATAAATTCATAAGAGTGTAAGATAATGCATGATTGATTATTGTCAGTGATTTGTATGTGGCGTCATCTGGGAATAATTTCTGTAACGTGGTAAGTAAGCAAATTTTATGGTAATTCTTTTAGAACTTCTAGAAGACGACAATAATATTTGTTTGTCTACCAAGTACAATAGTACAGCGAACTAATACTGGGTTAGAATTACAATTCGATAATAGTTAAAAATAAAATATACTATTATCTAGTTTAATTTGACAGAATTCAACAAAATAATAGTCAGACGAACAAAATAATAGTCTTATTCATTTATTTTTTAAGTTAATGTTTGTTTTGTTGTACGACAACTTTTTATTAATTAAAATAACAATCACCTCTTGTTTAAAAATACCATCAATATTGTTTGGTTTAACAAAATTAACGATATTGTTAGGTAACCATTTTTTTTGTTGAATTTACCCATACTATTTCTTTGAGTGTATAAATGAAATGAAAAAAATAGCTCCAATATTTTACTGTACCAGTCAATTACGTCAAATGATTAGTGAAGCAGTATTAATTACACAGTAGTTACGACGACTTTTCAAGGTGCGTTCATAGATGTATATTTGTATCCTATCACAAAACATTACTTATTTTCCAATACAAGACGTTAAGACTTTGCAAAATAACATGTACTTACAATACACAATGGTGTTTGTTTACTATCAATACAACCGATGACGTCACTAGCGCGCATTCAAAGAGATCTTAAAATTTGTGGAAAGAACGAACAATATCGAAAAATCTCTTGACCACGTTGCTTTTAGAGGATTTGCATCTATGTAATTAACATTTATTACTCTGTGTCTTTAACAAGTAAAGTATATGTATGTATGTTATTCCATTACAGACATTTTTGGCAATCAGCATATCCCAAAATAATTTTTAAATGGATATTTAATCATTGTATTTAAATTACTCTATTATCTATTATCTATTCTAATGTATAAATACTGTTGCATATATTTTTTTGACCAAGTTTAGTTCTGTTATTTGCAACATTATCATACTGACGGATTTTAGTTACTTGGTAAACTCTAGTTGTGGTGTTATTAGTGGTAGTGGATTTTCCATTATTTCGTGCAAACGCAAAATATAGTTCTTTATAAGAGAGATAATTAAGTAACAGGTAAATTAATATTTTTCAAAAATTAATACCTTCCATACTTTTCAAAAGTTGTTCATCTTCATATTCTATAAGGTCTTCTTATATTCCTTCTTTGTGTCAAAGACTAAGACAAAATGTAATATAATGTAAAGTATCCCTTAAACAAATCATATTTAATTTTTTAATTTTATTTTCGCATATTTCCAATCACCAACGCCAGGAGGCGGAAATTTTGCTGAACTCTTCCCTTTAGAAGGCAGGGGCTTTTTACTTGTCTACATCTAATAAACAAGGGACCGAATGCTTTACATCCCCTGCGAAGGATAATATATCCAGTACGTTATCCTCGCCTCAGATTGCATAGCTTTGCGAATTCAATAAAAAAAAAAATGAATGCTATTTTTTTGCATTACTAGTACTAAATAATTCTAAATAATTCTAGTATTAAATAATTCTAAAAACACGTTTCATGAACAACGTCAATAAATTGCATTAATTTCTTGGTATTAGACAAAAAAATTTGGTGCCATTTGATTCGGCTCGATGGGAAAAGCATTTTTGAGTACAGATAAGGCATGCCAATTTCTTTAAATAATTAGAAAAAAAAAATTGAAATTTTGGGGACGGTGTTTTTTGACATTTCACTGTATGTGAGAACTGTATTATATTTGTAAAAATGTTACAAATAATTCATCACAAATAAATTACTCAAAAATATTTTTTTAGCACTTGATGAGGCTTAATCAAAGGCCTAGTCTCATGAGTCTCCATAGAACAGCTAATAGCTAGGGAGCTGGTGGCAGAAATTTTGATGAATGTGTGACTAAAGTTGAAAAATGTAAAGACGACATAATAAAAGGCCGGAAAAATAATTTCTGTAATAACGACGTTGCTGATTTTTTAATTAACAGTTAATTAAAAATGCAATAAAAAAACGCTCCTATATGATTTTATTGTGTCAGCCACTTGTCTTAGGCGTTTCCTGGCAATATTACATTGACATAAGTGCAGTCGGCTGAAATCTATGTGTTTTTTTTTCAATTTAATTTTTTTTATTAATTTATGATATACTAAAAGTTAAGTCATTTTATTATCAGTGTACCATATATCAAAAGTTTCGCAAAGTGATAAGAAACAATGAAACAAACTTCAGTCACCTGTGCACTGCTGCGTTTAAAGGGGGTGAATTTTCAAAAATGGGGTAAAAGAAAAAACGTTTCTATATTATTTTTTTGTTTCAGCCACTTTGCAGGAAACTTTGTTTTTAAACAACGTAAAAAAATAGTGGCTGAAATCTGCTATGTTGATTTTTCATTGGCTGGCGTTTCTTACTAATTAAAAAATTAATTAAAGCTGCAAAAAATCGTTTTATTTTTCAAGATACTTCGGCAACGCTTGATCCTACGAGAAAAATGTTCAAGACAAAGTTGAAGAGGATAAAATTTCCTATATTTTTTTTTACACACATTTTTATTGCAAGTCTAATACGTAACGAGATACAGCGGTGAGAAAATGAAGTTTGACGAATTCTTTTTTTCAAAAAATCGTCAAACTATTTTTGTTTGTAAATTATTTGTAACAAATTACATTATATTATTTTTAATGCTTTTTCACATCACAATGAGATTATATAGGGAAACTATTTCAAATTTCAGTGATTTTTCTTGTTATATATATTATATATACATTTTCTTACTGACACGGAGTACATTTCAAGTTTCATTCTATGTTTTTGTAGTAGATGTTTCCTAGAGCAGGTATAGACCGTCCCCAGGCCTGTAGTTAGAAAGTGCTTTAAGGGCGGGCAAATAATTTTTCAGGAGGGGCAAAAGTATTTTGATGAGCGGAGGGGAGAAATCCAAAAAAGCGGGGGGAGAAATCCAAAAAAAAATTTTTGCGAAGGTAATTGAGATTGCCCCCATTGCGATCGCCGTAGGTCGGGCGAAAATTATTCCAGGACGGGCGTAGCCGTCCCTCGTGTTTATTTGTTCATTTGTAATGGTTGAAAAGGACATCACTTTCCTTCCTCTAGAGAGACACAGTAGCATTCTCTGCCTCGCGCGGACAGTCTTAATACGCACAGGCTTAGAGAGCAGTGTTTTCGATTTGCTAATAATTACTTACATTTTTAAGTATTTTGAATGTTTCTAAGCAATCGTGTAAGGATTAAATGTGTGTAAGGATTTTGTAAAGGATTTAAAATTTTGTAGCCAATAGTCGGGACACAAAATTTTACAATTTGTAATTTGATTAAAAAATGTTGGATTATATAAAAATAATAAAAAGAGTATAAGGGCAAGTATCGACTTTTGAGGTATTCCATGTTTTATAGCCAATTCTTCTGAATACCTGTCATTAAATTTAACAACTTGTTCCCTATTTTCGAGGAATGATGTAAGCCACTGTAATACTATCCCGTCAATATAATGTTATTTTTAGTTTCTATTCAAGTAGATCTTTATTATAATAATATAGATAATATAAAATATGTTATATATTGTCTAAACGTTGGTTGTGGCATTTTCTTAATTTTTCTCTATTCTTATTGGGATGCTCTGCCACATGTATTCTTCTAAACAATATCTGAAATCTACAAAATAATACAATTAACCAGTATTTTACTGAAAAATAACCTCTACGCCTGTGACTTTTACGTCAAAGGATCAGTTAGAGGGTGGTTTTGACAAATAATGAATAAGAACAAAAATATAAAAATGACGTATTTTGCTGACGTTTCGGAAAACGAATCTGTTTCCTTTCTCAAAGCGTATTATAATGTTTGTGGGCTGTGTATATTAAATACACAGCTTTAAGAATATATTTGTTATATTCAGTATCCATAGATACTTACTGCTTACACAGAACTGTTGATATATCTAATTGATAGTTTTATTTTAAACAATGTTGAGTTTGTTAAGTTCTTCTTTTAACATCGGCAGCCAGGTTGTGCAAACATCTACAGAACAATTCGACACGCATTTATCCTCATTCAATAGTATTATAGCCGCTTCTTTAATTTTTCTTTTCTTGCTATCTGTCTCTTTTGTTAAAATTTTTGCCGAGTCCCAGTTTATTCTATGTCCGTTCTCCCAAGCGTGTTCGCAAATCTTCGATTTCTGAATCTCATTTTTTCTAATGTAACCCTTGTGCTCACCCAATCTAACACTGAATGGTCTGGATGACTCACCCACATAATGTTTATTACACTCACACGGAATACTATAAATGCAGTTTTTTGAATTTTGCTCATGATTTAGCGGTTTTGTTTTTTGTTAAAATAGATCTCAATGTATTGCCCGTTTGAAATATCGTCCTAATATCAAATCTATTGCCTATACGGCGTAGCTTTTCAGATACATGGCCGACATTTCAGTAGTTATCTCCGAAACGAAAAAAAAAAAAAATCAAAATTCTGATGGAAGTAAAAGATTCGTAGTGGAAAGTACTCGTTTGACCTTATTTTTTATTTCGAGCTAATTCCCACCGTTTTGGAGATATCTGCGAAAAATAGCAAAAAACAGCTTACATTTCGGAGCCGAGAAAATTGCAAAAACATGCAATCTTGACACGTTCATATTTTTCGAAAAACACCATTGAGACGGCCGTACGATGTCCCGACGTAAAGAGGAAATCTTCCAGATAAACCCGATCGTAAATTGCATGGCGAAATTCGAAAATTTGGCTCGGCACGAACGTATCAAAAGTAGCATTTGGTGACATTTCAGAATATTGAAGATGTTTTTCCAACGAATACGTTTAAATTCTAGGTTAGGTTGCGTTCAATGCTAGTTGTTTGTGAAAAATGCGTACGCGCATGCGGAATTATCAGAGCCAAAGCAGAATCGGTGTCGCTTGACGCCGTCATCCGACTTTCTCCATCCTGACGTCATGTTTCAGGAGTGGGTAAAATCCGGCAGATTTTAAACGATTATATTTCTGGAAGAGATTTTTTTTTGTGTGTTTTCTATGGGGTTTTTAATGATGTCAGTTTACGACTTTGAGCATATTAAATCAATTTTATTTTTTGGGCAAGTTCCCTATTCAAGATGGCGGTTCACCCCACCTCTAAGGTCGAAAACTTGTGTTTTTTATCGGGGCCTCAGCTTAAACAACATACCTATATCAAAATCATTGCTACTCCACCTTTTGCAGGGGCAAAATCCCCGACTAATTGGACTGTTTTCTTACTTTGACATTTTTTGGAATAAATAATAATAATAATAATAATGCTTTTATTGATGAACAAATTACAATGACATCAGTATATAACTTAGATAAATAACAAGGTATATAAATGTTCATCAAAAGGCAGAGTTCAAAATTTCTGTTCTAAAACAGAATTTTGCTCTTCCACTTAACCAAGAGGTAAAAAGTATCTACATCAGACGTGTACAGACAGTGAGAAATATACATTTAAAATGATCAATAGGAAAAAAAACATAGAAATCGACAATATGCAAAACGTGTGAGAGTGTACAAATAACATAAAAACTTAGTAAAAATTATCGGCAATGAACATTACGCATAAACACTAACTTACAAAAGTCCTGCGTATTGGTACTGTCATGTCGTGAGCAAAAAAATAGGACAACTATTATTTTCTAATGTAAATCTGTCTCTATTTGCACACTTGCAATGAATTTTGACAAATAACTGACAATGTTACAAAATTAAAGTTAGATGTACACAACTAGATTTTAGCAAAAACACGTTATTTTTTTTGCGCACGGCAGTACATACCGTAGTAAAATCAAACGTATTCACTGACACTAAAATACAAGAAAATGTTAATTATTCAATATAACAGTGCCTAATAACAAATCTCTCTCTAATTTCATTTTGAAGAAAGTTACTGATTTATAAGAATCGGGTATCCTATTGTATAGCCAAGTAATGTAATATGAAAATGAGCCCTTATACAAGGATGTTCTGTTTGTGGTGCAGATATCGAATTTTATTGTAGGCTAGTTTGTGAGAAGTTATAATTTTATGAAAGAGAGTGCCAGCGTGAACTGTATGCCTCTTTTCCATATTCAGCCATCCGATATTTTTTAATTTCACACTAATATGATCACGTCGCCTAAGTCCGCAAATCAGTCGAACACAGGAATTTTGAATACGTTGGAGTTTTGCGGAGTCTTTTTTCAACAAGTTAGGGCCTTATACAGCGTCCGCATAATTTAAATGCGATAGAACTTTACTATCACAAAGCATAGTTTTACATTTTCTGTCGAGTAAGTGACGGCTAGCGTATATTAACTTTAAATTACAAAATGCTCTTTGGATGACAGCAGTAACATGAGAGGAGAATCTAAGGGAGCAATCTAAATAGAGATCCAAATTTTTGCAACTATCCTTCCAAGCAGAATAACATTAGATTTAGATGCGTTGATAGACAGGCAGAAATTTTTAGACAACATTTCAAGGGCACTCAAATATTATTTATATTTTCTCAGGCTTGGTTAATATAATTTTCCTCGAAAGTGTAGTACAGTTGAGCATCATCGGCATAATAATAAGAGTTGCAAAACCTTAAACAATTATGGAATTCACGGGTACATAATAAAAATAGGAGAGGTCCCAGGATTGAGCCCTGAGGTACCCCATTCTCAACAAGGACAAAATCAGATCTACTATCATTGACAACTACAGACTGATATCGCCCATATAAATAAGATCTCATCATATTGACAGCATTCTTTGAAAATTCTGAGTAATGCAAGAATGCTAGAAGAACTTGGGAATATTTCTGAAAATCAGCAATGTACACGTCAGCCAATGTATTGCTCTACTTATGGATATAAAAACTAACAAATTAAAACCAATGCGAAGTGCAATGAAATGACTTAATAGCGCTTTATTTTTTTGCAAGTTAACAATTAGTTCTATAAAGAAATCAGAGTCACGGATTTCAGCCAACCATTTTTTTATTGATATTTTTGATAAATGAACAATTTTATAGCAATGGCTGGAACAATAAATAATATAGGAGCATTTCTTTTGCAAATTTGAAATTCATTTATTTAAAAAATCAACAGCACCAAGCTCGGTAGCTGCTCTAATCGATCAGTTATATCAATACCTTCATTCCATACTATTGTTAAATACAATTAAATCATATACCCGTAGTGCCGCCAGCTCCTAGCTATAATATTTAACTGCAAAGTTTAAAAATAAGTCAGAATAATAAAAGTTTTGCATTTAACCGCTCCACAATCCGAAAAATCTAGAAAATCGATTTAATCTTCGTCAAAAAATCGTACGTGAATTTTTTTCGCTCATGAAAAATGGTCATTTTCACGCTTACACGTGGGGTGCATGTAGCTCGTAAACTATAATAGATAAAAATATACTTTCGGGAACTTTTTGTAGAAAATTCGATGCTCTACAGAAAAGATCCAGTGTACTTTTGTCGTATTTATTACCGTTATCGCCACGCCACGTAAGCGGCGAAATGTCAAAAAACGCTTTCCAGGAAATTTCAACATTTTTTTTATAATTGTTTAAACAAATTGGTTGACTTTAAAAGTACACAAAAATACTATTCCCATCGAGCTGAATCGCATGGTACCAACAAATATTTTTTTCGAGTACTGGGAAGTTAATGTAAGCGATTTTAGCAATTGCATTGCTACAATTTCTTCGGCATGAATTAGACACCATCCGATACGATCCGGATCGGCAAATATCCGCTTCCCACAAAAACTGGCTTTTCTGCGAATCGAACTGCATACCAAAAATTCATCTAACGTGGGAAAGTCGACTGTCTATAATAATTGTTTATTATAATGCGCCATTTGTATTTATGACTGAATTTTATGAGAAATAACGTACATTTACATTACAGATCTGTGGTTTATAGCTCATTAAATATTAATAGGAGTAGTGTTGTTTATTCATGCTTTTGATTCATTTGATTAATTGTAGATCATTACCCGAGTCAAAATGTTGTCATGTGTATCATAAAAATGTTAAACTACATATTTGAATTCTATTCACAAAACACTACAATTAGATATGATTGTTAAAAATTAAAAGACTGATATAAATATGATTTAAATTTTGTTGTATAACTTATTATTAATCCTATAAATCTAGTTTATTTAGGCCTGGTACTTTCACCTCCCGTTCAAGGACCCCGCATATTTCTTATGGGAAGTGGTCCTGGGTGAAAATGGCTGAAATTAAAATATGTTGTTCCTCTTGACCTATACATCAAAAGTTCTCATGGGTACAAAGTCTGAAAATGGACAGTTTTCGAGATACAAGTGGGTAAAAAGATAATTTTACAGAATTTTATGGTTTCTTATGGGAAGTGGCCCTTGGTTTAAATGGCTCAAATTAAAATATGTTGTTTCTTTTGACTTGTACATCAAAAGTTCTCATAGGCATAAAGTCTGAAAATGGACAGTTTTCGAGATACAAGAGGTGAAAAGACGATTTTTCACCCCTCTCGTATCTCTAAAACTGTCCATTTTCAGACTTTGTGCCCATGAGAACTTTTGATATACAGGTCAAGAGGAACAACATATTTTAATTTCAGTCATTTTCACCAAGGACCACTTCCCATAAGAAACCATCAAATTCTGTGTAAAATCGTTTTTTCACCCCCTTGTACTTAGAAAATTGTCCATTTTCAGACTTTGTGCCCTTGAAAACTTTTGATGTACAGGTCAAGAGGAACAACATATTTTAATTTCAGCCATTTTCATCAAGGGTCACTTCCCATAAGAAACCATAAATTTCTGTAAAATCGTCTTTTCACCCCTTTGTGTTTCAGACTTTGTGCCTATGAGAACTTTTGATATACAGGTCAAGAGGAACAACATACCTATTTTAATTTCAGCCATTTTTACCAAGGGCCACTTCCCATAAGAAACGTGCGGGGTCCTTTATTCTGAAGATAATTTCCTTGGAACAATTGTGTCAATAATTGTTTCAATGGAATAGAATTAACCAGAGATGAAAGTACCGGGCCTTGATAAGTAATAAAACAATAATACATAAACAGAAAGGCTTTTAGACAAAATGTACCAAAAAAAGAGGAGCTCTGTACAGTAAACAGATTTTTTAAGTATATCATACGTTTTATTCTATTCTTGCTCAGCCTGCCTGCATCAGTTTCGCAGAAGAAAGTATTTTTAATTGGCTGATTCTGCAAGGAACCTCTTTAATTATAGCCTTTTTAAAAGGAAAAATTCCTCTCTAAAAAATGGTACCATATTTAGATTCATGTGAATTTTATTAAATCTAAAACTGCAATCGAACTTTGCTATACATCTCCATCAAATCGTTTGCACATATATTGAAATACTTTGCAGATCGCAATTCTTACTGCATTCACTTGAATTAGATAATTATTTAATACTTTCACGAATTCTCGCGAAAATATAAACAACTATTATTTCATTTAACTCGCTCTGACTCAAAAACCGAACAAAGAATTGGCCTCAAATTTTACCGCGTTATCATTATACACACAGGGTAGCATAAAAGTATGGGAACAACAGAATAACTTGAAAAATACGAATCCTGAAAAAAAACTTTAAATACAAAAGTTGTAGGAAATTTATCTGGCTCTGATGGTGACCTTGTATTTGACCTTGACCATGACATTCAAGGGTTTTTTGAAGGTCAAGTTGATTTTTTTAAATGGAACCCCCTACTTTTAACCAAGGAAATGAAACGAGCGGAAAATTTTACGTTGGGATATGACCTTGGACACTTACAAAATTGACCTCTGAACAACAGGATAACTTGAAGAATACGAATCCTAGAAAAAACTTTAAATACAAAAGTTGTAGGAATTTCCCTGGCTATCTGACTGTTACCTTGGATTTGACCTTGACCATAACCTTCCAAGTCGTTTGAAGGTCAAGTCGATTTTTCAAATGGAACCTCCTACTTTTAACCCCGGAAATGAAACGAGCGGAAAATTTTACGTTCTAATATGAGCTTCGGTACTTTACTTTTGAAATTCAATTTTGTAAGTGCCGAAGGTCATATCAGAACGTAACATTTTCCACTCGTTTAATTTCCGGTTCCATTTAAAAAAATCGCCTTGACCTTCAAATGACCTTGAAGGGAATGGTCACGGTCGAATCCAAGGTCACCGTCAGATAGCCAGGGAAAGTACCTACCACTTTTGTATTTAAATTTTTGTTAAGATGCGTATTTTTTAAGTTATCCTGCTGTTCGATGACTGTTAGCGGTCAATTTTGTAAGTGCCGAAGGACATATCCGAACGTAAAATTTTCCGCTCGTTTCAATTCCGGGGTTAAAAGTAGGGGGTTCCATTCAAAAATATGAGTTCGTGACCAAGGTCAAATCCAAGGTCACCGTCAGATATCCAACTTTTGTACATAAAATTTTTTTCTAGGATTCGTATTTTTCAGGTTATCCTGCTGTTCCCATACTTTTATGCTACCCTGTATATTTGTAGACGAAATGTGTTAATATAGTTCAGTTAACGAATGAGTTGCAGAGGACATGGAGGGGGGCAGAATTTTCCTCTTCAGGAATGTGTTGGGGACAGTTAGGAGGTAAACATACTAAAAGTCCTCGCGCCCAGCCCTGCCGCTTCAGGGGAAAGGTCCCTTTTTTCGATTCTTCGCTTATAACTCGGAAACGATGCGTCGTACGCGAAAAATTTGTGTATGAAAATAAAATTGCATTAAACCCCCTACAAGATTGTTTATATTCGTTTTCTTCCTATGTGTTATAGTTTCCGAGATATTCGCTAGCGAAAATCGAAAATTAATAAATAAATTAATTATATATGTGAAATGTTTCTATCAAAACGGTTTACCGTGGTCTACTAATAAATCACAGTCACAAAACAATCTTTATTTTACAAAACTCGACGTATTTATTAATTTGTCGAAGTCTATACATTTCCTTAAAAATACAGTGTGACTTTATTTTGTTTCCGATTTGAATCAAATTTTACTCATTAGGATCTACTTATGATCAGAAAAACATTCGCTTGCTACTAATGCAAAGTCACTTGATGTAAAGTTTTATAAAACCAAGTTTACTCTTCCGGTATGTTGCAGATGTTGAATAGCAGCCAGTAAAAGCATGCAGGAACAGAATTTCTTTCAGTCCTAGCTGCTGCATTTGGTGGGTGGAGTAAACATTAGTTTGAACTTCTCCTCTACCAGGTTTTATGAATAAAATATTGCAGTAAACATCACTGCGATAAGAAAATGCCTAGTATAATTTTTTATATTTTTCGCATATTTTTGTACCGCAGCTGGCTTTGCATTTGTAGCAGGCGAATGTTTTTCTGGTCGTAAGTAGATCCTAATTTGTTACATACTTGAGAAAAATTTGATTCAAATTGGAAGCAAAATAAAGAAGTTGTAGGGGTGTCTTCATTTTAAGTGAGTCACACTGTATATTTAAGGAAATGTATAGATTTCGACAATATATTACGTTACTAAATACGTCGAGTGTTGTAAAATAAAGATTGTTTTGTGACTGTGATTTATTAGTAGACCACGGTAAACCGTTTTGATAGAAACATTTCAGATACTTAATTAATTTATTTATTAATTATCGATTTTCGCTGGCGAATACCTCGGAAACACATAGGAAGAAAATGAATATAGACATTCTTGTAGGAAATTTAATATAATTTTGCACAGACAAATTTTTCGCGTACGACGCATCGTTTCCAAGTTATAAGCGAAGAATCGAAAAAAGTGACCTTTCCACCCACCTCCCCCCTTAAGCGGCAGGACTAGGGGCGAGAACTTTTAGTATTAGAGTGAGATCCCAGAGCCGCCAGACCTACGTCATTTTAGCAAAGCTAATATTTTGACAACACATAGTGTAATATCTAGTTAAGAACGTATGCGTATTTGCCAGTTTGAAAGCGGGGCCCTTTTGCAGAAAACAGGTATAAAAGGTACATAAAAATTTTACTCAGTACGTTAAAATATGATAGCTGGATTATTTTAAAAGTGGCACGGTAACTACCTGGTGTAAGTGTCAACCTCCGGAACTTAAGGTCCCTTATTTTTGTTCTTTTGTTTCTTTTTGTTCTTTTTAAAATCCCCTCTCGACCAATAACTTCTTACAAATCAAAACCTTTTAAATCATAACTTCCCCCTCACCCTACCTTTCCGAGGGCAGGTAGACCATCGGATGAAGGTTGTCATTTGTTCGAATGGGTTTTTTCATTGAGTTTTTCCCGTACTAGTAACCCGACCTCTTAAAACAGTGCGCGTGTGCGCGCTTAAACAAAATTCGCCATTTTCTATTTATTTCTAAGTAGTTCTAAGTATTTTAAAATCGTTCAAGATTATTTTTCAATAAATTGTTAGGTTTAAGTTTTATTTCTTATTAAAACAGGAGCCCTAACCTCCACTCATTTTACTTACCGTTCTAGCCGAGGTTGGACCTGCCCCACCCGGTCACCCATCTACCACGGCGTTGCGCGCCGTGGTGGTGTGGCCGGCTCTGAACCAGGTTCCAACTCAGGCGCATTTTTTGTAACTGAAATGTTAATAAATCTTTTTTGAATTGAATTAAATTGGAACTTAAGGTCCAAGGTTCTATCCCTGAGCGTTCTCAGTTTTTTTTTTTCAAATATACGTACTAAAAAAAAGTTATGGCCAAAAATAATAAATATTTCCCTGTCGGTTGTCTCTTTCTTGGTAATCGCCACTTTAAGTTAATATTTGTTGAAAAAAAAAAATGAGAACCCTCAGGAACGAACCTCGAACCTTAAGATTCGGTGGTTGACGCTTACACCACGTCGTTAGTGTGTCACGTGGAAAATAAACCAGCTATCATACTTTAACGTACTGAGTAAAATTTGTATGTACCTTTTATACCTGTTTTCTGCAAAAGGGCCCCGCTTTCAAACTAGCAAATACACATACGTTCTTAATTAGATATTACACTAGTTGTTGTCAAAATATTAGCTTTGCTAAAATGACGTAGGTCTGGCAGCTCTGGGATCTTGGACTATATGTTTACCTCCTAACTACCAACACATTCCTGAAGAGGAAAATTCTGCCTCCCTCCATGTCCTTTACAATTCATTCGTTGACTGGACTAATATGATGGTCAAATTTTAATAAGTCTAGAAAATATGAATTTCTTTCTAACGACAAAATGTAAGAATTTGCAGGGGTAAATATAGCAAACGGAAGTTTTTTTATCGAAATTGATCCAAAGATAAAGAATTGAGGCAACTTTTTATCTGCCACTTTCTTATCTGAAATTAGAGGTTTCGAGAAAATAACTTGCGAAAATACGGAATGCCTTTACGGATGAAACAACAGAGAGATCGGTGCAAAGTTGGTAGAACTGAACGTAAATGTTTCTTCGCTTTGACATCGAAACGCGACGTTGAAGGTTACAGGTAGTATCATGATTTAATGTAGATCTTTTATTCACGTTTAAATTTGTTTTACATATGATGTAATAGCAAATCTTTCATGTTAAAATTTTCTTATATGATGTTTGAACCTGATTAATTTGAATAATTTTCATCAACTTTTTTATTTCATATAATTTTCTGATAACTTCAATCTCCAATAGTGCCACTCCTTCACTATTGGAAAATTGTTTATAATAAAATGTTGATCATTTTGAAAAATATATGTATAGATACCCAGCACTTATTGGATAAACGAATTTGTAGGTGTGTACACCAACAATATAAACTGTGCTTAAAGATACATTGTCACTTTGTAGAAATTCATTGTCATATAAAGCCTCTGCTAACAGCATATTTTTCGTTATACCACCCTCTAATTCCATTGTTTTGTCGACAGTAAGTAACGCTTAACAAATATATTGGCAACGGGTCGTTATTTTTCATAACGTCGCTAGGGAAATAACGTAAATTTGGGAAAATTTTCTCTTATATTTTAACTTTTACTTCCACATCCAGTGGAAGTATAGTAACGACAAAAGAATTTTTAAAATTTTTATTGTTCAAATAGGCTTAGATTATCATGAAACCTCGAGATTTTAAGTTTGAGAGAAAAAAAATTCTGTCTGTAGGTCTGTCTGTAACTTTTTTGTGCCCACGATTACTCTGGAATCGTTTAAGATATTGTCTTGAAATTTGATACATGTATGTACTTTGACGGGATCTGGAACTAGATTATATTTTCATCCTATTCCTTTAATTGGTTGGGGGGTAAATTGCGGCAAATGGGGGGGGTAAATAGGTAAATCAAGTAGGTAAGAGTCCATAAAATTGGCATTTGGTATATACAAGAGAAGCTAAGGTCTCAAAAAATTTTTGGCGTCAGCCACCCCCATTACCACCCCCACCCCATTATTAAACGGGATGAAAAAAATTGTGATTTAGTGTGTACAAGAACCATAAACCTCAAAATATTTTTTACTTCACCCACACCCACTACCACCACCCCCTGTCACCACCCCCACACAACTACCGATGTGGGATATCGTTTTGTGTTTTTGGGGTAGACGATTTCAAATATTATATTATTAAAGTTCTATAAACAATTATTTCCACATACAAAATTTTTTCGTGGTGATAGAAAATCTGGATGTGGCAGTAGTGATTCCTTGGGCAGCGGTTTTTTGGAAGTAAATAAAGACAAGCCTTACTTGCTATATTTTCTATATCCTACATTATTTTCAAAAAAGAACTGGCATGGACAATGGACATGTCTATGCTCTACTACTCCAAATGAACAACAATTCATACATTTTGGGAGTAAACTTATGACACACAATAAAAAATCGCTGCCCAAGGAATCATTACTTCCACATTCAGATTTTCTATCCAAGTCGTTCACAACGAAAAAATTTTGTATGTGGAAATAATTGTCTATGGAACTTTAATAATATAATATTTGAAATCGTCTACCCCAAAAACCCATAAAACGATATCCCACATCGGTAGTGGGGTGGGGGTGGTGACATGGGGGTGGTAGTGGGAGTGGGTGAAGTAAAAATAATTTTGAGGTTTTTGGTTCTTGTACACACACTAAATCACAATTTTTTTTCATCCCCTTTAATAATGGGGTGGGAGTGGTAATGAGGGTGGCTGATGCCAAAAAATTTTTTGAGACCTTAGATTCTCTTGTATGTACCAAATGCCAATTTTATGGACTCTTACTTGCTTGATTTACCTATTTACCCCCCATTTGACTCAATCCTTCAACGGAATAAGATGAAAATATAATCTAGTTCCAGATCCCTTTAAAGTACATCCGTGTACCAAATTTCAAGCCAATATCTTAAACGGTTCCAGAGTAATCGTGCGCACAAAAAAGTTACAGAGAAACCGCCAGACAGACCGACAGACACATAGAGACAGACAGACAGACGGACAGACAGACGGACGGACGGACAGACGACAGACAGAAATTTTTTCGCTCAAACTTGAAATCTCGACGTTTCATGACTTTCTAAGCCAATCTGAATAAAAATTTTCAAAATTTTTTTTGTCGTTACTATACTTCCACTGGATGTGGAAGTAATTATTATTGATCCACGGGTTCCTGGTCTAATAGTTTTCCACTAATTTTATCAAGTTTTTCCTAGTCTAATGATTCATGACGAAAAATATAATATGCACCGTGGGTCGTACAGTGTGATTTTTTGGTCTCAAGTACTTGCAAACCTCGGCCTCGGGTGAATAATAAGGGACACTCAAATTTTATAAATTTTATAAAATTCGAGATTTCTCCAGTCGCAAATAATTCAATCCGATATCATTTTTTATTCTACTATTAGTATTAATCATAAAAATTACTGTTTGCAAAACATTTATTTAAATTTTTATATGTGTAGATCAAGCATTCAAAAATGGTATTGTTAAAACATTGAATTCCACAAAGGTATTTCTTACATCTACTCTGTGACCTAATCCATATCTCTTTTTTCCAGTTATTGCAAAATATTATTGTAAGATCTTCAAAAAACATCAGGAAACGCCTTTTCTTTTAAATATGTAGATTAGCGACATGTTGCAATACGTATTAGTATTTTAATTACAATTTTTCTAAAATAAACAGTCCACTGCATATAGTAACTTGAAATTGATAAAAACGGAGGAATAGATTATTATAAATTAGTTTTTAATGACAATTTTTATACTAAAGTTGTTTTCCTTGAACTTAAATATTTGATAGTATAATAAGTAACTTACAATTTCAAATGATGTGCTAAAAATTAATATTTCACCACTTTTAGTGAATAAACGATAAACGATGAAATAATAATGCCTTCTAAATTCGCTTTTAGCCATATATTAATATTAAAGTTATTACATTTTATAATCTTATAATATAATATATAATAATATATAATTTTTGGCAACTTAATACTAAATGCATCAGAGAAAACTTTCTATATTATGCGGAGGCTTGCTAATTTCAGGAGGTGGCACCTTTAAAAAAAACTTAAAAAAAAACATTGGAGATGAAAGAGAATCAACTGAGAAAAAAGGTTCCAAGCAACTTTTTATACAAATTGATAGCCTTTAATTTCTAACGACTTAAAAATTGTGATTATAGCGTAAAGAAAAAATATTTCAAAACGGTTTTCGTCAAATACCTCGAAAAGTATTACATTGAGCGAAAATATGCCAGAGACAAGTAAGAAAGCTACTAAACTGATGACGAATTTCATTTTTTCATTTTTTAATTCTGACTCGAGATTCGTAATCAGCGATCTCAAGAAAATAAATCCTACGTTTCAAAAATAGATCAGTAATGCCTTCTCGAATATTTAATATCTAAACTAAGAGGTGCTTTTACCCCTTGAGGGTAAGAGCAAGTTTCTGAAGCATATAGAATCTTTTTTTTTTAACTATTTAACGTCGGCCTATTTCCGCTACCAGGGCCTACCACCGACGCCAGGAGACGAGCTACCCCCAACCTGGAAATTTTTGCCGAACCTCTTCCCTTAAGAAGAGTAGGGATCTTTTACTTGCCTAACATTTAATAGACAAGGGACCACCTGCTTTACATCCCCTCCGAAGGATGGTATATCCACTACGTAATCCTCGTCTGAAATTACGTAACTTCCGAGTATACACTGATATACAAGCCTCTAGAAGGTGGGACGAGAACGCTGTATTTCCCAAGATGGGTACCTTATCCAAGTACTAACCGCGCTCGACTTTGCTTCAACGGAATATCGACTGATATTCACATTGAAGTCGCCTCTACGCTCGCCCCCATATAGAATCTGAGAATAATATCTTTTACCACAATAATAACCCATAAAGGAAAAACCGCTGCCCAAGGAATCACTACTTCCACATCCAGATTTTCTATCTAAGTCACTCACAACGAAAAAAAAAATTTGTATGTGGAAATCATTCTTTATAGAACTTTAATAATATAATATTTGAAATCCTCTACCTCAAAAACCCATAAAACGATACTCCACATTGATAGTTGGGTGGGGGTGGTGATAGGGGGTGGATGAAGTAAAAAAATATTTTGAGGTTTCTGGTTCTTGTACACACACTAAATCACATTTTTTTTCATCCCTTTTAATAATGGGGGTGGCTAATACTAAAATTTTATTTGAGATCTTGGCCTCTCTTGTATATACTAAATACCAATTTTATGTACTCTTACCCGCTTGATTTACCTATTGACCCCAAATTTACCCCAATTTACCCCCAACCCTTCGACGGAACAAGATGAAAATATAATCTAGTTCTAGATCTCGCTAAAGTACATATGTGTACCAAATTTCAAGTCAATATCTCAAACGGTTCTAGAGTAAACGTGCGCACAAAAAAGTTTCAGACCGACAGAACGACAAACAATTTTTTTATCGCTCAAATTTAAAATCTCGACGTTTCATGATATTCTAAGCCTATTTGAACAATAAAAATTTTTTTAAATTTTTTGTCGTTACTATACTTCCACTGGATGTGGAAGTAATTATCATTACATGTGAGATTAATCGTAAATTTTACATATTTTTCACCTCTAGGACTATACTACAAAATCCTTGGGCACTATGTATTCTAAGATTTAAATCCGTAGTTTTAAATTGTTTAAAAAAATAATATTCCACTGCTTTTAGTGAATTTAAATTAATAATAAAGGAGAAAATCAAGTTTTCTAAATTACCTATCTTATATTTTCTCGAATCTTTTAGTTATTGACGTTCTGAGTCAGTGAGGTAGCGACATATTTTTCGAGTTAATATCTATAAAGCTAGATTTTTTCCCAAGAAAGTTTAGATAGTATCTATGATGAAGGTGCAATTCTACCAATCTATAAGCCTTACAAAAATGAGTAAAAATAGTTATTAAGGTATCAAGGGTGTTATAAGGATAATAACGCACCGAGGTCGGCAGTGTACTTCTCGAGGGCCTCCGGCCCGAGGGAATGTACGTCGACAGAAGGCATCATTATCCTATAACACCCGTGGTGCCTTCAACGTTTAATGTCCTACAAGTCTGTTATTTAATTCGAATTTTTTTTTTTGACATTAACGATTTATTAATTTGACATCTATTATGTTCAGAACGATTTGATTTAAAAGAGAGTAAAAATCAAAATTGTTTGTACGCCGCCGTTGCATAGCAACGCATTTTGTTTGTCAATAACGCTATCATAATTTACTTGTTTTGGGTTGTGTTATAATTTTATAATGCCCTAGGGCGTTATAGATATTCATAACGCCCTAGGGCGTTATTTTTCATTTAATGTATCTCAAAATAGGGTGGTTATTGTAAAATAACAGACTTGTAGGACATTAATTAAACAACATGTTGGAAAAAGAGATATCGATTTTCTGAAATGTCACAAAATGCTACTTTTGATTCGTTCCTGCCCAGCCAAATTTTCGAATTTCGCCGTGCAATTTACGATCAGGTTTATCTGGAAGACTTCCTCTTTACGTCGCGACATCGTACGGCCGTCCCAATGATGTTTTTAGAAAAATAAGAACGTTTCAAGATTGCACGTTTTTGCACATTTTTTCGGCAACAGCTCACCTACTATATATACAAGAATGTACGGATAGAATCGGAAGAATTTTGGAGAAAAAGAATGTCAAAACAATATATAATGCGAAAAAGAAGGTGGCACAACATTTTCCCAAATACAAAGAAATAGAAACATGAGGAGTATATAGCATTCCATGTTCCTGCGGCCAAGTTTATATCGGAGAGACCAAACGACATATAAAGACCAGACTCAGAGAACATATTAGCAATACAAAGAAGAGAAATTCTACAAAACCAGTAGTTGCTGAACAGTCAGAAATAACCGGCCATTTGATAAAATTCGACAAGGTAAAGAAATTAGCCAACACCAAGAATTATTGGCCAAGAACATACAGAAAAGCCATTGAAATAAAGAAACATCCGCATAACTATAATCGTTACACCGGACTACAATTACCAATAACGTTGAAGTCAAAGTTCCGCATAAGCAATGATCCGCAACACGCCTCCTGATAACCTGTATAAATAGAGGAGCTCGGTCCAGCAGAGCTCACTTCGCTTTAGAAGAAGATCACAAGATGGTCGAAACGTCAAGCGCTCAACCAAGTCTACGCGGAAGACGACCCGGAAACCAGCAATCAGAAGTTATACATTATTTACTCGATGTGTACATTATATGTTAAATTATTCATTGTAAGAATGCGTCGAAAATTAGTAGGTTTTCTTGGTTGTGTTTTTTGTTAATCTCTCGGTATTTCTGATGCAATGTTTCGACTATGGTATATCGTGTCAACGCACCCTAGGCTATTTTTTTATTTCTAATTGTTGTAGTGGAGTTAAACACCATTTCAATGGCATATTTTGTTTAATATGGTAAACTTTAACCTTTACTTGTTTTGTTTTGTAACAATGGATATAATTTATATTAATAACCTGTATTTGTGTGTTATTGAAACGTTATAAATATTCCTTTTGGTACAGACATTCATGTATATTCATAAGTACGAATTAACGTGATTAATGCCAGAATAGTAATTTTGAAGAAAACACAGGCACAAAAAAAAATTCACTGAATCCGAATTTCATATCAGAAAATATGTTTCACGGTGGAATTTCAATTCAATTATTATGTTAGTTTTAAAACAGAGATTTTAGGCTAGTAGGCATAATAATTAAGCCTAATAGTAGGGACATGAAATTTAAAAAATGATCCTTTTTGTATAAAATGCATAGAACCACAACAAAACTGAAATTATTGAACTCATTTCAAGCCCTTTTATGATAGAGCGGGAGCTAGGTGGCTTTTTTAGCACATTGTCGTTTTATGAACTTTGAGATATTTTTATGGTTTAATGGCTCCCCCATGGCTCCCCCCCTGGCTGCGCCACTGAGGCACGGTAGGAAGTCAAGTTAGCCGAAAGTGTTGAAATCCTGTATTTTTAAGAGCTTATGATACTTTTGTTGACACTAAGAACTTTCTGGGAAGGCTATTCTATTATTGAAGGAGCTTATATTTACATTTTAAAAAGGAGCCAGAACTTGTAATGATGAGTTTAGAGTTCTGAGATGAAATATGCGAAAAAAATCCATTTTATTTCAAAAATCCTAAACATTTCCTTTCTGGCTAGCCTTACTGATGGGTGTTCCTTTCTGGGATTTCTTTTCTGTGCTCAAAACATTTAAATAAACATGCTCAGACTAAAAAAAGCTTGTAACGATTATGTTATATAACTCCATTTTTTTACATCTTTGACCTTTCTGACTGTACCCCTGACAGCCCACACTTTCTGGCGATCTTAATTTATTAATTCTAAATATAAAATGTGTACACACACAAAAAAAAATAGCCTTGTAACGATTTTTATATCTTGAACCATGGCCAACTCGACGGGCTGACATATGCCAGAAGTCTATTTTGTCGTTATTTAAGTTCGATAGAACTAATCACCGCATAGAAAATGCTTGTAACGATGAGTTTACGAAAAAGCCACTTAGCTCCCGACCATGACCTCTGACACTAAAACCACCCCTAAAGCTGGGGGGGATAAGAGCTACTATGGACAAAACTCGCAATATGGTCATGGAGTCAAGACAATATTTGTTTGTATAAAATTAACAAAATTGGGAAATACTGCACTTCTGTTGCCTATTTCGATCCCTGTTATATTTTACGCCCTGGAACCACCCCCAATGTAGGCGGTTCAATGCTATTTTGGACAAAACCGATGTAATATAGTTACAAAGTGAACAAAACAAATGTTTTGTCAACAATCGGCGAAATTTGCGGAAATACATGAAAAATTACCACTCCCAGTCTTGGGTTTAAATTTTTTTTTGGCATTTATTTTGTCCGAAATAACAAAAAAAAAACTCAATTTTTGGATGGCTTTGTGACAGCATAACACGAGCGACAGAACTTCAGTATTCTCACACGTTGTTATTTCGAAGAAAATATTCTTTTGTTTAATTCCCTTTTGTCCATTTTGTCACCATTTTTCGTCGTTTTTGTTCAAAATTGCATTGAAACATACATATTAGCATATTTTATTTACAAATATATAGTGATAACACGATAAAAATTTGTGCCGTTTTTGAATTAGAGCGAGTTAAACGGAAAAATAATTGTTTTATATATCCAATATACACCTTAAACTAGAGAAATGGGCCGCGAAAACTCGTGACGGCGTTAAATAATTATTTATAATAAGTTTAATATTTGATCAAGGTAGATTGATAAAATATTAAGATGCAAAAAAGATTTATATTGCCGAATATCTAGGTCCGAAGTCCTTATCCCTGTTCCTTAACCCTTTATTCCCGCAAACGTATTATGCCCCCTCCCTCCCTTCCCATTTCTTGGATTGCAATAATATTTTTTTTAAATAAAGCCCTAAAAGATCCTCACTTACCTGTAAAAAAGTTTCTCCTCTGAACCCTTTCCTACGTAAAAAAAATCATTTGAAAAAAATGCAAAAGCTTTTCCCCTCCCACAAATTTGTTTATTTGAAAAAATAAAAAAAAATTAATCAATCAAATACTAGAGATAACAGCGAACAAATTCTATTTTGGTTTTTCAAAATCACACGACAGGGAAAAAAGTTCGGGGGCGTTGAATAATTTTTCTTATATACTCTATATACATCCAAGAATGTCTTAAAAAAAAATTCCGAATGGCATCAACTTTGATTTAAATTTGGTTGTAGCACACCGTGTGACGTAATAGACATCATTATGTGCTTGCTGAATAATACACTACTTTAAAGTAGTTTGCCCAGTTCTATTTATATTATACGTTATCGAGAAAGCTATTCCATACAGAGATATCATATTATTAAGTTTTTATAGAAAGTCGACTAGCACTACATGAAATAATATTACTTATTGTGGTTTTAGGAATTCAAATGAAGGAAGAAACTAACTTGTCAGATAAAAATAAGTGCAATGAAGGTGAATTTACTCTTTTGGATTATAAAAGAATATTGGCATATCCTAAGGAAGGAGATGAAATTGTTATATCAGGTAGAAACTTATTAGATTTATGTTTGAATTTACTAAAATATTATAGCCGAATTAATATATTTTGTTTTGATGAATACACTAATGTAGGTATACACTAACCGTAAAAGGAGGATAGCGATGAATTGAAAACTGTCATGTCATTTATTTAGCAACGTTGATCTGCTAAGCCTTTGTAAAAATTATTTTAAATTACATTCCCTCCAAATTTTAACGCCAGTAAAATCTGCTGTACGCACTGATTACTCACATATATCACTATCCTCCAGTTGCATAGCATCTATGTATGCCAACATATGCCATGTTAGCCATATACGGTATGGTAAATATGAGCCAAGATCATGTTGCCTGATTCACAAAGCTATTAATAAATTTTTGAAACAGAAACAAAGTTCTTTGGAATGACGTTAGAGAGTATGGGGGGGGGGGCATATACATGAAGTCTAAGTGTAGGAAAATGTTTAACTTGTTAAGATTTATATCTAGCATCAATTCTGGGGCAGATAAGGAGATCCTTCTCAATATCCACAGGACAATGATGTCAAGAATGAATCATGAACATGTACCATCGACGTCAGCTCTAACTCATCGCTGTTGAAGATGCACACGATACTACAAATAAAGTTAGAAATAGAGCATCTCTAACGATGGTGAGTTTAAGGTGTCGGCGATCGTGTACTACACGGATCAACGTGGAAATTTCGACTGAAGAAGTGAAACAGCATCCACTGCATCGGACTACAAACAAGGCAATCTGCTGTGAATTCGGAATTCCACAGCCGTTTTTACTATCCTATTTTTCTACTACCTGGGAGCAGTCACAGCATCCTAATTATGAAATTCTCTTTAACCAACATTTACACCTACTATAACAGAAAATAGTGCCTATTGAGATTTTATGAACAATTAAATTAGATACAGGAACATTGAACTCCAATTTATAATTTACATTTTTTTTTTTTACTTGAATTAGGTTTATCTGGAGCATTCCCCAACTCAATGGATATCCACGAATTTAGGGATAACTTATTCAATAAAGCTGAAATGGTGATGCCCAATTTAAGGTGGGACATGGAACATTCTGAAATGCCTACACGGACAGGAACAGTTCGTGAAATCAACAAATATGATGCTGGATTTTTTGGTATCTATTCAATAAATACATTAACTCACACATCCATTCATAAATAGCTATAAATTAATGATGCAAAAAAGTTGTATATGTTGCATTAAACCAACAATATATTAGTATGTAAGCAAATCTGCAAAAAATTTGTTTCGTAGTAGCTTTAATGATTCGGGTATGGGACCAGTACCAATCTCTTAACAAAGAAACTAGTCCAGCCAATGAATATATTGTAGAATGCATGGAATATGCGAGACTTTTTGACTTCAGAACTTTGTTAGAAGTAGTTAGTACAATACAATACAATATCTCTTTATTTTCAATAAGACTTGTACAAACAAGTATACAGAATATTGTCAATATCTAAAACTACAGAAAAAAGCTGAAAAAAGGAAAAACAGCAACACAATATTTAAAAATCTTGGTATAAAAACATATATATGTACGATACATCATAATAAAAAACTATTACAATAAAACATCCACTAAAAATCTGAGCAATCAAGATACTCCGACACAGAATAAAATACATTATTTAATAGTAATTTTTTTACGGTTTTCTTGAATAAATAAATATTCGTTATTTCTTTGACGGAACTTGGAAGTTTATTAAACAATTTTATGGACATAATAAAAGGTCCTTTGGCAACCATGGTTAAGCGGTGTTGTGGTAAGTTTATATTATTATTTATTCTTAAACTGTAGTGCTCAGAGCCATCCCGCCTTTGAAGAAATTTGTCAGGGTTCGTTTTTATAAAAACAACACAGTGTAAAATATAAATAGCTGTAATAGTTAATATTCCAAGCTCTTTGAAAAGTTGCCTGCAGGAGAATTGAGGTCCCTTAAAGGCCATCGTTCGTATGATTTTCTTTTGCATGACCAATATATCATTAATTCGAACTGAGTTTCCCCAGCATATGGTACCGTAATTTAAACAGAAATGAATATAAGCAAAGTAGTACAATTTCAGTATGTTCAGACTTACTTTAGTTCTAAGTTGCCATAGGACAAAGCAATGTGTGGTAAGTTTTTTTATTATCATTTCTATCTGATGATTCCAAGATAATTTGGAATCAATCTGCAACCCAAGAAATTTAGTAACGCTCGTTTGTTGAATGGTGTTATGATCCATTTTTACTAATAGACTTTTTTCTAGCTCACGAGTGGTGAAAAACATTAATTCAGTTTTTAAATTATTGAGAACTAAACAATTATCTTGGCAATATTTTTGCATGCTAGTGACAATGCAATTTGCATTTTGGCTTAACTCACCGAAATCTTTTCCGGAAACAGAAGCGGCGGTATCATCTGCAAATAACGAAATGTAGCAATTGCTTAAACTTTCTGTAATATTGTTAATGAAAATTATAAAAAGTAACGGCCCCAAAATACCCCCCTGAGGCACGCCAGTGTTTATCGCAAGAGCATCAGATATGTAAGTTGTGCCATTTTGTCTTAAAGTCACTTCTTGGCTTCTGTCACTTAAATAAGATTTTATCCAAGTTAGTGCTGTCCCGCGTATACCATAGTTATATAACTTGGTTGTAAGAATTGCATAGTAGGTAAACATACTAAAAACTAAAAACTAAAACATACTAAAAGTCCCCGCCCCTGGGAGGTGAGCTTACGGTTATATTTCGGAAACGGTGGACTCTAGAAAAATATGTTCTAAATAAAACTGGAAACTAATTAAATTTCCTATAAAATTGTTTTCATACATATTTGTCGAATTTCAAACGGTTTTCGAGATGTACGTTATTGAAGATAATTCTCAAAAAAAATATTTTTTAAGTGTACATCAAATTGAAGAAAATTTAATGCTCTACAACTTCGTTTTTTCTGAGAAACGATCGTGGGTGGCACTAGAAGTAAATGTTTGACAAAAAGAGTTGGGTAGAAATGATTTTTTCGAAAAGTATCGATTTTCAATAACGTATATCTCGAAAACCGTTGGAAATTCGACAAATATTTATGGAAACAATTTTATGGGGAATTTAATTAGCTTTCATTTTAATTTAGAACATATTTTTTCTAGAGTCCACCGTTTCCGAGATATAATCGAAAAACCCAAAAATGGAACCTTCTCCTCCTCCTCCCACCGTAAGCTCACCTCCCAGGGGTGGGGACTTTTAGTATGTTCACCTGCTAACTAGTCCTAACAAAGTCCTGAAGTCAAAAAGTCTCGCATATTCCATGTACCCTACACCTCTCTTTTGAGCACTCATTGACTGGATTAAACGCAGATTACGAATTCACATGGCGATAATTTGTAATTCGCGTGGGAAAGAAGTTATGGCTTAAAAACAAAATGGCGTCAAGGAATTAAAGCACAGAGGATTGAATTTGTTTTTTTAAGAAAGCAACGACATTTTTGATAGATGCCAATATGTTTATTGCACTTATATGTATATATGTTTATTGCACCTCCCGAGGGTCAACCGGAAGTAGAGGGTTTTACCCCGTTCACCCTTATATTCACCACGCCTTTTAAAACATTCTTTTTTGGAAATAACGAAATTCATGACCGCAATTTGCTTAAATTAAGTAAATAAAATTATGCCCCTACATAGAAGAATGCTGTTAGCCCAGTCGGTAAAGGTATTTACCCACAAAGATTTGCAAACTGAATAATTTTTTTTTAATAAGTTCGTGAAAGTGTATAGAATATTCTGAAAAGTTTACATTTAGCTCAGATGCAGAATATAAAAAAAGTGAAAAAAAATTTTCTCATCCATTTTTTCAAAATTTTGAAATTAAGTCAAGCTAGGAAAAAATAAAAATATAGATGGATAGATCACGTATTTATGAACAAAAATGTCCTAACAAAATTTATCGCTAAAGTCACGGTTTTCCCGGAAAAAATAATCAAATGTAACATTATAACTCAGAGCGAGATACGTGCGCGCGCTTGAATACGCATGACTGACATCGACGCACTGCATTACATGTCACTAAATCAGAATTTGTTCAATCTATATGAGTGTTGGTTCATTTAAAAGATGGAAATTGTAGCTTTTTGATGCTTTTCTGTTTTAAACAATCAAGCAAATGATGGATGGGAAAAAATCGGCAGCTCCTGGAAGCGGCTGGAACCTCCCCACTCGGTGGATCTTTATAAGCTATGTTTGTATATTACATCGGAAATCAGAGCACTGAGCAAACCAATAATTTACACGTGACTTTGGAACCATTTATTTCATGAACAAATATCGAACGAACTGAAGTAGACTATAAGCAGTATGTTAAAACATAACCTCTCATGTTTGTTTATGTTGCATGTTAATCAATTGCCGGATATTATAAGGGTATTGACAGATAACGTTTCGAAGATTTTGTAGAACATTGGATAGCGGAAAAATAATAACACAGAATTTAGACCAAATGACACTCTAACCTCAAGTCAATAACATTATGGGCAATTCAAGTAGACTACGTATGCGTCAAATTAATCTTCCTGCTCGATCAAAAAGGTACGAGCAAGTCGAACTTTATCCGAAGCCTTTATTTTGCAATATTCGAACGTTTCAGATTTAGCTCGGTTAGTTCGATTTGCATTAAATGAACGATTGCGACGCGTCCCATCAATCAGACGTAATATCCGAACACGGCTATAAACAATTATTACCTTCAAAAAAAACCAACTAAAATAAGTTTTGATATTGTCAAAAATATTTGGGTTGGTTGGTAACCTTTACGAATGTTGATTTTTAGGTTATAAAATATATTTAGGGACATAACCTATACAATATGGCATCTGCATCATGTTTAAGTTTTTCAAGATTATTCTCATTTTTAACGTTTGTATACGCATTACGGCTTGGAGCCAGAGTGACTCCAAGCAAATATTTAAAAATTCACGCAAATAATTTTTCTATATTGTTGATTAATAAAACAAGACTGCTAATTACAGGTTAGATTTCCAACCTACAAAAAGAGTCCTAGTTTATTAGGACAAATTATTTAGAACTTCATAAATATTACACTGTACCAGATTTTAGTTGGAAGTACGGGAACCATGCAGAAATTTTAATAATAGCTACGTAATATCCTTAAATCTTAAGAAATATATATTTTTGAGGTTAGCTGTGACGTCACGTGGTTAAATGTACCATAACCTATAAATCAACATTCACAAAGGTTATCAACCCAAATGTTTTTGGCAGATGACAAAATACATTTTCCCCTGACAATAATATCAATAATATTTTTGGATCATGTCCTGTGTGCACATATAACGAATTCTTTTTAATTTTTTTCATAGCAACCAGATCGGAAGGGTGCAAGTGTGATATATCGTTGAAATTGGAATTTTTACTGCTTTTCAATAGTTCGATTACAAATTGTAAGTAATCAAAAAATAAGCAACTTGTTGTGCCAAAACGGCACTAAGCATAATCCGATCTCAACCAAAACCTTTTCAGATTTTCTGGAGCATTAAAGAAACCTTCATGCAAATCCGTTTAGTAGTTTCGCCGCTATCGTGCTAACATACATACACACATACACACTTACACACACACAGACATTTTTGGATTCCTGGGACCTCAAAACGTAAAGATTTGATGTTATCTCAATTTTCGATTTTGGACCAACTTAAGTAACCTCCCACAATTTTATTGTGGCAATAAAAAATATAGAAAAAAATAAAAGCCCTTCAAAAAAATTCTATCTTCATTGAGAACTGTGAAAAAGTATGTACACTTCATAATTATTATGGTTTATTAAGTTGTAGTAACGTGGATTCAAAAAAAGTACATCTCAAATCATTTTAATTTCCTTGCTTGATGATTTTCTTGATAAATATATTGGAGGCTGTAACTTGCCGAGAAATTGACCCATTGGAAAAAATAAAATATCACTATTTCGGAAAAAATGTATACTTTTCGAATGTTCAAACACAAATTCGTTTACTTGTATGAATTTTTTCGAAAATATGATTAATTAGATCATGATGAGAAATTGCGATTTTCGCGATCTTATCCTTGTACCTAAGAAAATATCTTTAATTGTTTTGAATTTAAATTCTGGAACTTTTAACAAATGTATAAGAAATCCATTGGATACAGCTGAAATGTGGATAGGCGTACCTATGATAAATACAATACAGTAAAGGCACTTAAAAATTCATGCAAACGACTTAGCGGCTATGTGTGGTGTCTGTGTATGCGTTCATAATTATATATTTTCCCTCCAGACTAACTATTTATCCTCCTATTCGCTAAGAAAAATGTTAAAAATGTGTAATCAGAAAGAGAAAAAAGCTTTATTTAACTCGTTAGAACTGTTAAGAATTTCTAGAGGATCCGTAGTATGCATTTACCCGTGCGCTTGGCCTCGCAGAGTGACAAAGTTACGTCACTATTTTTTCCAAGAAATAGCGATAAATCTTATTAGAATATTTTTTGTTCAGAAACACGTGGTCTATCCACCTGTATTTTTTATTTTTTCCTATCCTGACTTAATTTCAATATTTCGAAAAAATGGATGAGAAGAAAAGATTTTTTTTTCACTTTTTTTCTGTGTTCTGCGTCCGAGCGGAATGTAAACTTTTCAGGATATTATTCTATACACTTTCACGATCTCATTAAAAAAAAATGAGTCTCAGTTTGCTAGTTTTTATGGGTTTCACTATAAAATGTTCTCTGTCGCCTGGGCTGTGTCAAGTGTAAAACATTTTAGTTAACAAACATTTTTAGAGTAAAAAAACCCTTTTTAGACCATGCACCGGTTATGATACTACATCCTCTGCAAACAACAGTTTCCTTTGGACGACCTGACAAAACCCATTTCTGCATATTAACCCTTTATGTGACACAAAAAAATGCTGTCAATAACATCTTAGTTTCATAAAAACCACGATTAAGCATTATCCCGATTTTTAAAAAAGATCACCACATTCCATCATGGCACTGGAGTCATTTTCTTTTTTAATTTCCGGAAGCTCTGGACGCCAGACCTGATAGCGGAGCGGATCTGGTATTGAAATGAAACCAACTTTTTTTTAATTTCTTTTTTTTTTACATTTGGGTTACACGAGTTCTCTTTTATCATGTTAACAAATTAGTTCAGCTTAATCATACAGGATGGAAGAGGAATTCACATTTAAAATTCGCAAAAACACGTTTTTTCAGGATAATTTTGTTAATATTGGCTTGACGAAAAAAAAAAAAAAGGTTAAATTAAAAATTAGTCTCGCGGAAGCACATAATCGGACGGTAACTTTTCGTGAATATTTTTTTTAAATACGTGTTTTTTATCGTAACACTATATAAACAATTAAAACAATGTATAAAAAAATAATTCCTTAATTTTTTCACGAAAAAAAAGGAGTAGAGGATGAGATTTTTTTGAGGTAGGTGAAATAGATAAGAATTGATGGAGCTGGAGGATGGGGGTGGTGGGTCAATTAGGGGAGGGAGGGGAGGTAGGGAAAAGAAAATTTTTCAACCCCCTATAACTTTTTCCTGTGGTGCGACTTTGAAAAACCAAAATGTAATTTTTTCGCTAATAGCTCTAGTATTTGGCCGATCAAGTTTTTTAATTTTTTTCAAACAAACTAACTTATGGAAGGGGAAAAACCCTTTGCATTTTTTTAAATGTGTTTTTGAGTACGAAGGAAAGGGTTCAGAAAATAATTTTTTTTACAGGTACCTAAGTGAGGATTTTTTTTATCTTTAATTAAAAAAAAATGTCGCAATTCAAGCAAAAGGAAGGGAGGGAGGGGGCATAATGCGTTTGTGGGAATAGAGGGTTAAGGAAAAGGGATAGGGACTTCCAGATTATGTGCTTCCGCGAGATCTTTAATTTTTAATTTAACTTTTTTTTCGTTGTCAATATTAACAAAGTTATCGCGGAAAAACGTGTTTTTGCGAATTTTAAATATAAATTCCTGCCCCACCCCGTGTGATTAAGCTGAACTAACTTGATAATATGATAAAAGAGAACGCGTGTAACCGAATTGTCAAAAAAAATTTTAAAAAGTTGGTTTTAAAACTCCTCCTTTTCTCGCGAGATTTGCTCCAGTTTGACCACGAAAACCCTGTCAAGGTCATTTTTGGATTTTCTAGGGCATCTTAAAGCATACATGCTCAAGTGGACAGCAAAAAAGTTCATTAAGAACTCGATGTCAAATTGCAATTTGAATTTTATCACCCCGATCACCCAGTCTAACTGCCTTACTTCACTCCCTCCTTGTGCTCCTACTGACAAATAGACAGCAAAAAATGGAGTGAGGTACATTTCATTTGATGGACTATAACGAATAACTTAAACATTACCGATATGAGAATAGCAGTCTGGATAATTTCATCTTTGATACACGACTCCCCACATGTACTCACCAGTTTCTGCAGCGGGATATTTGTTTTTTTTTCCATTTCCCGTGTCACCAATCATCATATCAAAATTTAAAACAGTGCCCTTTACCTCCGGTTTATATTAAGATTTAGTGTACATTCTTTGGAAATATTTGATAATGCTTTTTTAATTTGCCCTTTGGCGAAAGTAGTTAAAGAAGTTTCGAAGCTTTATTTGTTTAACTTAACTAGATCCCGCTCCGTCTTGTCCCTCAATTGGCACTTTGCTGCGCGCCGTGGATATCTGACAGGATTCGGACACGGGTATCTGTAATACATTGTATTTTAAAAAAAGAATGAAAAGGTTTTGTTGCATTGTATTGTATTGCTCTTCCCAATTGTGGAAAACTATTACAAAACATAATTTTAATTTAGGAGTCCACGAGAGACAGTCTCATACACTAGATTCTATGTGCAGATTGCTCCAGGAAAAGGTAATAGAGGCGATATTTGATGCAGGCCTCCATCCCTCCGAACTAGAAAATACCAGAACGGGAGTATTCGTGGGTGCTTGTTTCTCTGAGGCCGACAAAACTTCATATTATGATAATCTGGCGGCTCAAAGTTATGCATTTACTGGGTAAGTTTCATTCAAATTTTTACTTGTATAATCCAAGCAAAGAATGCTCAAAAAAGGGTGTAGAGGGAAATATTAGGGACAGAAAATTTAACTTCGGAACTTTGTTTGGATTAGTTTTTTTTGCGGGGGGGGGAGAAGGGGAAATCCATCATGGACACCCAGCGCCTTGGATCTATCACGCTGGGTAGTGCTGGACTCTAACCAGCTAAAACCCCTCCGGAGTCCCCTCCCTGTCTTCAGTGTTTCCTCATATCCTGGAACCGCTCTCGCTTACCGTCAGAATATCAGGTCAATCTTAGTGTTAGGTGTTCGAAATAATCTACCTCTGCAGAGATGTCCTCTTATTACTACTTCCTTGAAACGATTAGAGGTTCAAGTTTCTTTCATCTACTTCCTTGATTTTCATAACTGATGTTATCATGTCCTCCAAGAGTTGCCAGTTTTCCTCTGATTTTAGCATCCTCAACAACATGTCATCGGGTGTAACTGGGCCGCCTAGCCTGTTTATGACTCGTAGCCTTTCTTCTCTCCACCTGCTACACCAGAACACAGTATGCTTCGCGTCGTCTATCTCCCCGCAGTACATGCATTCTCGGTCTTCAATCTTCCCGATGTCGTAGACGTACTCTGCAAAACATCAGTGTCCTATTAGGGCCTGAGTAAGGAAGAACCCAACCTCCCCGTGTCCTCTCTCCACCCATCTTTTAATATCTGGAATGAGTCTCCTCGTCCATCTTCCCTTGCTCGAGATATTCCATCTCTCCTGCCACCTCTGATAGAGTCTATCATTGGCCTCCTTCCTGCCACTTCCCTCGTATATCTCCCACCTTTATTTTGCCAGAAGGTCAATGGGAGGGATCCCTGCCACTATCAGCACTGCCTCGTAGGAGACCGTTCTGTAGGCACTGCAGACTCTCATTGCTGCACATCGTTGTACCCTGGCCAGTCTTCTTCGCGTTCTTTCCACTGCCATCGCACTTACTTTGGACTAGTCTGGAGACGAACATATCAAAAGTCCCCACTCCTAGGTGGTGAGCACTTTAAAGGTCCCATCTTTTTGGTTTTTCGCTTATATCTCGGAAACTATGCACCGTAGCAGCTTGACCATTCTATACAAAATTGAAGATATTGTTCTGTTCTCGAGATATCCGCCGAATCGGAAATTGCGGAAAACTATTTTTTCGCCTCACGTTAAAAAATTTAAAAATTTAATGCTCTATAACTTCTTTTCTCACGACTTTTTCGTGGGAACAACAAGAGTTATCTTAACAAATAGAGAAAAAAACTGAGGCGAAAAAATTGTTTTCCGCAATTTCCGAATTTCGAGAGCCGATATCTCGAGAACAAAACAACATATCGACAAATGTAGTAGTGATTCTTGTAGCAAATTTTGTCAGCTTCAATTTTGTATAGAGTGTTCTGTCCCTAAAATTTCCCTCTATAATCATTCGTTGCTTGGCCGCTGGATTACACCAATTCAAATAAATGAAATATATATTGTGATGTGTTGCAACCCCTTCAATTAATTCAGAAGTATTTGCACCTACTCGAGAAATAACCTACCAGTAGTAATTCTAGAATGATGACATCTGGAATTATCTAGAGAATGGTGGCGTCATCACAGAAAAATCGAGATCTGTCATTTTTAGGTATAAAAGACCGACCGAATTCTCGGCGGGTAGTTCAGAAAGTATAGAAAGTAGAAGTTATTGAATTGACAGTTTGTAAAAGTGAGGTTAAGACTACAAAGTGATAAACATTGTTACTTTTAGTCAGTAAAGTACATTTAAGTTATTAACAGTATTGTGAAGTATCCAGTAAGTTATATAATAAAGTATGTTAGTGGTTATCTCTTGTTATAATTTTTAGAACCCACGGAATTTGCAAGGGTGGTTTCCTAGGGGTGGAAATGTAGAAGAACGCACTACCGGGCGTCAAAATGACGCGACACCAATTTATTTCTCAGGGGGCGCCAGTCGCGTATTACCCCGTTCTTCTACCTCCCAGGCGGGTTCGAGATAAGATGACTTCGGTAGCCGAAAAGCGGGACCAAGGCTGCACTACCACAGATCGGAAACTACGCTCTCTCTGGACCCGAATTCCCTCGTTAGGGGTTTAGGCACCTCTTAATTTCCTGAATTTTTGCATAAAAAAATCCCAACCGAAGAATTTCTCTGCGGAGGGATTAGTTTTGGTACGCGAAAATCGCGTTTTGGTCCATTAATAACGGAATATATTTCTCAAAAAACGCATAAAAAAATCCCTATCGAACCTCCGTAAAACAACCAGAAGGTCGAACGTTAATGCGAATTAACTCGACACATCCGGTTTTCTATACGAAAGTTCCAGGGATTATAGACCGTCAACAGGCCTCAAGATCAATTAAGAAACATTAGTTCAAAGAATCCGTTTATTTAACAGAATTGGTTATACAAAATTCTCAAGAAAGAATCGTGCCTTCCCCAATCAAGGTAGTGACTTTCAGACCATACAAGCGAGAGCGCTCGCGCTAACGATCGATTAGGTAGAAAAGATTCATACGTACCTTCTCAGAATCAAAATGCGAGCTTTTAGAATCATTTCAGACTCTGGGTAAATGAATAATTAAGGCTGACTGAAATTAACTTAAAAAAGTTTTACTAAATGAATTTAGTTTCGCTAGAGACTACCTAGCTTTAAAGTTCTTGTATCGTGGAAATTCACGTACTCAAACACATTCAGAGGACTTATTACTGCATAAGTTGAGTGGCGTTCGATCAGTCCACGACTTACTAACCCTTATCACAGTCGATTAATAATATCGATTTGGCAGCGTCTCACCTTCGAGCGACTATTAGGCAAAATTGAATTTTTGGATTTTTATGCACAAGGCGTTTTCCTCTATAACTTTGTCATTTGAAAAGCCCCGTTAGTGGCTTTTCTACCATCGCTTTGTCTGGACTACTCAACGCGCTCGACCAAATTGCGAGCCGCTGGGTCAATCCAAACTCTTTCCATGCGAGAAACCGGCCTTGTACATGTGCATTGATTTTTATCAATTTTTGCTTATCGGCACTACGCCGGCTTTGACAAAATCTTCTATTTTGCCTTTTGGATGCAGTGCATCGTTAAAATTTTATGCTCATACTTTAGAATTGTGCTTTCAATGATCGTACCTCAAAGGTCAATGTCTTTGGTTGAGGAATAAAAAATAAAAAAAATAATTTAAAGTATATTTTCGTGGTACTTTTTAAATTGACTTCGTGGTACTTTTGAAAAATCCAGTTTAAGACCAATTTTAGCGTACTTTTGAAAAATCGATTTTCGAGCCAAATTTCAAGGTACTTTTGAAAAACTAATCTGCGGGTGAAATTTTGGCGTACTTTTGAAAAATCGATTTTCAAGCCAAATTTCAAGGTACTTTTGAAAAGTTAATCCGCGGGTGAAATTTTGGCGTACTTTTGAAAAATTGATTTTCAAGCCAAATTTCAAGGTACTTTTGAAAAGTTAATCTGCGGGTGAAATTTTGGCGTACTTTTGAAAAATCGATCTTCAAGCCAAATTTCAACGCAGTTTTGAAAAATTAGTCTGCAAGTGAAACTTTGGCGTACTTTCGATAAATCGATTCCTGGGCCAAATTTTGACGCCCTTCCAAAAATATTATTTTTCAAAGTCCAATTTATGATACCTTTGAAAAAGTATACTATTCATAAATCTTTGTCATTATATACTTTTACTCTGATATTCTGAACCAAAAACATTTTTCCTAAGTGAAAATTCGGTGTTTCTTCGAATTTTCGCCTGGTCATTTCCAACGCCTTATAGAACCCAAAACGGTCCTTGTGGACTGATCTGCGCCTCTGCAGACTCCCAAAAATGTCTTTAAATGAAATTTTTGCCTAAGTCGAATTTTGATTATGTCTTCAACTTAGGACGATTTTGGAGAGTTCTACAACACTCCCCTCCTTTGGTTGAATCTTTTCTACTCATCGATCGCCTTTAATTTCCATATTCACTTGTATGTCTGTATGCCTTCATTTGACGGTCTGACCTATGTACAGATGTTTTAAAAAAAATAACGGCCTTAATTGGGGCAGACGGCTGATTCGCCTATCTAACTTAAAAATAAATACATTTTTTAAACAATACGCCAAGTTGATACAACATTTTTATCAACTTAATTACACCCGCGTCGAGGTGCGAAGCGTAGCACAATTTTGATTAGCGTCCACTCTCACTAATTCGTTGCACTCGCTTTTTCGCCCTGGTCTCGCTCTTGCTTGACTTCGGCCCTTTCTAGAAGAGGCTGTCTATATCTCCATGCCGCAGCTTGGACGGTCCTCGCCTTTGAGTTCCAGACTTCACCATGCCGCGCCCTTGCGACAGGCTGGGTCATCTTTCCATTTCTGCACATGGAAAATGCAGTTCTGCAACTAGATTGACTTTTTAGCAAGTCGTCGACTGGGACGCGTCGACTAACAAACACAATGTGTTGTTTTTAATGAAATATTTTTCTAACATGAATTTTGTTAACTTATAATGGTTAGAAATTGGTTCTTCGTAAGGTAGATTGAATCGGCTTACGATACTCGTGCGGTCATCACTACTTGTGAAAAAAGTATAAAAAAAAAATCGAAGCGTCTTCTTGAGCGAAGAACGGCTTCTGAAACTCGTCTCGTAGTTTCTACTTCGTAAGGTAGATTAAATCGGCTTACGATACTCGTGCGGTCATCACGACTTGTGAAAAAAGTATAAAAAAAAAAAATCGAAGCGTCTTCTTGAGCGAAGAACGGCTTCTGAAACTCGTCTCGTAGTTTCTACTTCGTAAGGTAGATTAAATCGGCTTACGATACTCGTGCGGTCATCACGACTTGTAAAAAAAAAAAAAATATAAAAAAAAAAAATCGAAGCGTCTTCTTGAGCGAAGAACGGCTTCTGAAACTCGTAGTTTCCATTTGGGGTATACGTTAATTTTGTTGACTTAAAATGATTAAAATAGAAGTTGTCTTCTTGCATAAGAAAAACAGCTTCCGAAACTCGTACTGATTCGTACTTATGCCTACATCCATTACTCGAACTTGGCGGCTCTCGCTCTTGAGAAGCTAGGCTTACCGGATCGCGCTCTTGCGTCGGGTTCGCCGTCTTTCCATGTCTGCTCATGGAGTAGACTTTAAATTTTTGATTCGACCGCATATAGGTCAAAATCGCCACTTAGAATTTTGAGAAAAAATATAAAAAAAAAGAAAACGGCTATTAGCCGTGGTCGACCTCAGAAATATCTAGAGGTGACTCTTCTATATCTGGCTCATCTCGAGCATCTTCGGGATCTCGACTTATTACATCCGGCTCATCTTGAGCACTTGCGGGAACATTGATTTGAACTAGTGTGGTATCGCTACGTCGCTCTGACCTGGGCGCGATCTCATTGTCTGATGAGGAAGCGTCGTCACTAAGATGAATTTCATCCGGACTATCTTCTGATTCTTCAGACAATTCCAATTCAACATCGGGGTCTCCCTTAGGTGCCGGCCTGATGGCATCGACATGTAATCTCGTCGAAGTTACCCCCTTGTGAATGAGGTAAACTTCATTAGACAATCTCTTTAAAACCTTGTGTGGCCCACTCCACGACGGTGTGAAGGTATGATCCTTCCTGATCCTTTTAGTCATTACCATATCTCCCACTTTATATACGACCGGCGTTACCGCCACTTTGGGCGCGTAACGCCATTGGTAATTTGTTTGATTTCTACGAATCTCCTTGACTCTTTCAAGGCGGGGAACGTCCGCTTGATTACGACGTTCTTGTCTATAAGCGAACATATTCCAATCACCAATCTGCGGTAATTCATAGCCGAGTACTACGAAACTGGGCGTATGCCCCGTAGCGGCGTTTTTTCTTGTTCTCAAGATATATGCCATCTGACTAACATGTCGATCCCACTCGTCGTTGGGTGAACCATATAATAAGGTTTTTAAGATCTTCTTAGCTTCTTGCACCCTCCTTTCTATTGGATTGGCCTGTTGGTGGTAAGCTGCTGTGAAGAATCTTTCAATATTGTTACGTGTACAGAACGTATCGTAAAAGCCGGAATTGAAGTGGCCTCCCTGGTCGGAAATGATGACCCTCGGAACGCCATATCTCGCCACTAGTTCCTCTTCGATAAATTGTGCTATTGTTTTTCCACTGACTTGGGTGAATGCCTTGGCTTCGACCCACTTACTAAATACATCCTCTACCATTAATATATATCGGTTATCTGCATCTTTGGTTCGCTGAAGCGGTCCGATTACATCGACGCTTAGAACTTCGAACGGATGCGATGGAGCATGGCTTCTGAGAGGAGCCTTCGGTTGTGATTGTCTGCTTTTTACGGAATTACAAATAATGCACTCATTTAAATATTTGTTAACTAGTCTCGACAAATTATTAAAATAATAGCGGCCCGAGATGATTCTAACAGTTTCATCGCGGCCGGGGTGACCTACTTCCGGTCGGTCGTGAAAATGAGATATTACTCTCATGACCATACGTTTTGGTACGTATAATTTTTCTATAACATTTTCGCCTCTTGTCCAAAGTGTGCCGCCTATCACTTGTCTTGTATTGACGAATTTCACCTCTGCCTCGGTTTTATCTGCTTGTCTCACTAGAGTATTCCATCGTTCGATTTGGTCTTGGATATCTCTGGAGTGCGATTGCGCTTCTCTGACCTGATCGTTTAATTCCAATGTGGTAATTACTGATATTCGTTCCTTGTACGAGAATTTTGGTGGATACATTCTCTCCTCTTCGTCGTCTGCTTCGACGTTCGGGCCTTGAGGATTTCTGCTCAAATAGTCTGCCAATATATTTTCCTTGCCGGGACAATGTTCTATTGTGAAGCTGTATTCCTGAAGTAATAATGACCAACGTGTAAATTTCGTTTTCTCGTCCTTATGCTTATTTAACCATAGTAAAGCTCGATTGTCGGTTTTGACTATAAATGGACGGTCTGCCAAATATATTTTGTATTTCCTTATATAATTAACGACGCTCAAACATTCCAATTCATTGATATGGTATTTTCTCTCCGTCGGAGATAACGTATTACTAGCATAAGAGACGATGTGCTTCTGGTCATTATCCCCCAATTGATATAATACTGCAGATAATCCTATTAAGGATGCGTCCGTCTGAAGTATGAACATTTTATTGAAATCTGGCCGGTGCAGTCTTAGAGGTTTATTTAATACCTCTTTCAGTAGGATAAAGGATTCTTGGGCTTCTGTATTCCACTTATAGCGCCAGTCCTTCGAGAGTAGTCGGGTCAAGGGCTTAGTAATTATTGCAACATTCGGGATATATTCACGTACCCAATTACATAAGCCTAGGAAACTCTGAAGCTGGCGCCTTGTCGTAGGCACAGGATAGTTCTGTATCTGCAGAATATGTTTTTCTAAAGGTTGAGTAGTATTGGCATTTATCTTATGCCCGAGATAGGTTATACTAGATGTGGCTACCACACATTTTTCTGGTGACACTTTTAAATTATGTAAACGTAGGCGTTCAAAAACGGCTCTCAGATGGTTTACATGCTGTTCTATATTTTCACTGTAGATGATAATATCATCGAGATATACTTTGCAGAAATGATGCAAGTAGCCGGTCAATACGTCTCTTGCCATAAATTTCTGGAATGTACATGGAGCGGTCTTCAATCCGAAAGGCATCACGTTAAATCGGTAAGATGCTCCATCTAATGTTGTAAACGTAGAATAGTTTTTTGACGACTCCTCAAGAGGGATTTGCCAATATCCGCTCTTGAGGTCCAACACCGTAAATATGTTGGCGTTTCCTAGATCCTTTATACTCTCGTATATCTTTGGTAAGACGGATGCTTCGTCTTCCGTTACTTCATTTAAGTGACGATAATCAATGCAGAAGCGAGGCTTCTTGCCGGGCCTTTCAATTATAATGGGAGGCGAACTGTACTGAGCGGTACTCGGTTCTATGACCCCGGCTTTCAGCATCTCTTCAATTTGATCGTACATAACTTTTTTCTTAGTAGGAGACATAGGGTAGGGTTTGATATTGAACGGGCGGTCGTCTTTAACTTTTATTTTATGTTTCGTTGTCACCGTGGTAGCTTGGGTAGGCACCGCGGTGAACAATTCAGCGAATTCCTCGAATAGAGGTTTTAAATTATCGTTTCCGATGATCAGTTCTTCGGGAAGTCGGCATTGCTTCCTTGCTTGATGTGCCGCTTGATTCCAGAAGACGGTTATTCGCTCTTCGGTGCCGACGTAGACACATTTACGTTGATAATCGAATACGACATTGTGAGCATATAAAAAGGGGGCTCCCAGAATGAGCTCTTCGTTTAAATTTTGAATGACCTGAAACGTGGTCTGAAAAGGTACATCTAGTACATTAACGTTTATGGTCGTAGTCCCGAGGGATTCTACTAAACCATCGCCACAAGCCATAACAAAAGTTTGGGGAGCTGTAAGTTGATCAATGTCGTTCAAAAATTTCGGTTGGATAATATTCCTTGTCGAACCTGTATCCAATAAAGCGTTAACCGCTCGATTATTAATTATAATCTTAATGCGAGGCAGAGGGAAAGCGTCGTTGGTTTGATTGATAGATTCTAATGGAGTGAATCGGTGGGGAGATAGGTTGACTTCTTGATCCTTAAACAGGTAATTAAGGTCAGGAAGGTCATCGAAGTTTTTTAATTTAAACTTCTTGCTTCGGAGCTTCCTCGAGGGTCGCTTCGAGCCTGCTGGGGCCTGGTAGGCGGGGCTGGTACAGTTCGGCCTGGGCCATCGCCTCTGACCCCCGCTTGGTTTCCCGTATTCATATTACGATAGGGATTGTTTGGGCATTCCGCATGAAAATGCCACTGCTCTGTTGGGCAATATCTGCAAGGGCGATACGGGACTCGGGAGTTCCTTACGTCTCCAGTACCCCTTCTCGGTATATCCCCTCTAGGCAGCGAGGAAATATTATTTGCAAAATGCACCCTTGGTGCTGGCGGATTATCTCTTCTTTGAGATCCATTGAATGGTGTCCTAGATGCACCAAAGGAACTGGAGGACGGCTTCGCTAATGCGGAGGGTTCCGTTCTCCAGTTACTGCTCGATTGCTGATTCCCTTGAGCTGAAGCGGTAGAGGTGGACGCTTCTCGGTCTTTGCTTTTCTTTGCATTTTGCAGAATCTCGAATTCTTTATTCTCATCCATGATTTTGGCCATTTGTTCGGTCATCGTCACTAGTGTATTTGTATCTAGTATGACGGCACTCTTTAGGAGCATTTTCATATCAGGTCTCAACTGATTGAAGATGGTAGCCGCCTTCATCGCCTCCGGCTTAAACGGATCGATCCTCTTGAAGAGGCATACCTTCCTGGAAATAAATACTGACGTATTTTCCTCGGCATCTTGTTTCTTGCCATATAAATTAGCTACTGCTTCGGTGAGTACTTCACCTGAATCATAACGGCTTCTGAACCGCTCGAGGAATAGAGGATACGTGGTAATTAGGGTTCGATATTGTTCGAACCATTTCTTAGCATCATCTTTGAGCTGTTCTGATATTTTATATAGTCGGTCGTTATCCTGCGTAATTCGTACTCGGACGAAAAATTCCTCCATTTGATAAATGAAGGTTTCAGGGTCTTCGTGTTCGAAGCCATGAAATTCCGCATTTGGATGCTTCGACCGATACTTATGCTCGTGCGTGGCTTCGCTTAGAGCTTTGGCAAGACCTGCTGCCATTTGGGCGAACACTTGTTCTGAGGAGGGCTGTATGACTCCTTCAGTGGTACTCGGGCCAACCCCCGAACTACCCAGTACATCCTCCGCGCACGGCCTCTCTAACCCTCTAGAGACGTTGTCCATCACAGATGTCGGCTCGTCGTAAAACTGGAAAGGCGTTGATTCATCCATATCCTTTCCAGAAAGCCCTGCTGACTAACAACGCCCCACGTTGGGCGCCATGTAGAAGAACGCACTACCGGGCGTCAAAATGACGCGACACCAATTTATTTCTCAGGGGGCGCCAGTCGCGTATTACCCCGTTCTTCTACCTCCCAGGCGGGTTCGAGATAAGATGACTTCGGTAGCCGAAAAGCGGGACCAAGGCTGCACTACCACAGATCGGAAACTACGCTCTCTCTGGACCCGAATTCCCTCGTTAGGGGTTTAGGCACCTCTTAATTTCCTGAATTTTTGCATAAAAAAATCCCAACCGAAGAATTTCTCTGCGGAGGGATTAGTTTTGGTACGCGAAAATCGCGTTTTGGTCCATTAATAACGGAATATATTTCTCAAAAAACGCATAAAAAAATCCCTATCGAACCTCCGTAAAACAACCAGAAGGTCGAACGTTAATGCGAATTAACTCGACACATCCGGTTTTCTATACGAAAGTTCCAGGGATTATAGACCGTCAACAGGCCTCAAGATCAATTAAGAAACATTAGTTCAAAGAATCCGTTTATTTAACAGAATTGGTTATACAAAATTCTCAAGAAAGAATCGTGCCTTCCCCAATCAAGGTAGTGACTTTCAGACCATACAAGCGAGAGCGCTCGCGCTAACGATCGATTAGGTAGAAAAGATTCATACGTACCTTCTCAGAATCAAAATGCGAGCTTTTAGAATCATTTCAGACTCTGGGTAAATGAATAATTAAGGCTGACTGAAATTAACTTAAAAAAGTTTTACTAAATGAATTTAGTTTCGCTAGAGACTACCTAGCTTTAAAGTTCTTGTATCGTGGAAATTCACGTACTCAAACACATTCAGAGGACTTATTACTGCATAAGTTGAGTGGCGTTCGATCAGTCCACGACTTACTAACCCTTATCACAGTCGATTAATAATATCGATTTGGCAGCGTCTCACCTTCGAGCGACTATTAGGCAAAATTGAATTTTTGGATTTTTATGCACAAGGCGTTTTCCTCTATAACTTTGTCATTTGAAAAGCCCCGTTAGTGGCTTTTCTACCATCGCTTTGTCTGGACTACTCAACGCGCTCGACCAAATTGCGAGCCGCTGGGTCAATCCAAACTCTTTCCATGCGAGAAACCGGCCTTGTACATGTGCATTGATTTTTATCAATTTTTGCTTATCGGCACTACGCCGGCTTTGACAAAATCTTCTATTTTGCCTTTTGGATGCAGTGCATCATTAAAATTTTATGCTCATACTTTAGAATTGTGCTTTCAATGATCGTACCTCAAAGGTCAATGTCTTTGGTTGAGGAATAAAAAATAAAAAAAATAATTTAAAGTATATTTTCGTGGTACTTTTTAAACTGACTTCGTGGTACTTTTGAAAAATCCAGTTTAAGACCAATTTTAGCGTACTTTTGAAAAATCGATTTTCGAGCCAAATTTCAAGGTACTTTTGAAAAACTAATCTGCGGGTGAAATTTTGGCGTACTTTTGAAAAATCGATTTTCAAGCCAAATTTCAAGGTACTTTTGAAAAGTTAATCCGCGGGTGAAATTTTGGCGTACTTTTGAAAAATTGATTTTCAAGCCAAATTTCAAGGTACTTTTGAAAAGTTAATCTGCGGGTGAAATTTTGGCGTACTTTTGAAAAATCGATCTTCAAGCCAAATTTCAACGCAGTTTTGAAAAATTAGTCTGCAAGTGAAACTTTGGCGTACTTTCGATAAATCGATTCCTGGGCCAAATTTTGACGCCCTTCCAAAAATATTATTTTTCAAAGTCCAATTTATGATACCTTTGAAAAAGTATACTATTCATAAATCTTTGTCATTATATACTTTTACTCTGATATTCTGAACCAAAAACATTTTTCCTAAGTGAAAATTCGGTGTTTCTTCGAATTTTCGCCTGGTCATTTCCAACGCCTTATAGAACCCAAAACGGTCCTTGTGGACTGATCTGCGCCTCTGCAGACTCCCAAAAATGTCTTTAAATGAAATTTTTGCCTAAGTCGAATTTTGATTATGTCTTCAACTTAGGACGATTTTGGAGAGTTCTACAACAGAAACACGTTACAATAACTTATGCAATTGTATTGTTTGTAGGTTGTTTAAAGGGATAAACATCTATAAAAACCTTAATTTGACTTCCGTACACTTCAAGACAACTCGAGTCCCAAACAAATGTTGATGTTATCTAAACTATTATAATGTAGTAATTTTAGGTCAAAATTTTGCTATCAGTTTATCTATAGTACGTGACCACCCAATCAACGTATCACCTTGTAAGTGGCACAGGAGTACTGAAATGGGCAGAGTGAACTAAGATACTGTGTACTTTACATACGACTTCTGGGGTTTTAGTCAGTTAGAATCTGACACACTAACCCATACTAGCGATGAACAGCTCGTGGTGATTTCCCCTCCTTAAAGAAAAAAAAAATGCTGGTTCCTGTAGGTAGACACGATATGAATGTTGAGCCGCTACATCTCTAGTTGGAGGCAAAGTTGCGAAAGTTAAACGATTTTCCGACTGGCTGTTTACAAATTATATAATGCTATCTGTAGTCTCGTTAAATCATCTAAGAGCTTCTTGGTCGTCCATATAAGCAATGTAGAAATTTGTCGTGCCTTCTCTCAGGGCACGATCATTTTGCAATAGCCCCAGTTCACTGGTTACTAGATATTAATAATAAAAGGATATAAAACGATGTATTTCTTTACTATTTTTGTACGTTAATTGTGGTGTTCATATTATTATTTGTCGTACTTAGTAAGATAGGTGTGTTTACAGACGTTATAGTAATCGTTTCTGATAGTTGCAATGTTGTGCTTATGAAAATTATTTAGGGCAAGGACAAAGGCATTTCTTTCTGAAAATACCTTTGTCCTTGCCCAAAATAATTGCTTTTTAATTTTTATAAAACATGCCTTCTTTCCTCGATATAATCCAATCATAACTTTTTCTTCTACTTCTCCAATTTGCGTCAAGTCCGGTCAGTTAGATTGGGCTACGTTCGGTTCGCTTTAATATTGCGTTCGTTTGTTCTACTTCTGTTAGGTGTACTTACGTTTGGTTAGGTCATGTTTTTTTTTTCTTTTCCAATTAGTGGTGTGCACCGGAGGTCGCTAATTAACTGCTATTACGTTGTACAACTGTATTGACCATCTTTTCTATTATTATGTTCCACTATCTCCTCACCCAGCACCCCATTTCGCTCCCAATTTTCGTAATTTTTAAAGAATGTATGTTTTAAAAAAATTAAAAAGCAAACACTTAGGGCAAGGACAAAGGTATTTCTTTCCGAAAGAGATACCTTTGTCCTAAATAATTTTCATAAGCACAACATTTCAACTATCAAAAACGATTACTATAACGTCTGTGAACACATCTATGCAAAAATTTGGAAAATGTCCGAAAACATCTTAACGGAGTGTATCTTACAAAGTACGCCAAATAATAGTATGGATAACCACATTTGACGTACAAAAATAGTAAAGAAATACATCGTTTTATATCCTTTTATTATTAATATCTAGTAACCATCCATACTTAAATCGGTTAATATTAACATATAAAAGGTATGTAAGCTGAAAGCAGTGGAAAAAACGATTGACTTAGGACGTACTTAAACTTTACCAGACTCCAAAACAAATTTCTGTCATACCTATACTGCAATAAATTTAAAAGATATTCAAACTATAATGGTATTACTTAATAAGAGTAGAATTTAATATTCTTAAACTATCAGTAAGAAGAAAGATATCTAGTATATTATTTATTTCTAATATAGTAACTGGACGTATGTTCTCTCGAAATTTCATGAAGACTAAACTACTACAATCCGCAGAGAGTATTGCCCAGAAATACTTTATTCTGGTATACGTATAGAACAAAACTTAGATAAAACTCCCCCGTGTGCAATACTCTAAACTTCGTTTGTTTGCATTTGAAAATTTTCACAAAAAGTTAAAAAAATAATTAATATTTTTTTTAGAAATAATTAATTTTTTCTTCATTTCCTCATATACAGGGTGTCCGGAAACAAAGTAGAAAAAAATTAACTGTAGATTCTTTAAACCAAATCAATTGAGGTTCGTCATATAACATTTTTCAAAATACCCCTTCGTTGTCAAGTTACAGCCGCTTTAAAGTGGTACCTACGTTAAAAACAGTTTTCATTTTTTTACTCAAAAAATAAAAATCCAAAAAACCAAATATTTAGCATATCCACTACACTTATTGAAAGGCATCCTGTGATTTTTTTGCATCCCCTTGAATGATTCACCAAGGCAACCTCCAATATACTTTTAAAAATATTTTTAAAATCCTTTCATTTTACATTTCAGAATAAAATATTTTTCGATTTCCTTGTTAATTCTTTTTCTTAAGACTTTTTCTTCTCTTTAAAAAATGCCGTATTACCAACCGTTTTCGTGATAAAAAATAAAATTTACGTACATGCAATAATAAATTTACGTTCATTACTGAACGATAATGTTTTAAAACTTTTAGTAGGCTGCTATAATCAAGAGGATGAAAAAAAATCAGAAGATGCTTTTCAATACGTGTGGTAGATATGCCAAATATTTTGTTTCTTGGCATTTTATTCTTTGAGTAAAAAAACGAAAACTGTTTTTAACGTACCCTTTGAAAGGGGCTGTAACTTGACAAAAAAGAGATATTTTGAAAAATATTATATGAAGAACCCCAATTAATTTGGGCTGAGGAATCTACAATTATTTTTTTTTACTTTGTTTCCGGACACCCTGTATAGTATTTTTCATCCTTATTCTCCTGTTTCGTTTCTGGTTTATTTGCCTATTGTCTTTACACTTTTTGTATTTTATATGCCGCCATATTTCAGTTGAATTTAATTTGATGTCATAGTTTAGGAAATATGTACTTACATTTATAAATGTATATAGATTGATTAGGTTACAGACTATTCACGTTATGTTTTAAATTAAGTAACTGTAAACTTAGTCAACTTGCCCTGTGTTACATCAATAAATAAATAAATACATAGATAGATCGATAGATAGATAGATAAATAAATAAATAAATAAGTAATATTTATAATGTATTTCAGAGCATCAAAATCAATGATGTCTCACAGGTTGAGTTATTTTTTAAAGCTGAAAGGTCCATCCTATACAACAGACACAGCCTGTAGCAGTTCTTCTTATGCTTTTGAACATGCGTTCAGGGCCCTTCGTTTGGGAGAAATCGACAATGCCATTATTGGAGGCACTAATATGTGTCTGCATCCTTTCATATCCTTGCAATTTGGAAGGTAAGTTAGAACTATCATTTTTAATAACTAAGAAATGTCAGAAATACGAGCTTCAATCAAGTTTACCGTGAGTATCCCGCCATTTATATTTCATTATTGCTATAGACGTACGCGCTTGAAGTAAGAACATTTTTTCATTAGTACGACAAACCGAAATTTCTATTATTTTAATTGTAACAAATGAATATGGATAAAAACAGGAAACGGTCTCTTGCCCAAGTATTATTGGAAAGCGGTTCTCTGATGGTGATGTTGACAAAATGTACATCCTGTAAACTCACTGCTAGCTTCTTGGTGTCTCATTATCAAAGATCGGAATTTTGGGCGTCATTCCAGGTCCGTACTAAGGTAACAGTGTAAAAAAAAATACGCACAATGGAAAATATTTATTATGAATACTTATTGTCAAAAATTATGTGGTCATTATTTTTACAATAATAATAAAATAGTAATAATAATAATACTAACAATAATAAAAATAATATTACTTTATTTCATTTTGATTTCTCGAGGTGGGTCTGTTCGAAAATCTACTTATTTTGACTAGTTCTATTCATGGTTAAAAGGATTTACTATTACTCAACAGTAGAAATATCGAAACACCTAATTCACTAAGAAATAACTCGTTTTTTGATTATAATGACTTTTTGAGTAGGACATTTTTTGACGGTTTTGAGATTTTGAAACATCAGTATGTCATCATTAATTTTATATCAAATTCAGCTTGTGACAACGAAACTCCCACGGAAGTCACAATAAGCGTATTAATTGCACTCTATTATTAGCTAGTGGTGAGTATCCATCTGTACTTAAAACGGTCTTTAGTTTCAATTTTACAGTAATACTATTATTTAAGTATCTATAGAAATTAGTATACCACATCTAGTAGGCTAATGTCAATTATTTGAAATAATTATAGTTGACTACTCATTTTTTATAAACAGAATAAGTCTGTAGTCAACTTTACGTAGTTTTTATTTTTCCCTTGAAAATAATATTTCACATTTCAAGCAAAAAATTTGAAACCATTTTTAAGGCAACACTTTAAGGGGTTGAAATTAACAACTAAATGATATTTTGAAAAGTTTTACTTTGTTCCCGAACGCCCCACAGTGTGGCAAAACGATAAAAAATCGATGATGAATGAGAGAGAGAGCGAGAGAGAGAGAGAGAGAGAGTCAACTGTTGAGCTATCAGCGTTTTTATTTTAAAATACTTGCAAAGAAGTTTGGAATAGGGAGTCACTGCCACTCTGGTAGATAAAAATTTATTTTTAGTTAAAAAAATTGTTTTTTTGACGGATACTAACTCAAACACCTTTGAATCCACTATGATATAATCTTATACAAAGGGGTTTCTAAAGGTGCTGATTAAGAATATCTTACCATTTTCCGATGTTTTACATTTTTTTAGACTAAAACTAGTAAGATATTCTTAATGAACTTCTGAAACCCCTTTGTACAAGATTAAATCGCAGTGGGTGCTAGGAGCCATCAAGAAAACATTTTTTTAACTAAAAATAATTTTTTCAATTGAAAATAATTTTTTATCTGTCAAAGCGCCAGTAACTCTCTCTTTCAGACTCCTTTGCAAGTATTTAAAAAAAAACACCGTAGATTAAAAGTTGACTCTCAGAGTGATTTTTGACCATTTTGCCACACTGTGCGCCCTGTATAAAAACTGGATATTAAATTATTAGCGAGATAATATGATTTTTCATGTAAAATCCCAGATCCGAAATAAAAAGCAAAAAATTTATACTACAACAAATCATCTGACGATGTAGACAAAAAATGAATTATTTAAACGCTAAACATATAGAGTTATTTTAGGCTGGGAGTCTTAAGTAAGGATGGTTCATGCAAGGTATTTGATAAATTGGGAAATGGTTATGCCAGATCTGAAGCTATTGGAGCAATTATCTTACAAAAGTCAAGAAACGCCAAAAGAATATACGCTGAAGTGATTTACGCCAAAACAAATTGTGACGGACATAAGTCACAAGGAATAACTTATCCTTCTGGAGAAGCACAAAGAAATCTTTTGAATGAAGTCTATGAGGAATGTAGTGTCAATCGGTATGATTTAAGCTTCTTGGAGGCTCACGGAACAGGTAAACTATTCCAAAGGTTTTGTATTTACTATAATTAGATTTGTTATTGTTAGATTTAGGCATCTTGGATCATACTCAAAGGGAATTTATGAAATAATTTCTCACAGTAAGAGAAAATATTTATCTAGAATCAATCTAAAACGTTATCACTCTTGGATATTTTTCCTCTCGAAACGACTCTCATTTTAATAGTAAATACCAATAATAACACCACATAGAATTATTTTATTTAAGAATACCTTCCGCCAATCGTGCAAATGTTACGTAAAACACGAACAATAGATTCGGATTCTATCGAGACTGGATACAGTACTTATAATTGTTTGTTTATGCGACTGCCATTGAAAATAGACTTTTACGAAAACTGTCATTAAAAGTTGATTTTTTTGGGAGATGTCCTACACACTTATTTATGGCATGGTATTGTAACTGTAAATTTTCTTAATTTTGCTTTCCAGATATGCCAATAGAACACTTTCAGCCACATTTTGCAACTTCTTGGAGTCGCACTATTCTTTGAGATCTTTGTAAGCTAATTTATATTGCCTATTTGATTTTTTGGGAATAATTTAAGCGCCGCTTCAGATGGTTCAAAAGGCAGACCATATCATTTTTATATTTTCAATATTTCTGTTCTAATGGGCACTTGAAACTCACCAAACCTCACGAAATCACAACCAAATTATATTAAATTGTTTGTTTCCAATCTACCATGAAACTGGTGGGAAAGAAGTTTGGTACACCTAACAGGGAGCTGTGACAGATAGCGTTTAGTGAGGTGCTATCAGACGCGTCGTACAGTAAAGAAAGGTCAACACGTTGTGAATAAGAAAAAGTTTGTTTCGATTCCATCGTCACTAACTAATCAGAACATATCAGACAAATTTTTAATAATTTTGGGACTCGATTGCGAAATGCTTTTGCATTTTCGAAAGAATGTTTCTACAAAAAAGTCATCCTCAAATGCAAAAAAGGCATTTCGAAATTTAGAATAAAAATAACTATTTCCATCTATCATTTAAGAACTTAAGTTGATATTTGCAAGTAAGGGAGCGGCGTGAATCACCTTCCGCACATGTGCGAAAGCTCGGCCCAAAGAAATTCTACTTAAGGATAGGATTTTGCAGAGCGAGAGGGAAACATTCGTTTATTTTCGGTTGTTCTACTTAAATATCGTAGTTTGTCAATGAAAATAGTTCCTAATTTGATTATTAGAGTATGGCATTTAACTACATACAAAGTTTGTGATAAAAACTGTATAAGGTTGTATTCCTTAGAGCAATGGGAAGTATCTGGCACTATTTTAAAGATTATACCATTTATGATTTTTCACTCTGCGAAATCCTATCCTTAAAAATGATGTGTCATGACTAACTTCAAAAAGAATTGCTAGATATTGAACAATAAGAAAAAATCAGTATTTTCTTGCTAACTTTGTTGCAGAAGTAGAAGAAAACAAGCTAAAAACGTACTCTTCGCCAATTTGCTGAGCTTATTATATAATTGTTACACATTCTATAGGATACTCTTCGCAGTTTTCTTGTAAATAATATTAGTTTTTGGGCATCCTTTATTTTGTGATACCATCTTTGTTGTAAAAAAAAATATACGAAAAAAACTTGATAAAAAAAACATCCAACCTGTGTGGGATTCGAACACACGAAATTTGGATTACAAGGCAAAACTTTAGCCATTGAACCATCACATATTGCTATGAAAATTGAATGTGATATATATCTTTCGAGAATCATATTTCAACTCATTAGATATTTTTTATTTTTTTTTATTTTTGACTATTTAACGTCGGCCTATTTCCGCTACCAGGGCCTATTTTAAATTAAATGATTAATAATTTTCTTATTTAATGATTGACTTTCTTCAAAAACAATAGAGTTCTTCCTCTAGCTAACACTAACTTACTTTCCAATACAATCGGACTTTTCTTTCTTAAATTATCATACTTACAAGAAATGTGACAGACGGACGGACAGACAGACGGACATTTTGAAAGTTGTTCAGAATTCGTTCACTAACACAATGATAAGTAAATGTTTTCTCTACGAGCGATATTTCCGGTTTTAAAAATGTGCCGATCAAAGGCAATATACTTTTTATTTTTGCGAGTATAATAATGGGTATATCTCGAGCGGAAAGTATTCTTGCCGCTCTTGCATGATTGCTGCAGCAATGTTCATGCCAAAATGTCAATAGAACCGTTTCCGTTCTTAATATACAATCAACTATATCGTTATGACACAGTTCAAACAAACCAGATGTTTCACTTAATAGTATTCCCTATGTAACCAGTTTCATTTTTGTCATGTGACGTATACCTTCCAGGATTCCGCGCAGAAGACATAAACAGAGCAACCTAGCGGTTGACATGGGAGTTAAGACCAGCGAGTATAATGTCACAGGAGGGAGTGTTTAGTACTGAAATCTCAGAGATGGAAGTCGTCATCAGCTACACCAGTGATATTAATTATTTAGGAATGTAGTGTATTGTATTGAAGCTTAGAGTTATTATTGTTATACATTTAAGTGGTTTTTTGAGCATTTATTAGGTGACTTTTAATTATTGTTACGTATCATCAGCTCCCTCCTATGATTATACTCGCTGGTTAAGACTGCTTGGTATATGCGCAGATCACTGCACAAATAGGTACCTTCCAGGAGTTGATTTATTATCTAAACCATGAAACGTCATAAGTGAAACATCTGGTTTGTTTGATCTGTGGTTAGGATACACAACGCGCATGCGTCTTTTAAAATTTTGTACGTTTCTCAATCCGATAAATCAACGTATATCATACGGTAACTTTCCTTGTTATACTGCTGTCCTCCCTATAAGAAAAAAATGATAATTTTAGATTTTCATATTTTCTGTTCTATACGTACATGCTCTACACTTTTTTTTAAGTAAAATGTCTGATAGATAATAAGAAGTGGTTATTAGTTATAGATATTAGATATTATTTTGTTTGTTCTAAGTGCACACAATAGTACATTTACAACTGATAGCGTCCTAGTTGCATTATCCTTGAATGTCAGATAGGACTCGTTTACTAGTTACATAATGTTCTCTTTCTATATAAGATGTTCAGTAGGATAATAAGAGTACAGTATGTACTTGAATAAAAATATTTATTTTTTAGGGACAACCGTAGGTGACCCTGAAGAATGTAATGCTATCGACGAGGTTTTGGCGAAAAACAGAAAGACCCCATTATTAATTGGTTCTGTGAAGTCTAATATTGGACATTCAGAACCAGCGTCAGGAGTTTGCTCGATTATAAAAGTATGTATTTCAATGCAACATCGTTCTTTAGGAAATTTCATATATTTAGGATTTAGTTAAATCGCTATTTATACCGAACTTCCAAGAGCTATTCATTTCCATAAAAATTTGGCGAATTTTGAAAACGAATCAGTATTCTCTTTCAAAATTATTTTATTTCGTCCTTTTCAATGGTTTAAGTTGTGATTTTCATTACAATTCTATTACTGTTAAACTCGGGATGTTTTCCTTTAGCTGATTAATGACACCTCACTCTTGTTTCTCCCTTTCTCAAGAGTATAAAAGTTTGGTAAAATATTATCAACATATTTTCTCAACCAGAAGCTATTAGTCCGGTCAAGTTAGCCCTAAAAATGAGGGTACCCTTGCATAAATTCCCAAGAAGCTGAAGATTTACATGAACGTTAGGGATACCATTATAATGAAGTTGTGAAAAGTTCCCTATGATCCTGTGTGTGCAAAAAATCTTATGCGAGGTCAAAGTTCGCAAAAATGGGTTTTTTGGATTTTTTAGCGAAACGGTTAGTTTTATGATAAAAATAGCTTAGACAAAGTAGTTGTAGATTTTTCAATTCTATACAAAAATGATCCTTACACTTTTTTTCCAAAAATTCACCTTTTTTTTTTTGAGAAAAAGCAATTCTAAAGTTATATTCTCCATAATATGCACACGTTTCCACGCCACCTATGAGGTAGTGTACATGGCGCGTCTTTTTTAATATGGTTTCCCCGGTAGGCCTACTCCACGGTCTTTTTATTGAAGTTTAATATAATATTAGGTCTTCTTATTCAACTTCTTCTTCTTCTTCTTCTTCTCTTCCTCCACCTTCTTCATCTTCATCTTCCTGAGTTGACGTAAATTGTTCAAACAGCGATACATCAGTTGTTTCGTCGTTGATGTAAGGATCATCTTCTGTTGGAGATTGGAGATATTTGAACACGACTGGCCCTGACAGCTGATGCATGCTGGTGAACAAAGTAAGCCTACGTTTTTCATTCTTCCAATGTAAATTGACAGTCATCACTATTTTCGATGTATGTAAAAATTTCTTTCATGGCGAGATTTAATGCTTCATCTCGAGGACGGCCGACTTTACTTCCAGTGGTCGGTTTTAAAAAGGAAACATAACAGTCATTATGATACCTGGCCTCAGCAGCAACTAAATCATGCTCGAACCCGATGCAAGAAACAATAGTTTTTGCTGTGTCATCAGAACGAGACTGAGCTTCTTGAAGAACTGATTCTTTGAATGAAAGTGTAGTAACCTTACAAATTCTACGCCGAAATTTCAGTGCTCGCTTTTTTTCATATTCTTCATTCAATTCATCGCCGCAAAAGAAACAACAATTTTTAAGGCAGAAAGCTGATTCACTTATGCGTGCTCTAGTACGAGGAGGACTTATTTTAGAAGTACTGGCTTGTTCCTCTTCATGTTGTCTCTTCACTGCAGCAATAGTACTCTTCCGAGTGCAGTTTTTACGACACTGCACATGAATTTTCACCGATTTTTGGTCTTTTAGGTAGTCAGTAAATTCATCACCTCTTTCAACACTTGCGTCAATCAACGTCTTCATGCCACGATCAACAGTAACAAATTCACTTGCATGCAGAGGTTGATTACAAACGAAGCAAATTTGCGACATTTTTTAAAAACTGAATACAGCACAAACTTTAGTTAAGAATATTTGCAATAACCACGTGTTTTCACTACGAGGGAACGTTTAAGACTAACGGTATTTAGTTGGGACCTTAGAAAAAAGAGCAGGTAGACGGACACTGCCACGTTCACAATTGAACAGCAGACAGATTTTGCTCAAGGCCACGTGGAAAAAAAGTGTAAGGACCATTGTTGTAGAGAATTGAAAGATCTACAATTTTTATCTAAGCTATTTTTATCATAAAACTAACCGTTTCGCTAAAAAATCCAAAAAACCCATTTTTGCGAAATTTGACCTCGCATAAAATTTTTTGCACACATGGGATCAATGGGGACTTTTTACAACTTCATTATAATGGTATCCCTAACGTTCATGTAAATTTTCAGCTTCTTGGGAATTTATGCAAGGGTGAATGTCTATTTTGACCGGAGTATATACCGTGTGTGTAGTCGCGGGCTAGGCATGGGGAGTAAGAATTACAACATCGCGTGTGCCAGCTGGCTGAAATGAAATAACAGAGTTGGGATGCTCCACCACGGACGAATTTACGGCTGCCGATGTTGTCATATCTCTCGCGCTACGTGAATGTACATGCCTAATGGGAAATTATACGCACGGTATTTGTCTGGAAGAAATGGATAAATATTTAGTTTTTATTTGCGAATTTTTTTTTATTCGTATGTTTTCACACCGAGAATACTGAGTTCAAAAATGTTTAAAAATTCAAACAAATTCAACTTTCACACCATCGATCGGAGAGAAAAGTATAAAAACAATTTGTTCATAAAATAAGTTCAATTTCCTTCGAAACTTCCCTCTGTGTTTAGCACCTTTTTGCTTTTGGATGTCCACAGGTAAAATCTTTCTTGGGTCTCCTATGTAGTTTTCTATAAGTATTTCAAGAATCTCCGGGTTGGATTCAAGCAGTACGCACAAAAAAGTTATAATTAGCATTATACTTCGACGCAAATCTCACTAAAGTTGATCCGAAGGCCACATGTTGCGCAACGATGAATAGGGCGTGTTGTACTTTACTAAAATGCATGGGTTTCTATGCGACACACCATCTACATCCAAATTTTCGAGATGCACGTACCAATCACTCATGTGGAGCTTATTAATTAGATCAAGATGTTGTAACATCCTTGAAATTGCAATCCTGCCTATTTGTTTTGCGGAAGATTTCCCTAGACTACTTGAATTTTACATGAATAAATATGTAGCTTGGGTGCCATCCGCTGTGCACCTCTTCTGAAAACACCCAAGATGTAAGCTTGTAGTCTTAGTGAGCAGCATTGAGAACGCAGAAAAGCTTATGTTCGTCTTGCATCATTTGCTGGATTGTGTAACTATTTTTTTGTGGTGTTGTATCTAGCACGCTGCCACTGTCTCCAAATGTATTCATAACTGGAATACAACCATGTCTAGTAGCTTAAAAATGTGAGTTAATGACAACGTTTCATTACTGAATCGGTTTTACTTAATAACTGTCAGAAATAGTCCAATAATTATAAAAATTTTCATCACAAAAAATGTTATCTGAGATTTTCCTTCAGTAACTGTTAGTGGAGGGGTTATACATCACAAAACCATGAAAATCCGTTCTAGGGGCGATGCGCAACCCTCCAAAAAACCACCCATTCGGTAAAAAAAGCCTTATTTTACTGATAACTCCGTTGACACATTTACAAATTTACCAGCATGTTGAAGTTAGCCTAATTTTGGCCAATTTTTCATTGTTTTCTAAAAAAAAGTCCTATTGTAATTTTGTTGTATATGCCATGGTTTTCGAGAAAATCGATATTGAAAAAAATTCCAAAATTTGTATTTTTAATTGCGCGAGAATTTTCGTTTATTTGAATTTTTTTGCACGCGTCTTATAGAAAAAATTGAATTGCTCGAAAATACAAGCTAGGAAGAAAAATCAAAATGGGTTTTAAAGGTGTTATAAAATACTCTCTTGTGTTGCCATTTTTGATGGCTATTGATATTTACGAGTTTATAAAAATAACAATATAATATAGTTATCTCTTAATTTTTTGCGTCTCTAACTATTCACAGGCCCATAAAAAATAACTGACTTTAATATAAGTTATAAATGCATTATCTTCTAGTTCAAGGTAGTACTTCAATGCAGATAAAGTTAGGAATATAAATATTCATATTTACAAATTTAGCAGCATGTTGAATAAAAATAAACACAAACATCTTGAAAATTTAGATAAAAAATTTTTTTTTTAGTTTATATATCATATAACTATAGTTTCTAATCAATTAATAGTTAAAAGATTGCATAAAAAAATACCATACAAAAATTGAATATGCAGCCTCTTTTTGGATATTTTTTTTAATTAATCTAGCGTCCTTGTATTTTAATATTTTTAATGTACCCGGTATAAAAATAAAGGTAAGGCTTCATATTAATTGATCATACCATTTAAAATTATACTATATTTCTCAGGAAAAAAAAAATGCTATTGTAAAATATATTTTTTTAAAATTTGTAAATAAACTCAGATCAAAACTCATTACTAAAATGTTTCATCTTGTTACTTTTGACATAATCTCAAAATTAGTAAAAATATAGTGACTTTTATAATTTTTTATGATATAAGTTATTAAATCTTTCATTTGCTTCTTTTTCCATAACATGTCAACAGTTGGCAAAGATCTACTTAAAAAAATGTAAAAAAAAATTTTTTACTTACACAATCTCCAAATTACAAAATATATAGGGACTTTTATTATTTTTTATGGTTACAAAATAAAGTTATCAAATTAATGTATTTCATATCTGATTCTATTTTTCATAATATGTTAACAATTGGTAAATATATATTGAAAAAAATCGGGAAAAAATCAATTTTTACTAACACGACCTTAAAAACCCTAGAAATCTAGTTACTTTTATAATTTTCTATGGTGGAAAATTGAATCTTATAAAAATATCTTTAATTTGTTTACTTATTTTCTTCGATATGTCGACAATTGGCGAAGATATTAACGATTATATAACGCATTTTCTAAAAATTCAATTTTTCTTATATTTTCAATATCGATTTTCTCGAAAACTATGGCATATACAAAAAATTTCAGAAGGACTGTTTTTTAGGAAACTAGCCAAGCTTTCTTTTTATAATCAGCAATTTTTTGTATATATTCAACGGTTAACGAGTTATCAGGAAAATAAGTCTTTTTTTCACTGCGTAAAAATAACATAAAATCAAATAATTAGTTGCTGCTATGGTCGTTTATTTTCATATGTGGCATCTATTGATTACACGCCATCTTGTGCTCACTATAAATATTATAATACGTAAGTTATTAGGTTTGAAAGTTAGAGTAGTCGGTGTGGCTAAACTTCGCCTCATATTTGTAAAGGTTCTGCATGTACGTATAGAAAATAAAGGACATTTATTATTTTATTCAGTGCCACTTCTAGGTCATGAGACGCCTTCGTGTGAGAGCATTTTTTGGCGCCCTTTTTTTGGTGGGCACCACTCAGTCGAAACAAGGGCGGATCTGGACCTTGAGCTTGGGGGGGATATTTTTCGTCCCAACATTTTTTAAAATTGGCTTTTTAGCACCCCATGGCCTAGTGCGCCTTCGTGCGGGGCACGAAATGGCCCTGATTTTATTACTTTGTTACTAATGATAATGAAGCATCTTAAACAGTTAGTCAACAGATGGAAACATATTCAGCTTCTCAAATTTTAAAGTACCATCAGAGCTGTTAGATACGATTTTGCCTTCCCATTTCTATTTTGCAAATATTGCAATTAGGTAAAAAACATAAATCTTTAACCTACAAACTACTATTAAATTAGTACATGAACCAATACATCACACGAGAAAGGAAAAAATAATATACTCGAGGTACGACGCACAGTGTGAAATTAATGAGTTTTCATTTTCAAAATTCCACTCCATGCTCAATTTTTTTTTCAAGTTAATTGTTAATTGTAATTTAAGAGTAGTTACACCCTAAGGAGGTGAATAATTTTTTTTTTAGTGGAAATTCGTCAAAATTTCATTCGTTAATTGGTTTAAGGGCAAAAGTTAAAAAAAAATTATATCATGTAATTTTCATTTTTTTTTTATTTAGGGATAGTTTTTACCGCTTGTAATTAACCCTTATATTAAAATTTTGCTAAATTATAATCAAACCTAATGAATTTTCAAATTACTAATCAAAATATATATTTAAGACTCGCAGTAAGAATATTGCGAAAACAGGTGTTTAAAAGGGGTGTTTTTTGCTAATTTAAGGGTGCTGCGCACATTTCCAGGCTATTCGACACCGATATTCGTAATCAGCGACCCAAAAAACATTCATATAAGTCATATAAATACGTTTAAAAAAAGATTAGAGTATACAAATTATAAAAATTTTAAAATTTTTATAATTTTCGCGGGGTTTTGGCAGCTGACAGTTAGCTCATAATATCTTAATTTTAAAACCGGCAGTTATCTGATAAAAAGCCAGCTTTCACAAACATTTTGCACCTAGTTTCATCCAAATTGATCAAAAATTGAGCGCGGAGTGGAATTTTGAAAATGAAAACTCATTAATTTCACACTGTGCGACGTCACTGCGTGCACAAAGTACTGCATTTTGTTAAAATTAATATATGTTTCTAGTGTATCATTGCAATGGAAACTGGATATATTCCACCAAACCTTCATTATCGAGAACCAAGGGATGAAATAAAAGGACTTCTTGAAGGTAGAATGAAGGTCGTTTCAGAAAAAATGCCATTTGAGGATAATCGAGGATTAATAGGTAAAATATACTGTGTCACTACATTGTGGATTATATCAGTAGTAGTCCAGTAATGTAACGATTTATATCGGACAAAATTCATAAAGTTTTGAAAATTGGTAGAAATGATAGCATAAGAATTACTAAACCAAAATAGTGTACTTCCAGAACGTCGTTTCCACCCCCATCTTGATGTTTTCTAGATTATCTCGTGAACGGTGCACTTTTTCATAAAAATACCTAAATACAAAATTATTGTTCATAAAATTCTCTATCAAAAACGTATCTGCACATTTTTTTCTAAAATTAATAGTACTCTGGGAAATAAGGCGCACACATAAGGACTAGTTCCGGTTAACACAATAAATTGTAATTACTTTCACATCCAGTGGAAGTATAGTAATGACAAAGAAATTTTAAAAAATTTTTATTGTTCAAATAGGCTTAGAATGTCATGAAACGTCGAGATTTTAAGTTTGGGCGAAAAAAAAATTTCTGTCTGTCGGTCTGTCGGTCTGTCTGTCTGTCTGTCTGTCTGTCTGTCTGTCTGTCTGTCTGTCTGTCTGTCTGTCTGTCTGTCTGTAACTTTTTTCTGCGCACGTTTACTCTGGAACCGTTTAAGATATTGACTTGAAATTTGGCACAAGTATGTACCTTAAGGAGATCTGGAACCAGATTATATTTTCATCTTGTTCCGTCGAAGGATTGGGGGTAAATTGGGGTAAATTTGGGGTAAATAGGTAAATCAAGCAGGTAAGAGTCCATAAAATTGGTATTTAGTATATACAAGAGAAGCTAACGTCTCAAAAAAATTTTTGGCATTAGCCACCCCCATTACCACCCCCACCCCATTATTAAATTGTGATTTAGTGTGTGTATAAGAACCAGAAATCTCAAAATATTTTTTTACTTCATCCACCGCAAACGCAAAAACATCCCCTAAAATAGACTGATACCGTAAAGCTTTATAATGAAATACAACAATTTGTAAATCCATACCCACCCTTACGACGGGGTTAATTCCACCTCTAAGATCAAATAACGTATGTTATAGTGCAAAACAGTGTGAAAAGCCATAGCCTCGTAGTTTGTAATTCCAAATATACAAATGTAGATTGACAGACAATATACCTAAAAAATATAATATAATCTTATTTTTTAGAGGCTTGAAACCACCTCTGCAGACCTAGGTATTTCTTACTTCTTTGAGTCACATATTCAATGGTTTAGTCTAAATTTTGTTACCGCGGGTTCTTGTGGTCGCTAATGACGAATCTGAAGTCCGAATCCGAAAATTCCTGAATAAAAGATGACGGATCTAATATGGCGGATGTAAAAATCGGAAAAGCATTCAAAATTTGAAGATTATAGCTGAAACTTGTTATTCAGAGGTTTTTGGAGTCGCTGATCACGATTCTCCGTAGACGGCTATTTGGTTAAAAGAAAAAAATTTTTTTCGCGCTACATTTTAAGTGTCCTGCAGAAACATATTATATGTAGTCGACATTTTGGGCATCTATTTCCATATACCCTAATCACAATAATTATTTATAAATCAATTTCCGCAATAGTTACCAACTTAAATCTATCTCTATTATCTTAAATATTTTTAACAAATAATAAAAAAGAAACTGACAGATGTCAATCTGATATATGTCAACTGACAGATGTCAAACTGACAGATGTTAAACTGACAGATGTCAAACTGACAGATGTCACACTGACAAATGTCACACTGACAGATATCAAACGGGATAAACGCCACTTTGACAAATGTAAAACTGGCAGGTGTCAACCTGACAGATGTCAAACTGACAGATGTCAACCGGGATAAACGTCATTTTGACAGATGTCAAGCTGTCGGATGTCAAACGGGATTAATGGCACTTTGACAGATGTCAAACTGGCAGATGTCAATCTGACAGATGTCAAACTGACGGATGTCAAACGGGATAAACGTCACTTTGACAGATGACAAACGGGATAAATATCACTTTGACAGATGTCAAACTGACAGCTACCCCCCCTCTGCCTGGATAGACGTGGTCATAAGATTAATAATAATAATGTACTATTCACCATTCAAAGTTTCCACCCAGCTCATCTAACTCGTTAGTAAAGGGTACTTTCAAGCTCTAAATTATAATTTCCCTCGATATTGCCACGATGATCAGTTTTATATATTTGGTTCCAAATCGTCCCTATTTCATTCGTCCTCACATTCACATTTAAGCGAGACTGCACAGTACAAATCGAATTTATACTCCTTGTTTCTCATTTTTAGACATTTGCCTATTTTTACTCAAATGCCTCAATTTTTTTAAACATTCATATCGTATTTCTTTGGGTGGTAAATACCAATTTCTATGGTACTTTTTAATCCGCCATAATGGGTCCGCCATTTTGGATTTAAGAATTTGCGAAGAATCATGATCAGCGACTCCAAAAACCACCGAGTAAGTTTCAGCCATAACCTTCAAATTTTGAATGCTTTTCCGATTTTTACATCCGCTATATTGGATCCGCCATCTTTTATTCAGGAATTTTCGGGTTTGGACTTCAGATTCGTAATCAGCGACCCCAAAAACCGGCGGTAACAAAATTTAGACCAAATCATTGAATAGAAAAATATGTGACTCAAAGGGGTAAGAAATACCTAGGTCTGCAGAGGTGGTTTCAAGCCCCTTAAAAATAAGATTATATTATATTTTTTAGGTATATTGTCTGTCAACCTACATTTGTATATTTGGAATCACAAACTACGAGGCTATGACTTTTCACATTGTTTTGCACTATAACATCCGTTATTTGATCTTAGAGGTGGAATTAACTCTCTCGTAGGTGTGGGTATGGGTTTAATTTGCATATATTTCTTTCTAATGCTCAAAATCTTGTTTTAAAATGTTTTCTCAAAGTATTTACAAATTGTTGCATTTCATTATAAAGCTTTACCGTATCAGTCTATTTTAGGGGTTGTTTTTGCATTTTACTAAAAAAACTAACTGGGTAACCCATATTTTTGGCTGCGGATTCGGATTCAGCATAAAAAAATACACAAAACCTATGTATTCACGTCTCTGGTACAGTACTTTTTTTTTTGTGGGGCTGTGTTATCAGAAGGTTACCTACGTTAATTAACCTTCGTCTTCTTTCATAGATTCGACATTCATGCATGCTTGTCCGTGACAATGGTAACACATGGTGGAGCAACGTAAGCCTGCTCTTCTACAACTGCACCTGTTTCCGCACTCTAATTTGCATGAACAAGAAATTAGTGTTAAAATAAATTCGAGAGCTGATTCTTTTGTTGTCATAGTTGAGGTTAATATACCGCCGACTGTTTTCCATCCTCAATCAGTAGCTTCTAGCGTAACGTTTTTTCCAGCTTTGAATTTGGGAAAAGACGCGATATGAGTGTTGCCGAGCAGCAGCAGAAATTGGTGGTAGTTTTGATAACATTACAGTATTGTTCGTTTTACCAACTGCGCTTCATTTACCAAAATGTTATTAATTTTAGGGAAAAAAAGTGTAGAGACATTTTTGATATAGAATTTTATAAGGAATAATTTTGTATGTAGGTATTTTTATCAAAAAGTGCACCGTTCCCGAGATAATCTAGAAAACCTCAAAATGGGGGTGGAAATGACGTTCTAGGAAATGAAGCACACTCCTTGGGGTGGGAAGTTTTTGGTTTAATAATGCTTATGCTATCTTCATTATTTCTACCAATTTTTGAAACTTTATGAATTTTGTCCGATATATTACAATTTTAACTGTTATATTACTGAATCATAGGTCAACATTTTAGAAGATATGGTTGTACTAATAACTAATGGCGTGAAAAACATAGATTTTAAAAAAGAACAAAATGCGGAATCAACGAAAATTTGGGGGCTCGTAGATTTCACATTTAATATTGAGAAACCGATTAGTCTCTAATTCCAAAAGATACAGAAGGAACTCTTTAAGAGGTGTAAAGAGGTGGAAAATGAGTTTTTATAAATATCTCGAAAACATTGTTTGCTTCTTGCTGATAGCCGAGTCAATTTGGTTCTTTATTGACCTCTTTATGATGAAAATTGTTCAAGAGGCAGAGAGTTGAATGTAGGGTACTTTTTCAGGCCCATTAAAATCTAAGTTGGTATAGATATCGATTTAGTCGTAATATTTATTGTTGTGGTCCCAGAAAATAAAGAGATATTTTTCTTAAAACCAAAATCAAGCGAAAGAAGCGGAAAGTTTTTGGTAGCGACAGCAGAAATGCGTTTCATTCTGTGGATTAGTGATGGAATATTATCATTGATTTATATAATTGTTCCACTAACCTATCCAAAAGTTACCTTAGTTATTAAGATATTCCCCAGCGATCGCCATTTCTATAATTTACACATTTCAACTCAATAATTACTTGTTATAATTCTTTTTTTCATCGTACTAATTTTATTACTATCATCGAAACAAAACGAAAAGTGGTATTCTCCTAAATATATGTTATGTTAATATTTTAATATATTCTATCTTCTAGGTATTAACAGTTTCGGTTTTGGTGGAGGAAATTGCCATATGTTACTTCGTTGGAATCCCAAAGAAAAGGTAAATGGTGGCTTACCTAAAGACAACTTGCCAAGACTTGTATGTGTCAGTGGAAGAACTGAAGAGGCAGTTACATGTTTACTAGATGAAATTAGCACAAATAAGATAGACGTTGAACATATAAAATTATTACATGAACTATTTAGGTTAGTTCACTACAAAATTTAAATATAGGGTGTTCGGCAGAGGGTGTGCCAAACGGGAATGGTGGATAAGTGGGGCCATTTAGAAGTTAGTTAACCCTTTAGGACCCACATTTTTTTTAAGTGAGCAAAAAATTTGAAACTTGGTCCATAAATTCTTTAATTTTTTTAGTTATTTTTAGTTTGTGTCCGGAGTTCCTAATGTTGCCCAGTTTTGACCTTTGACCCGTGCACTACAGTGCACACTGAGACTTAACGGAGTCATTACTACCTATTAAACAAAAAATAAATTGTGCTTATTTTGTTTTTTTTATTTTTTTTTATTTTATTTGCCTTTTTACTAATTTTTTCTCTCTTGCTTTCAACTTGTTCTGGTAGTTCAACATTTTCGATTAGCTCCGGTTTGAAAACCCCAATAACTTCTTCAGTTTCTGGTTCGTTTTGTGGTTGTGCTGAAGCTGTGATCTCTATCTCCTCTTCTTCATCAACCATGTCTAAAGAGATAAACGTACTGTGCTAGCCTACATACAGTTATCAATTACCTAAATTTTGCCTTTTTGTTCATACGAATCTGTTTGAAACCCATCATCATCACTCAAATATTCTATAACTGACTGGTCATTCTCCAAGATTTCCACTAAGTCTTCGTGGGTTAAATACCTTTTACTCATTTTCAATGAAATATGCTATAATAAATGTTTTTCAATAAAACATAAAAAAAATTGAGGTTAGAATTTACAGTAAATATTATTCCACTAAAACCCAGTGTGCACTACAGTGTACATGTCTATGAATTGTCCAAATCATAAAATAAAATCACTTATGCACTAAATTATATATTATAGACCAAATATAAACCTTCAACTTCTATACAAAAATTTTCTAACTCCATTACACTCAACTGACATATATAAAAAGTGGTAATTCTAGTCATCTACCAGGTGAATTCGTCAACTTCATGCTCCCTGTAATAGTAAACTCTCTAATTTTCTGTTTCCACAACATACATGTCAGTGCATATATTATATTCAAACTAAGATGTACACTGAAGTGTACAATGGTATACAACATTTTGTCCCAGTTTGTATTTACAAGCTTATAAATTTGTGTACACCACAGTGCATACTGGGTCCGAAAGGGTTAACCCTAATGACTTCTATCATCACCGTTTTTGAGATATTATTTCTTTTTTCGAAAATTTCCCTCAAACCAGACTTTTAGCATGTATAACAAGTTTTTTATGGTTGTAACAGTTCAAAATAATTTTTATTATTTTCTGCAATGCATCTGTGTTCTAACAAAATCATATGGGATGCTGATAATTAAAGAAAAATATTATTATGAGCTAACAGAGTCCCCAGAATTGGTAGAAAGGATCATAAAGTTCAACTTTCCCTTGCATTTACAAAAAAACGAAAAGCTATCAAGATGTTCAAATGCTTTCAAAAACTTCTCCCTTTAATGCCATTCTGATCCGTATGCCACATGCAATAAAAACTTTTTAAATAACATAAGAAAATTGGTGGTAACATGTTTACAAGGGATACGGGTCACGCTAACAATAACAAATAAGTTAACTCGGTTGCGAGATACACAAATACACATGTAGCGAACAGGTAAACAACCCTCTTGGCGCAGGTAAAATAATTCTACTCTCTTTTTCTTTAATGGATACGATCCGAGGACTCGCCCGCTTCCCTTTTTAGTGTTGACTATTTCTGCTAGTGGATGTGTCTGTGACTCGAGATACTATCTCATTTTATTAACTTTATTTCGTTTAATTTTCTTAATGCAGTTGTTAGTGTTGATAATTTCGTTATTTTGTTGAACGTATTTCTTGCTTTTTTTGATATCGTAACAATGGCTGCGTACACTAACGAAAAATACGCTGATATTATGATGGCTTATGGCAGAGCCAATGGTGTTGCACGTGATGCAGAATTAATTTATGGGGAGCAGCATCTTGGTAGACGAGTACCCAGCTGCAAACACATTTTCAAATACCTACCGACGTTTATGGGAGACAGGCAATTTGAATTTCCGAGAACCCAGAATACACGCAAGACAGTATGATGTTGCTGACGATGAAAACATACTTGAAGCGTTTGATGAGGATCCAACCAGAAGCATAAGAAATGTAGCTGCAATGTTAGGCGTAAGCATATAGAAAGTGTGGTTCGTGAAAATGGACGACATGCTTTCCATTACACTCCGGTGCAAGGTAATTTTTAGTACATACTTACCTAACCTTTCGGAAAATATAGATAGCTGTTCCATACAAATCAAAGTTCACATAAAACATTCATTTATTAATCATTATTCACTTTAACTTTGCTCACCTACTCAATAATAACAAACTAATTTATTATTTCATTAAATAAATTGAAATTTATCTTCTGCGATACTCAATAAAAATGTCTCACGGATATCCTAATTATTTGTTCCAGATCTCGAGGAAAGTGATGATGAGAGGCGCATACAATTTTCCCGTTTTTTGTTACATACGGATGTTGATAACAGAAACTTTTTAAGTATTTTGTGGACGGATAAGTCTACATTTACAAGGGAAGGAATCGTAAATTTACAAAATTTACACCACTGGGCCACAAAGGGCGAGAACCCACATATGATCAGGCCGACCTCATTTCAACGAAAATTCAGTGTGAACGTTTGGGCAAGTGTGATCGGAAGGTCCCTTATCGGAACGCATTACTTCCCGGGCAACCTAAATAGTGATAATTACCTGGACTTTTTAGATAATGACCCCTCCAGGAATTATTGATTGAAGTGACAGAGAAGCCAGAAGACAGGCCTATTGTTTCTTAAAATGACGGTTGTCCGGCACATTACAGAATAACCATCAGGGAGCACTTAGATAATGTGTTTCCCAATTCGTGGATTGGTAGACGTGGTCCTATTCCATGGCCCACACGGTCCACAGACCTGACACCTCTTGATTTCCACGTCTGGGGACGGCCTAAAGAACATGTGTACTCAGGAGAAATTTACAACCAAAACCAGTTAACTGAAAGAATTAACGCCGCTTTCGCAACGATGAGAGAAAAGATGCGGTTCCGTACAACTTCGGTAGAAATCCGAAGATGTCGCGCATGTATAAGAAATGGGGGAGCGCAATTTGAGCAAAATTAATGAATACAAAACTTACAAAAATTTTTTTGTTTGTTTTTACTTTATTTTCCCCTAATGTAACTCAGACAGATATCCTTTTAAACAAATTATCACCAATATTCCCGTGTTATTTAAACAATATTTATTGCATGTGACATACGGTTAAAAATGGCATTAAAGAAAAAAATTTTTGAAAGCATTTGAACATCTTGATAGCTTTTCGTTTTTTTTTTTGCAAATGCAAGGGAAAGTTGAACTTTATGATCCTTTCTACCAATTCTGGGGACACTGTTAGCTCATAATAATTTTTTTCTTTAATTATCGGCATCCCATATGATTTTGTTAGAACACAGATATATTGCAGAAAATAATAAAAATTATTTTAAACTGTTGCAACCATAAAAAAAATTGTTATACATGCTAAAAGGCTGATTTGAGGGAAATTTTCAAAAAAAGAAATATAATAATATCTCAAAAACGGTGATACTTTGTTTAGAGCTCATTAGGGCCACTTCTAAGTGGCCCCACCTATCCACCATTCCCGTTTGGCACCTCCTCTGCCGAACACCCTGTATATAAACTAAAAATTATTTTAATTATATTCTAGAAAGAATATTTCAAATCACTTGTATCGAGGATTTTCAATAGTTTCTAAATATGGCCAAGTTACTCGATCGATTAGCTATTTTTCAGGAATTGTGAAAAACTTGTACTTTGCGTTTGGTGAATTAAACAATTGGTATGATATTGGTAATCAATTGATGAGCTTACCGCCATTTGCTAAATCCATGCAAAGGTAAGTAAAATCTATCTGAACATTTAAAAAATTGCATTACCAATTTTAACAGATACTTCTTTAAAAAAATTTTATCAAAACTTAGAGTCTATACGAAACTAACCTCAATTTCTTAAAGGAGCACACTATAATTCATTTTAATCGCGGACTCGTAATTTTTCTGACCTAAAAAATAAACTATCACTTATCAACCTCTCTTAGTATTGGAGGTATTTTCCAAATAACTAGTTTATTACATATAAAAATCGACCGTGGAATAATAGAACTCAAATGTACTTCAATATGTATTGAAGCAGATAATCCAGTCGAATTAGACATAATAAAAAGTTTTGCGCCCAGTGGACTTTTTTTTGTGGAAGTTGTTTAAGAGGGCATAATAAGCAAGCACAGAAAACTACACCATGTGCGTCCCCTCTTTTTAGGCGTTGAAACTTTGAAATTTTACTTATGTGCCCATATCTTTTTCCCTATTGCCCATAGAGCTCTTTACCAAGTTACATTTTTGAAGATTAATTCCTTCCATAATATATGTATATTACACATTTGCCGTAGGAAAAACGGTTCTGGTTGTACGAGGCCGGAAAGGTCGCGCTGTCCGAATTTGGGGGTTTTCTGTACAGGACAAACGGCTATTAATTTTCAATCTATAATATACTTACTACACCTACTAATGCCTTTATGGAGGGATGATGATCTGTGAAAAACTTTCATCGAATACCGCGCGGTTTCCATGATACGGGATGTAGAAATTTTGAAAACTCCATTTTTTAAAAAAAAGTGAACTTACTTTTTTTGCTCATTTTTTTTTCATATATGTACGACCCTAATATAAGAAAATTTACGTGGCTTTCATTTTAATACATTCATTGGTTTAGGAGCTAGACAACAAAATATGCCAAAAATGGCTATTTTGGTATTGTTGCATTAAAAAAACCAAAACCAGTATAATTCTGGTAAATGTTTTTGTTTATCCTAAAAGTCCAATTCATTGCGCATAGAAAATGTGTTTCTGTGTTTAAATAGGATCAACACGTGTAATAACGATTTATGTCATGTGTTCTCCAGTCTCTTTTCACAATTTTTTTCTTATGGTACATAGTAGAGCAGAAAGCAATATACACGTGGACAGGGCACATAATAGGATGTTAAAATGGGTCTCTTGTTATAATGCGATAGGACGTACCGTTTTCGAGTAAAACGCACTTGTTTGCAAAAAATTGCTTCAGATCACACTTTTCATCGGTAGTAAATACTCACCGCTGACTATGAAAAAATACAACTATGTGTCGCTTCTTGCGTTTTCTGTTTATGAGGGACATTGCTAATGAAAAAAACGAAGGGACTCGGACGGAATAGGAGGGTTCACGCTTGTCTCGAATCATCATTGCAACTTATTTTGTGTATATAACAAAATCCACAGTAATTTTACCTTCCTCGAGAAACACCTATGTCCATTTCATCGAAAAATGATTTAAAAAAATAAACTCCTAAGAAAGATACCACCAAAATGTAGAATTAATTTATTTATCAGATCACAACTAAGAACAGAATGAAAATTCAAAGCAAACATAACCTAAAAATTCGTTATAACGTCGCATGTTATCCCATAACTGCATGCTTTCAGATACCGTTGAGAAATCTGTTAAACTACAGTTTTGTGTTAGCTTATTGCAACTGTTATTGTTAGAAAAAGATGCATCATACTAATGTAAAATAAACACAAAAAATAAGTTGCAATGATGATTCGAGATAAGCATGAACCCTTAAATTCCGAATCCCTTCATTTTTTCATTAGCAATGTCCATCATAAACAGAAAAAGCAAGACGCGACACATAGTTGTATTTTTTCGTAGTCAGCGGTGAGTATTTGCTAGTCAGTCGATGAAAAGTGTGATCTGAAGCAATTTTTTGCAAACAAGTGCGTTTTACACGAAAACGGTACGTCCTATCGCATTTCAACAAGAGACCCATTTTAACACCCTATTATGTGCCCTGTCCACTTGTATATTGCTTTCTGCCCTACTATGAAAAAGGAGACTTGGAGAACACATGATATAAATCGTTATTACACAATAACGTGTTGGTCCTATTTAAATACAAAAACACATTTTCTATGCGCAATTAATTGGACTCTTAAGATAAACAAAAACATTAACCAGAATTATATTGGTTTTGGTTTTTTTAATGCAACAATACCAAAATAGCCATTTTTGGAATATTTTGTTGTCTAGCTCCTAAACCAATGAATGTATTAAAATGAAAGCAACGTAAATTTTCTTATATTAGGGTCGTACATACATGAAACAAAATGAGCGAAGAAAAGTAGGTTCACTTTTTTTTTAAAAATGGGGTTTTCAAAATGTCAACATCCCGTATCATGGAAACCGCGCGGTATTCGATGAAAGTTTTTTTTACAAATCATCATCCATAAGGGTATTAATATGTGTAGTATTATAGATTGGAAATAATAGCCGTTTGTCCTGTACAGAAGCCCCCAAATTCGGACAGCGCGATCTTTCCGACCTCGTACAGCCAAAACCGTTTGTCCTATATATTATGTAGAGGAGGGATGAATCTTCAAAAAGTGTAAGTTGGTAAAGAGCCCTACGGGCAATAGGGAAAAAGATATGGGCACATAAGTAAAAATAGGGGACGCACATGGTGTAGCAGGGTGTAGTTTTCTGTTCCTGCTTAATATGCTCTCTCAAACAACTTCCACAAAAAGAATCCACTGGACGCAAAATTTTTTATTATGTCTAATTCGACTGGATTAAGATAACTGCTACACATATGTCAAGTGACAAATATTTGTCTTCGAACTAACCATGGCTGATCGTTAACGAATATCTGCATCCAAACTTTGGTTTATAATCTCTTTTTGGAATGATGTTGTAGACATTGGTCCAGATATAACGCACATATTTGATGAAGTCAAAAGACTCCTATGAAAATTGATCCGCTACTATTTCGTTCCCAAGCTACATAGTGACAAGTGATTATGGGAAAATGACCATGAATACCACATAAATCTGTTTTTTAAACTATTCCCATTTTGGGCCCCGAGTGAACAGTGATCTCTTATATCAACGGAAACCGGAAGGTGCCCAAATAATAGAAAAAACAGTTTTAATTGGGTCGGTAAAGTATTTCGAACTTAAGGCCGCTGAACTCAACCTCGCGATGGAGCAGTGTAGAGCGAGAAAAATATCGGCAACTACTTGTGCTGGCCCGCAGGTATGGTCCTCCAGGGGCTGGACATATCTCAATTACCATTATATGCGCACTATATCCAACTGTGAGACACCTATTTTTAAAAGAGCAGTAATTTGGAATGGCAAAAATACACATGAACAACAAGCCCCCTAAAATGTCTGGATTCTTCGAAAACTTAATGGAATAAAAGCGGAGATATCAACAAAGTATTTTGTTTAAAAAGTATGTTACACCGATATCACACACCTCCTTTCTCCATTGAAGCATTTCTACTCAGAGGTCTAAGGGTGAAGGAGTTGACTGCTACGGGAATGCAGATACTATCAAAGAGTTTTCCAGATACCAGAACTGATTACTTTTTGCATGGTTTCTCAAAATTATGAAGAGTTGGTCCTATGGAACTTCTAACCCTCTTTTTATCATCTTTTCCTTATAAGTATGTAAATCCTTTCCGCTCGGGACCCAAAGCATAGAGCATAGTTCTTTATTCACAGAAAATGTTATAATTTCAAAGATAAAGGCAACTTTCCATTTGGGTAAAGGCAACTTTCCATTTGAAAGTTTCCGGAACGAAATTTTGATAAAAATGAAAGTTTTCAATAAAATAATGCATTTGAATATTTGAAAATTTCCAAAATTTCCGGGAAAGTTTCTATTGGGAACTTTCATTCAAACATTGTAATGAAAACTTTAATTATTATTAAAATTTCGATCCGGAAACTCCCGAAAATTTCCTGGAAACGTTTATTGGAAACTTTCCTTTACCCACCTCTGTAATTTTCATTACCTTGCGTTCTGGAAACGAAGCGTTATCGGCCCCATCTTCATACGGAGGTTATTTTTGTATTTTGATGTAGGGAATACGTTCCTAAATTTGTGAGATGCATTTTTGGAAAACCCTCAACAATAAGACTAATAATTGACATTACTACTTTTAGGGTTCAGAAGAGTTTGTTAGCGAAAGGAATTAACATTTCAGCGATACTTAATAGTAACACTTCTGACAGATATATTTATCACGTTGTGGGTAGTATTGCAGTTCAAATTTGTATAGTGGACATTTTAAATTTACTGGAAATACTACCAAAACATAGTTTCGGATACTCCTTTGGAGAGTTAGTATGTGCCTATTACACAGAGATTTTAAGCCTGGAGGACACCATTAACTGTGCTGTGGTTATAAACGAAGCAGCAAGATACATTAACGATTTGCTGAAAAGCGAGAATGGTTATGAGGTAAAAAGAATTCTTTAAGATGTCTTGCACTTTGTGTAACACTTTACTCACACGATATAGATAAGATGAATAATTGATAGTATTTTATAAAATTTGATATGAAAGAATTTTCATTTTCATTTCATTTGAATGTAAATTAAAAATAGTTATATAGGATGGCTATATTGGAGAGGAAGGTTAACTGTAATTATATAGTTTATTTTCCTGTTTAATGAGCGATAATAATGTGAGAAGATTATAAGAACCTACAGAACTTGATCTGAAAACAAATTTTTGACTTTGCTTTTTTCTGGTAAACATTAATTCGTTCAACGATTTTATAGTCCTTATCTTTCTAAATCACTGGGACATCTTAAAGTCATGAATGTCGCTAATGTTATGTTCCTTTGTTAGATCACTATTCAATAGAAAACAAAATTTAGATGAACTCTCTATTGTGTTTCTCTATGGAAATGGCGTTTGATTGTTAAATTATATCTTTTTTATCTTCGTGCTGGTTTAAAGTGAGTAGTAAGTGTTTATGCAGAATGACGTCACAAGTCGGCGAAGCGCTTTGTACTGAAACTCAATCTTTGACATTGATATCTAAGGATTGTTACTTATGAAGCCGAAATTTTAACAGCTTATCTAGATGATCGAATTCTATTGAATGCCATAAAAAAATAACGAAAAAAATTATCGGTAACAAGCCCATTCAGTAAATCACAATAATAGAAGATCTAACAATGCATTCTTGCTGAGTAATTTATTTTATACTGAAGTCTTGTATTAGTATTTAAATATTACTAACCCATTTTTATTAAAGACGATTCACGATGTGAGTGACAATCATGTAACTGGTGACACATTTTTGAAAACTGAAGTAATGATGGATAAGTTAAAACTTATTTTAAAATCCAACAACTCATCACATATAAGTAAGTTTATTGAGGTTGTAGTTAAAATAAATTATACTAGTGTTTTTTTTTTCAAAAACAGAGGAAGATCTAGTCCAGAACTTAAGTAATATATTAGGAGAGAATAAGTTCTATAATGATGAGACAAAATGCTATACATATAGGTCGGCTGATTACTTTATAAACGCTCTGGTGGATACTGAATTCCGTACCACAGAGAGCTCTTTTGATTCTGTTGTCTTCAAAATTGGAAACGGTCCAATCTATGAAGGAAGAGAAGATATTACCGTCGTCTCATTTGGAACATCTGAAAATGAAAATTATCTTGACGAATTTATTACCAGCGTTGGAAGGTAGTGCACATTATACTTAAAATATAAAGGACTTGCTTTAAGAACTACATGTTGTTTTAGTTTATATGAACTTGGATATAATCCTCAAATCGATAAGTTGTATCCTTTAGTAGAGTTACCAGTAAGTAGAGGTACGCGAATGATCTCACCATATATTAAATGGAAGCACGACAAAGAAATCTTTGTCCCAAATTATAATTTTGAAGTGAAGAATAATGCTCGTTATTTAGGCAGATTAATTAAAGTTCAACATACAGATATTGAATGGTCATACATTCTAGGACATGTAGTCGACGGTAAGTAATAACATATGTAATACTGTTAACCGGAATATGGAATCGGTTCACGCTTTTAAATGTCAAATAATACAACAATACCAATTTAGAATATTTGCTTCCAACCACATTCATAGTACTGCTCAGGAATTTCAATGTCAGTAGCTTGTAGGTACATTTTTGTTATATTACCAATATGCAGTCCAGCATCCTCCTCTTCTTATGGTTGCCAGAGTTTTGTGATTCATGAAAATTATTCTAGCTGGCCTGCGCTTGCTATATAGGCCATTTGATGGCATCACGCCACCTGCCTCAGCCTGTTGCGCATGTAACCTCATTAAAGCTCTTTGCTATCAGCTCTTTGGTGATATTGTTGTAGAACTCTCAAAAATTGTCCTAAGTTGAAGACAGAATCAAAATTCGACTTAGGCAAAAATTTCATTTAAAGACATTTTTAAGAGTCTGCAGAGGCACAGATCAGTCCATAAGGACCGTTTTGGGTTCTATAAGGCGTTGGAAATGACCAGGTGAAAATTCGAAGAAACACCGAATTTTCACTTAGGAAAAATGTTTTTGGTTCAGGATATGAGAGCAAAAGTATATAATGACAAAGATTTATGAATAATATACTTTTTCAAAGGTACCACAAATTGGACTTTGAAAAATAATATTTCTGAAAGGGCGTCGAAATTTGGCTCAAGAATAGATTTATCGAAAGTACGCCAAAATTTCACTTGCAGACTAATTTTTCAAAACTGCGCCGAAATTTGGCTTGAGAATCTATTTATCAAAAGTACGCCAAAATTTCACCCGCAGATTAATTTTTCAAAACTGCGTTGAAATTTGGCTTGAAAATTGATTTTTCAAAAGTACGCCAAAATGTCACCCGCAGATTAATTTTTCAAAACTACGTTGACATTTGGCTTGAAAATTGATTTTTCAAAAGTACGCCGAAATTGGTCTTAAAATAGATTTTTCAAAAGTACCACAAAGTCAGTTCAAAAAGTACCACGAAAATATACTTTGAAATATTTTTTATTTTTTATTCCTCCACCAAAGACATTGACCTCTGATGTACGGTCATTGAAAGCCCAATTCTAAAGCATGAGCATAAAATTTTAGCGATGCATTGCATCCAAAAGGCAAAATAGACGATTTTGACAAAGCCGGCGTAGTGCCGAGCAAAAGTATATAATGACAAAGATTTATGAATAATATACTTTTTCAAAGGTACCACAAATTGGACTTTGAAAAATAATATTTCTGAAAGTGCGTCGAAATTTGGCTCAAGAATAGATTTATCGAAAGTACGCCAAAATTTCACTTGCAGACTAATTTTTCATAACTGCGCCGAAATTTGGCTTGAGAATCTATTTATCAAAAGTACGCCAAAATTTCACCCGCAGATTAATTTTTCAAAACTGCGTTGAAATTTGGCTTGAAAATTGATTTTTCAAAAGTACGCCAAAATGTCACCCGCAGATTAATTTTTCAAAACTACGTTGAAATTTGGCTTGAAAATTGATTTTTCAAAAGTACCACAAAGTCAGTTCAAAAAGTACCACGAAAATATACTTTGAAATATTTTTTATTTTTTATTCCTCCATCAAAGACATTGACCTCTGATGTACGGTCATTGAAAGCCCAATTCTAAAGCATGAGCATAAAATTTTAGCGATGCATTGCATTCAAAAGGCAAAATAGACGATTTTGACAAAGCCGGCGTAGTGCCGATAAGTAAAAATTGATAAAAATCAATGCACAATGCACATGTACAAGGCCGGTTTCTCGCATAGAAAGAGTTTGGATTGACTCAGCAGGTCGCAATTTGGTCGAGCGCGTTGAGTGGTCCAGGCAAAGCAATGATAGGAAAGCCAATAGCAGGGCTTTCCAAATGACAAAGTTACAGAGGAAAACGCCTTGTGCATAAAAAACCAAAAATTCAATTTTGCCTAAAAGTCGCTCGAAGGTGGGTTGCTGCCATATCGATAATATTGAACAACTGCATAGGAGCAAGTAAATCGTGGACTGATCGAACGCCATTAAACTTATGCAGTTATAAGTCCTCACGAATGTGTTTGAGTACGTGAATCTCCACGATACAAGAACTTTAAAGCTAGGTAGTCTCTAGCGAAACTAAATTCATTTAATAAAACTTTTTTAAGTTAAAATCAGTCAGTCGTAATTATGAATTACAAATAGTCTCAGACTTCTCTAAAAAGCTCGCATTTTGATTCTGAGAAGGTATGCATGAATCTTTTCTACCTAATCGATCGTTAGCGTAAGCGCTCTCGCTTGTATGGTCTGAAAGCCATTACCTTGATTGGGGAAGGCACGATTTTGTATAACCGCTTCTGTTAAATAAACGGATTCTTTGAACTATTGTTTCTTAATTGATCTTGAGGCCTGTTGACGGTCTATAATGCCTGGAACTTTCGTATCGAAAACCGGATGTGTCGAGTTAACTCACATTAACACTTGACCTTCTGGTTGCCCAACGGAAGTTTGATAGGGATTTTTTTATGCGTTTTTTGAGAAACAGAGTCCGTTATTAACAGAGCAAAACGTGGATTCCACGTACAAAAATTAATCTCTCCGCAGAGAAATTCTTCGGTTGGGATTTTTTTATGCAAAAATTCAGGAATTAAGAATTAAACCCCTAACGAGGGAATTCAGGTCCAGAGAGAGCGTCATTACCGATCTGTGGTAGTGCAGCCTTGGTCCATTATCCGGCTATCGAAGTGCATCTTATCTCAAACCCGCCTGGGAGGTAGAAGAACGGGGTAATACGCGACTGGCGCCCCCTGAGAAATAAATTGGTGTCGCGCCATTTTGACGCCCGGTAGTGTGTTCTTCTACAATATCAGCCCAATGTTTTGAAGGGCATTCTCTTTACTTTTTGTGGTTTTTCCTGAACTATCAACCACTCTATATTGCCCTCTTTCCAGTTGATGTGACCAAAAAATGAAAGGATTCGAGAGAATCGAGATATTAGTGCGATGGGCTGCCCAGGAAACTCGTAACAAATGTCAAGCCCACATCTCGGAAGCCTCAATACGCCGTCTGTCTGTTTCTTTAACTGTCCATGTCTCAGAGGCTTAAGACAAATTGAGAAAACTAGAGCGTTAGCAAGTCTGACTTTTATGCATCTCATCATATAACAAGGGAGGTAACGATAGATTTTTTGCGTTAATATTTATAAAGCTATATTCTTTTCCCAAGAAAGTTTAGATGGTATTTATGATGAAGGTGCAATTCTACCAATCTGTAAGTCTTGCAAAAATGAGTAAAAAATTAAACAACATGTTGCAAAAAGAGATGCAAGCTGTTTTTTGCTATTTTTCGCAGATATGTCCGAAACCGTGGGAATTCGCTCGAAATAAAAAATAAGGTCAAAAGAGTGTTTTCCACTACGAATCTTTTGCTATCATCAGAGTTTTAATTTTTTTTTTTTTCGTTTCGAGGATAACTACTGAAATCTCGGCCATGTACGGCAAAAAATCTCAAATTTTGAGATTCTACAGTTGGCAACTTTTTAAAATTGGCTCCTACGCCAAAAGACTACTCTAGCCAACTTAAATGTAATTAAATGAAGTAAAAAAATATTTTGAGGTTTCTGGTTCCTGTACATGCACTAAATCACATTTCTTTTTTCATCCCCTTTAATAAGGAGGTGGGGGTGGTAATAGGGGTGGCTAATGCCAGAAATTTTTTCTTGTATATACTAAATGCCAATTTCATGGACTCTTACCTGCTTGATTTACTTATTTGCCCCAAATTTACCCTAATTTACCCCCCAACCCTTCGACGTAACAAGATGAAAATATAATCTAGTTCTAGATCTCGTTAAAGCACATATGTGTACCAAATTTCAAGTCAATATCTCAAACGGTTCCAGAGTAAACGTGCGCACAAAAAAAAGTTACAGACAGACAGACCGACAGACAGAATTTTTTTTCGCTCAAACTTAAAATCTCAACGTTTCATGACATTTTAAGCCTATTTGGACAATAAAAATTTTTAAAAATTTTTTTGTCGTTACTATACTTCCACTGGACGTGAAAGTAAAAGTAAATAAAAGCGATTATTAACACATCAATAAGAAATCTGTCTGTTCTATAATATTAATGAAGAATACAGGGCCTCACCAGGAAATGCATCGATCGATATAGGGAAAAGTACGCACCAGAAAATTTTGAAAATTGAGGGAGCTACCGGTTATCCCGGAAGTCGATACCAACTTGCTTATTTTAAATGGAATACCCTATATATGTTAGGGTTTTCGAAAAGAACAAAATTCTGAGTCAAAAACATGTAGAATAACCTATGCCTAAACCCAGCCGTTTCAGGTGTCATGGTACAATAACCTTTATAACTTTCTTCGTGTAAAAGATACTCAATTGCTTTTTGGCATGTAAAAAGAACACGAGGAGAGCTGTACTCTACAATTCAACTACATTCAATAATAGTACACCAAGTGTTCCATTCTTGACGTTACATTTTGTAAACTTCAAATCGCGAAAACTTATTTAGGTTAAATGGAACACCCTATATTTTTTTACATTAAGTTATGTAAAATTAAATTCCTTTTTTTCTGATATAAACACTGTGGGGGATTAAGTTACAACTTTTTGAAATATTTGCGATTTTCTTAGAAATTCAAGAATTGTTAGTAAAAATTTTATCAAATTAGCCATGATTAGAAACAATCAGTAATGTCATTCTCTTATGTCAAAAAAATTCCACCGCGTTTAAATTACACCCACAAAGACTCTTTGAATTTGTTTTTTATTTATGGAGAATATAATAAAGTAATATCAAGAACTTGTAGTACATTTTATGCTATTTTCGAAAACACTAAAATATATAGGGTGTTCCATTTAAAATAAGCAAGTTGGTATCGACTTCCGGTATAACCGGAAGTGCCAGATACTTGTAATTATTTTAGTTGGATTGGCCACACTGCTGTTAGTAGCTCCTTAAATTTTCAAAATTCTCTGGTGCGTACTTTTCCCTATATCGATCGATGCAGTTCCTGGTGAGACACTCTGTATAATTGTCATGATTTGACTATGTATTGCAATTTTGGCAACGTCTACCAAAGATTTAGCCACCTTTCTGCGGAGGTAGAATGTGATTTTTAATCTAAATAGTGCATAAACTTCTTATAGAGAAAAAATCAGCTTTGTAGATTAATATTCCGCGGCGGAAAATGCAAAAGCCCGGAGCGCAGCGGCCGCGGTCACGCGCTTGCATTCCATTACGTCTACCGAGTCTTTAGCAACATGAGACTATCGGTAGACTGTATTTTTTGGATGTCTTATTAAATAAACTATTCCAGAAAAAACAGCTTTGTAGATATAAGTAAAAAATGTTTGTTTTTTCCACACTTTGCGTGGGTGGTAGACCTGGCATGGCAACGCTTCCGACGCGATAGAATATTATTTTCCGGTATGTTTTTATGTCATCTGTGAGTATGTAAAATTTCAATCTTGTAGATATAATACATTTATGCTACTTTTTGTAACATGTTCAATTTTTTACTCATTTTTGCAACATTTAAAGTTTCCATTGATACTTTTTATGTTAAAGCAAAAATTAAAAAAGTGTCGAAAAGCTCAATCAATTCTCTTTACATAAGCTGTCTACAAATTTTTCGAAAAAAACGATAATTTTCGAGATATTCGAGAAAATGTAGGAAGTTACACGTTTTCCATTTTCCTTCGAAACAAAGGTTTCTGAGAAATTTACATACACTAATCTTAAAAAAACAATTTTTCTCAGAAACTTTTGTTTCGAAGGGCCGAGATTAACGAACCGTCAAAGTAGTACATGATATTAAGTGAACATCGTATATGAGATCGATTTCAGTTAATTACCGATTAATTGCGGTGACAAAATGGAGAAATTTTACCGGAAAAAAAAAGTCCCAAATCCCACCCCCTCTAATTCCTTAAGTTTTGTCGGAATTCAAAAAATTCAAAAAATAGCAAATTTAATTTTATTTAAATTACCTAGAGTAGTCTTTTGGCGTAGGAGCCAATATTAAAAAATCGCCAGCTGTAGAAGCTCAAAATTTGTGATTTTTTGCCGTACATGGCAGACAAAAAAATCAAAATTCTGATGATAGCAAAAGATTCGTAGTGGAAAATACTCGTTTGACCTAATTTTTTATGTCGAGCTAACTCCCACCGTTTCGAAGATATCTGCGAAGAATAACAAAAAACAGCTTGCATTTCGGAGCCGAAAAAATTGCAAAAACATGCAATCTTGACACTTTCATCTTTTTAGAAAAACAGCATTGAGACGGCCGAACGATGTCGCGACGTAAAGAGGAAGTCTTCCAGATAAACCTGATCGTAAATTGCACAGCGAAATTCGAAAATTCGGCTCGGCACGAACGGATCAAAAGTGACATTTTGTGACATTTCAGAAAATCGATATCTCTTTTTGCAAAATGTTTAATTTCTTACTTATTGTTGCAAGACTTATAGGTTGGTGGTAGACACTATCTAAACTTTCTTGGAAAGAAGATCTAGCTTTATAGAAATGATTTCACGAAAACTGTCGCTATCTCCCTGGCTAATATTTCTGTCACTCCAAATTTTGGTCACGTGGCAAGTTTTTGGTGTTGCCATCTGTATTTTCCGCCGAATCTCAGATTCGCACTTGCCAGTATTGTATATACTGACAATTTTGTTTACAACCCCACAGTCACCTACCCTTAATGTGTCTCTTGTTCGGCCTACAATCATAATTTTCGTTTTGTTGTAATTTACACTTATAATCAAAGCATATTATCTGAAGTCTGTCTAACAGGTGTGTCAGCTCGTCCTCATTAGCTGCAACTTAGATTGTATTATCTACAAATATTAAGCTAGAAATCTTGTTCTACCTATAGCTACTTCACCGTGCCAGTTCTCCAGCACATGTCGAATAACGAGTTTGCTATAGATGTTAAAGATAGTGACAGGACACAGACTTGTTGAAGCCTCTTCTGACTACATTTATCAGAGTTAGTGTTATCTATATATGTAAAGCGAGGTTTCTACGGCCTTTTGGCGCTTCTCGGATCTCAACCTCCAATAATTTCTATTTTGCCAATCTCCTTCTTGAAGTCCTTTCGCTTCCATGGCTTCTTCCACATTATTTTTCCAGGTTCTCAATGGTCTTCCTCTCTTTCTGCGTTCTGGTGGTATCCAGCCCCATAATTTTCTGGGCCATCTATTGCCTTCCATACGATGGAGGTGCCCATACCATATTAATCTTTTGGTTTCGATTGTGTCTAGGATACTTTCCTTAGCGTTCATAACTTCAGGTATTCTCTCATTCCAAACGTGGTCTAATTTAGAGATCCTTGCACTTCTTCTCCAAAAGTCCATCTCAAGGGCTAGTAATTTCTGGCCTTTTATTCAGTTCCCAGGTTTGTTAAGTGTTATTTACTTTCACTAAAGCACAGCTTTTTTCATATTGTCGACGGATGATATCAGATGTTTGGTGGTCTCCATGTCCATGCCCTCAGTTTGTCACCCTCACATTTTCAAAAGCCTTATGGTAGTTTACATAAGCAAATGATGTTCTGTTGCCTTCTCGATAAGTTGTCGCAAATTCAGAATTTGCTCTTTGGCACCGTGTCCTTTAACAAACCTTGCTTGCTCGTGTTCTCAAAATCACAATTTTTATCAACAAGACACGCGAATAACTATTGATTGCTTCCAAGACATTTTTTTACATACTTACTTCTCCATGTCTAAAGTTGAAATAAATCCATTAAAATAATTTTGAATGAGTTATCAGATATGTTTTCCCTTTGTTTTGGAATCTTCAGATCTTTTAACTTCTCGTATATGTACTGGAAATGAGAAAAATATTAATTAGAGAGTAAGTCAGCGAGGAGTCGTCACTTTTAAATGCATAGATTTTAAAAAGTAATACAAATAATATTGTTGAAAGAAATATCAAATAAAAAATCTCAAACGTTTTATAAGTGTTTGAAAGTACTCCAAAACATACAGGGTTGTATTTTCTGAGAAGCAACATACATTACTTTTCTCTATAAAGAACAAAATAGTGATGTGAGAGCAACCCCATTCTATTAATTGAATGTTTATAGGCAAGAACTTATTCCCTGCCACAGGATATTTGTTTTTGGTATGGGAAACTTTGGCATTATTAAACGCAATGCCAGTGACAGAAATGAATGTAATATTTGAAAATTGCAAGTTCATAAGGGCTACATATATTCCTGAGAAGGGATTTCTCCAGTTCTATATAACCATTCAAAGAGGTTCCGGGAACTTCGAGGTCATGCAGGGCGACTCACCAGTAGTCACAGGTAGAATTAACCTGGTACAAAGTGAAACTGAAGATGTAACAGATGTTTATGAACCAGTCGGATTACCTGAATCTGTTGCTCTTCCTCTTAAGACTAAAGACATATACAAGGAATTACGATTACGAGGATATAACTATAAGTACGTAAAATTATCATCTTTTCTCTAAATAAATTAACAAAATGGAAATGTTTTAAACATTTTAAAAATATATCATTATTACTGTTTAGAGGGGACTTCCGTGCTCTTCAGAAATGCGATAATAGTGCGTCAAAGGGATACATAAAATGGAAAGAAAATTGGGTCACTTTTATTGACAACATGCTTCAAATGAAAATTTTGCAGACAGACACTAGATTGCTGTACATACCAACATTTATTTCGAAACTTACCATAAACGCAGAAAGCCACCTTGACTGGATTAGAGATAAATATACAAATGGTGGAAAATCTCCAGATCTAGTTGTTTTTAATGATGCTGCAACAGGGGTAGTCAGGTATAGAGCTATAAGAAATATTCAATTTAATTTACTTTTATTATACCTGCATTGTAATTGTTGTTTAAATAGCGAGAAAAGCATGCGAAAAAACAAGATTAAACCAAAGCAATTTCAATAAGTTCAAATTTTTATTTATCTATTAAATTACATCAAAGCATTAAATTAATAATAATTATTATGCGTGATTGTCATTTGAATACCACCTGCAGTGTTCAGGTCTGCGTCTTCACTGGGTGTATACATATATATAGGTTTCACTGACGATGATATTGATGTAACGTTCGGTTCGTTAACATTAACTACCAACACCTCTTTTATTAACGGCTTCAGTAATGAGCTTTGAAACTTCGATTTTGTTCATTTAGTCCAGTCGATAAAGTACAAAATACACCAGAAGCTAGCAACCCCTCCAAAAAAACCACCCCTTCGGTGAAAAAAGCCTTATTTTACTGATAACTCGTTAACCGTTGAAGATATAAAAAATTTGTCATTATAAAAAAGAAAGCTTGACTAATTTCCTAAAAAAAGTCCTTTTGTAATTTTTTTGCATATGCCATAGTTTTCGAGAAAATAGATATTGAAAATATAATAAAAATTGAATTTTTAGAAAATGTGCTATATAATCGTTCATATCTTCGCCAATTGTCGACATATCTAAGAAAATCAGGAAGCAAATGAAAGATATTTTTATAACCTTCAATTTTTCACCATAGAAAATTATAAAAGTAACTAGATTTCTAGGGTTTTTTTAAGGTCGTATTAGGAAAAATTGATTTTCTCCCGATTTTTTTTAATTTACAATGTGTCCAACTAAGTCGGCACGGCACCATATGGGAAACTTTTTTATTATTGGTTTTATGAAAAAAAGTTATTCTTAATAAAAAGTTTTGCATGGCCTAAAACACAAAATGAAATAATCAGATATCAATTTTTTGCAGTCGTATACGGGGTTTGTCGAAAAATGTAAATTTTGCTCAAGAGTAAAGTACCTTTATTTATTACAATATCGACAATCGTTATTAAGAAAAGTTGATCCTAATTGAAAACTACGGTCAGATATCCAATATTATCCATCTACCATGAAAAAACGATTTTTAATAATTTTTGGGTATATCTATTTTTTCATGGTAGATGGATAATACTGGATATCTGACCGAAGTTTTCAATTAGGATCAACTTTTCTTAATAACGATTGTCGATATTAAGAAAAGTTGATCCTAATTGAAAACTAGTCAGATATACAGCTATCTAGATATCTAGCTTCAAATTTAGTTGTTCTATGTGATTTACCTAGCTAACGTTATCGTCCAGATAAATACCTTCACATGGGCACCAGTAGTAATATGTCTGTTTGAAAATACAGCAAGCTTTTGGGTTTTCCCTTGGTTGAGCTTTAATTTATTAGATGTAATTTTGAGCAAGTTTTTCGCAACTTGAAGAGAGGTTTAATAAGTTGTTTATGTTTTTATCAGAACACAGAAGCGTGGTGTCATCTGCAAAGAGAATAGTCTTGGTGGGGTCCATACTTTGAGAAAAGTCATTGACATCTATTATAAACAAGAGAGGCCCCAAGACAGAGCCTTGAGGTACCCCATGTGAGACATTTATAAAATCAGAATTTTCGTTGTTTATGGACACACACTGTTTGTGATTCGTTAAATACGACTCAAAAATGGTATGAGGTAATCATCTAATGCTACATTATCGCAACTTTTCTATTAGTAAGTAGTGAGAGACACAGTCGAAGGCCTTGGAAAGATCACATAGTGTAATATTTAAATCGTCGACAACTGCAAATTCTCGACCCATGTCGGTGTTCGATGACGGATGCCAATAGTCAGGATAGTATCTTCTTTTGTGCAAATTTCACATTCGTACCTCCTGTATGAACTAAAACACACAAATAGCGATAGCTTTAAGAAATAAGGAAGCATTATCTGCAGCATGGGTGAAAGACCTACGTAGATCTTTCCTGTAAAAATTAAAGACTTTAGGTTTAAAACCTTTGTTCTTTCCTCTCATAAATGCACACAGTTTGTTGTGGGGTGCTAAATCTATTCCACTTTTTATTCTCACCGAAGTGAGGAAGGTTTATATTTCTTGGACATTTTCATCATATATGCAAACGTTACTGATTCATTAACACTCCGAGTCACTTCTCTCTTCTCCATCGACAGCACTTACTTTTCATATTATTTATAATAATAATTCCTGGATTTTGTAGAAAATAGTTTTAACTCAGGCTCCGCGGCTAAATGTTCGATTACAAGTGAAACTTTTTCTTTATTCGCAACCATTTTCAACTATAAAATATTTTTATGAAATGAACTAACAACAAGCATTTAAACAACAATTTCTATGTATATATCAACAATACGTGAGACCATCATGTGGATTCTTAAAATTGAAGAAAAATTATTTTAATTTTAATTTCCAGCATTATTTCAAGTCATAATGCAGATATAATAAAAATGGCGTATGATACATGTATTAAGTATCTTTAAAGCACTTGCATCGTTAACACTTGTTGCACGCGCTTTAAAGGCTTACTTATATACTTGTATCGTAATATACTATTAGTTACGTATTTTTTTTAGTTGTGGTGGTATTAGGCTTCAGGGTTTAATTGCCAGCTCAATTGCTAGGAAAAAGAATTCGGGCATCCCAGTTTTGGAAAACTATACATTCGTGTCAAACGTTACAACTTTAAGTATCGAAGAATCCGTAAGAGTAAACATTCAAATAATTTTAGAAAATGCATTGGTCTACACAGTTAAAGCTGTTGAAATCATAGATGAATCTACTACTGCTGACGCCGTTTATTTAACTCCTATTCTTCAGTCAGTTCTACAGAGCCAACCACTGATAAAACCAGCCCTTAAAATATTAAGCAAGACACCTCTTGATGTTACTGTCGATGTAGAGAATAAAAATATAACCAATGAAAGCGATTGTCTAATCGTTATTGGTTGGAATTTCTTAAGTAGACCAGAGGTATGTAGAATATGAACAATAATAATAATCAAAAATGTTGTACTAATTACACCTAAATACAAATGTATATGCAGTGTGTCCACAGATGAGGTACTGCATTCTGATTCATTTTTTATAAAAAGTTTTCCTTGTCTTCGGTAGTCATAAAAAGACGTTAAACTTACATAAATTATACAGGGTCTTTTAAAAATTAGAAAATATAAAATCGACTTTAAGCAAAGTAACATTTTCTGTTTTTTTTTTTTTATTTTATTTAACAATGTTTTCTTCAAAACTGATGAATAGCTTAAATACGCAGTCTAGTTACAAAATAGGAAAAATCTTTTTTCAAAAGAAAATAACATTTTGTTCAGCTAAGTTGAGAACTATTCGACACGAAGACCTCCACTAATACACAGTTTTCTAACATTTTCCTAATTTCTTGACGCACAGATGACATCACATCTTCATTAAGAAAAATGAACATGTCGAATTTGACTGTTAATATAAGAGACGAGTTTTTGTTCCTAATATATACTCATTTCAAATTTTCAATGAGATGTTAAAGTGATTAGTAGAGCAGTGTATTAATTAATTCATAAATTTGATACCACCAGATATGACGCCCCTGCAGGGCATTACGCCATTACTGGCTTCATTACCTCGAAGAATCGGAAAATAGATCATTCTACACATCCTCGATTAAGGCAGTTGTCACCATTTCCAACATCCTCTGAGAAGCAGGATTTTTAATATTAATAACAGAATCAGAGAATTCCCACAGAAATTAAACGTATCGCTTGGGTACTGATGTTGGCTTCATCAGTAATGCTCCAGCAACTTCATCAGCCCTTATCACCGAGATGTTTGGGCAGTTAGTATAATACATAGACATTTCGTTTTTCCCAGAGGATTAGAAGACGCCACTCGTTGGTTGCGTGTGGATATAGGTGTCTGCTGTATTGGTTCTCGGAGAAATATCACGAGGCTAAGCCATGCTCGATAAAGATTTGTAACTGAGATTTCTCAATACGAATTATCTTTGATCTTGGATAAATTAATTTGAGAGAGTAATTCGATCTTCTGATGACCAAAGGTCACTTTGATCATAGGTCAAACCATATGCGAATATAAAATATCCCGCTCTTTCAGAATCCGTGGTCAAAAACGCGCTTCCATTTGATAAACAAAAGTTGACCTTGGAATGACCTTGAGCTTGACCTGATGGGGTAGAACAGACCTCGGATTCGGATTCAGCAACCCCAAAAATGTATAAGAATCGTGATTTTCTAGTTTAAATGTTTTTCCCAATTTGACCTTGGAATGATCTTGACCCTGACATGATGGGTCAAACAGACCAGGAGCTGGGATTTAGTTACCCCAAAAATGTATAAAAATGGTGGTTTTCTGCGCTTAAAAGGTTTCTTCCCAATTTGACCTTGGACTGACCATCACCCTGACCTGATGGGGTCAAGCAGATTCCGAATTCGTATTCAGTGACCCCAAAAACGTACAAAAATCTGGTTTACGTCGCTTAATTGTTTTTTCCCAATTTAACCTTGGATTGACCTTGACCCTGACGGGGTCAAGCAGACCCTGGATTCGGATTCAGCGACCCCAAAAATGTAATGTTGGTCTAGTCTGGTGAACAGAACATTTTTTTGTGGGGCTGTGTAATTGCCTATATTGTCACATTTGTCGATTTACCTCTTTTTGTACGTTGCATAGTTAAAATCTTATATTCATTCTTTTGAATGATACCCAGAATGACTCTATCTTCGCTTTCATGGTCTTTTATGACGTGATTAAAAAGTTCAAAATATACGTAAATATTTTCAAATTGTTTCGTAAAGGTATATTGTTTCTTTTTCTTTGACCAAAAATTATACTTTTGTTTTTAGTACATTTTTCCATGACGATAATATACTTTCACTCCCATGGCCTGGACCAAAACATATTTTCCTAGTATACATACAGGTCCTTTTGTGCTAGTTTTCAACCAGCGTTGAAAGAATCGACCTAAGTCGAAGACAAAATGAAATTTCGACTTAGATAAAAAAATCACTCAAAGGCATTTTTGAGCATATTAGTCTGGAAGGCATCAGAATGCCTTCCAGACTAATATGCTCAAAAATGCCTTTGAGTGAATTTTTAATCTAAGTCGAAATTTCATTTTGTCTTCGACTTAGGTCGATTCTGAGAGATTCTATGTCAATATCAGTGAGCTAGTTCGCTGTTGTGTGGAAACGTAGTTAGTCGCTGATATCTGTCCTGATTTCTAGTCTCAGTTGCGGCATATGGCAATATTGAAGGTAATGTGATGTTGTCTATGTTAGCGTGTGTCCTGATTGAGTGGTGGAATAGCCTGAGCATAAATTCCGACAGAACAATAATATAAAATAAGGTGCTAAGAAAAATTCCAACTTTTAGTACACTCTGTATAGGGTGATAAATTTAACAACTGTTAAAGACTTTCAAAGACAAGCAATACCTTTTGTAAAGATACATTTTTTCTCGCCAAATCAACAATAAATAAGTTTACAGGAGTGCGGTACTAAAAAGTTCATCGCCAAAAGTCAAGTTCCTAAATAATGCATTTTTAACTGAATATCATATAAAGTAAACATAAAAGGGTCTAGCCGTACTCCCATGGCGAAACTGCCCCCGATAGGAACCTATATCATAACCTATGTTATATTGTAGAGGGAGCTAATACTAGTTGATCGAGTAGATATTAGCTCTACATCTGAGTTAATTGAGGAGCTATTTGAAAAAAAGTGTCCGGAGACGACTTTTTTTCAAAGCGATATATCTTAGTTAATTTTAAAGCTAAGAAAATAAAACTAAATGGCAGTGTTATGGTACACTTTACAGTTTATTTTATAGCATTTCCTATGGGCCAAGCCTAAATAAAAGTATTTAAAAAATGCAAAGAAAAATTTTGTCAATCGATTTCCATTAGATCTAATTGAATTACCACTTTGAAAAAAATATATAATAATTGTCTATGTCTTGCCTAACAGCATGCCAAGTTTCATTAAAATCCAAGAGGTGCAACATGTCGAAAAAAAAATTTAAAGTAAGTGGACCGCCACCTTACGACCACTATGTTGACGCTTTTAATTTGCATTACATTTCAATAATCTTTGGAAAAGTTGCGTTTTGACAGCTCATAAAAAGTATATCAATGGTTGGTAGTGTCAACTAGCCTATTACAATGTTTTTTTGATCTACTTTTATAGTGACTGTAGTCGGTCTCAGTTAAGAATGCAGTTGTTTTCTTTATGAGCGGAGCACAGTTTACACAGGATATGGGAATTCCCAAGTAAGTGGAATCCCCCATGGCCGACTCAAGCCAGTTGGTACATAAAATAAAAATTAACGGTTTAAATTGGCTTTTGTTTGGCATTTGGCTCTTTTATAAATACATTGAAATTATTTAATTCATATTGCAGCATATTTTGTTTAGATTAATGAAAGCTCATTAAAGATGTAAATCCTCTAAAAATGTCAAGTGGTATAAGAAATAGGTAAACCTACTACTTGCTTGTGCTCAATATCAGGCGAGCTGTTCTTGTCTCTGCCGTTCTGAACTGAATCTTTGATCTCTCTCGCGCAGCGCACATCGAAGTTTAATTTATTGTTTTATGATATTTATGAACATTAATACAAAAGAAATTGTACTAATTGTTCATATATTGTTCGGCTATTTCCTTCCATTTTTAATAAAATCAGACTGCTCTAGTTATATTTATCTCTTTTGTTACAAATAAGGTTTCACAAACACGGTATCGCCTGTGCTAAACGCTGTGCGATGTGCGAAGCTCAAGTTGTTGATTTCTTCACTCTCATTTAAGAGCATGGTTCTATTTAATTTTATTGTGCGATGTGCGAGGGGCGTCGATATGGCCACTCTCATTTAAAATAATGGTTTATTTAATTTCAGTGTGAGATGTGCGAAGTGCGGTGCACCGACGTGACGTCGTCGTCATACACTTACACGGAGGTTATGATATTTGTGTACACTTTTTAGGCAGGTATATGAGAGAGATCAGTTCAGAACGGCAGAGACAAGAACAGCTCGCCTGATATCGAGCACAAGCAAGTAGTAGGTTTACCCATTTCTTATAACACTGACATTTTTAGAGGATTTACGTCTATAATGAGCTTTTCTTACTCTAAATAAAATATGTTGCAATATGAATTAAATAATTTCAATGTATTTAAATTTCAATGTATAAAAAAAAAGTGCCAAATAAAAGCCAATTTAAACCGTTAATTTTTATTTTATGTACCAACTGGCTTGAGTCAACCATGGGGGATTCCACTTACTTGGGAATTTCCATATCCTGTGTAAATTGTGCTCCGCTCATAACATAAACAACTGCATTATTAACTGAGACCGACTATAGTCACTATAAAAGTAGATCAAAAAAACATTATAATATTCTAATTGTCACCACCAACGTTGATATACTTTTTATGAGCTGTCAAAACGCAACTTTTCCAAAGATTAATGAAATGTAATGCAAATTAGAAGCGTCAACATAGTGGTCGTTTAAGGTGGTCCACTTACTTAAAATTTTCTTTCGACATGTTGCACCTCTTGGATTTTAATGAAACTTGGCATGTTGTTAGGCAAGACATAGACAATTATTATATTTTTTTCAAAGTGGTAATTCAATTAGATCTGATAGAAATCGATTGACAAAATTTGTCTTTGCATTTTTTAAATACTTTTATTTAGGCTAGGCCCATAGGAAATGCTATAAAATAAACTATAAAGTGTACCATAACACTGCCATTCAGTTTTATTTCTCTAGCTTTAAATTAACTAAGATATATCGCTTTGAAAAATAGTCGTCTCCGGACACTTTTTTTCAAATAGCTCCTCAATTAACTAAGATATAGAGCTAATATCTACTCTATCAACTACTATTAGCGCCCTCTACAATATAACATAGGTTACGATATAGGTTCCAATCGGGGGCAGTTTCGCCATGGAAGTACGGCTAGTAGTGTAAAACCAAAAAATTGGATGAACTGGAAATAATTGCTACAAAAGGTTTTATTGTTTTATTGGATCCATTTGTTGCCTAATATGACTATCCTAGGTTTTCCCCCCCCGGTGGAGTTGTGTTTAAGTGGTGGGTGGTAAAAATGTCCCCCAAAAGGGGTATTTTACGGTTTTACGATTATATCTTGTAAAGGACTCACAATATCGAAAACATAGTCCTGTTAAAAGTTGTAGGGCATTAAATTCTGCATTGAATGAAACCATATTTCTTGGACCATCTGTTCCCATACTAGCTCATCAAAGTTGGACAAATTTTACATTTTTATGAAAAATATGTTATTTACACACATATTAAACATAGTACTGTTAGCCTACAGAAATTCGTATTTCACCTAGACAAAATTAGTAAAAATCTGAATTATTGCACAGACGTTCTTTGAGGTGTCCCAAACCCAAATCCACGAAAACCCCAACGCGAGCTGCTCATTGGCTAATGACATTTTTGCTAGTGTTACTAGCGCCACCTGGATTCTTCACATTTTGCGGATCGGTTTTCATCGGAATTCCCGTAAACATCCCTAATTATTCATGCATTTGAGTTTGGGACACCTAAGAACGTCTGTCCAAAAATTCAGATTTTTACCAGTTTTGTCTCGGTTTCCTCGTTTTTTTGACTAATTTCTGTGGACTTTATAGCACTCCATTGTACTAATCTTGTACTTGGTAAATTTATAAAATATTAAAATTTTAGAATATATAGAAAGATAATATTAAAAAATGGTTTCGTATATAGAATATTATGATATCCATTGAACTGATATAAAGATGGAGGCAGGATAAGATACACAATTCTTGAAATCGAAGCAAAAGACACACTACTCTGAGTTAATAGTGGTGACCATGACTCAGGAGCAATTCATTTCCAACGACAGAAATAAAGCACGCCTTATTATCTTGCTTACTAAGAGGCTTGAAGGTGAAGGCTTCTCAGTAAAGCAAGCTAATGAAGACGCAGACCACCTGATTGTTGCCACGGCCCTTGGGTATCACAAGCGCATGAGAAGGTTGTGGTAGTCGGTGAGGATACGGATCTCCTCATCATGCTCAATGCCCTAGCCATACCATCAGCAAACATATATTTCTCAAAACCTGGAAGAGGAACGACCCCATCAAAAGTATTTGGTCCCAACAGCTTCGAACTGGCAGACAACATCAGAAGGCTACTCATATTTCTCCACGCCATAAGGGATGTGACACAACTTCAGCATTCTTCAGGCAGGGTAAAAAGAAGGTGGTCAAGCTGTTGGTCGAAAATAAATGTCTTCTCGAAGAAATCAAACTTTTCTTCGAGCATGTTACTCAAGCTGAAGCTATTGCCGAAGCTGGCCTACGATTTTTTAACAACAAATTTTTGTTATTATGAAATATAATCATCACTAATTGATTTCAAGAATTGTGTATCTTATCCTGCCTCCAACTTTATATCGGTTGAACGGATCTCATAATATTCTATATGAAACCATTTTTTAATATTATCTTTTTATATATTCTACAATTTTAATATTTTATATATTTACTAGTACAATGGAGTGCTATAGTACTATGTTTAATGTGTGTAACACATTTTTCATAAATATGTAAATTTGGCCAACTTTGATAAGCACTAGTATGGGAACGGGTGGTCAAAAAAAATATGCGTCTGGTCTCATTCAATGTAGAATTTAATTCCCTACAACTTTTAATAGAACTATGTTTTCGATATTGTGAGTCCTTTACGAGATATAACCGTAAAACCGCAAAAATACCTTTTGGAGGTACATTCTTACCTCCACAACTTAAGCACAACTCTGCTGCCGGGGGGGGGAACCTAGGATAGTCATATTAGGCAACAAATGAAGCCATTAAAACAATAAAACCTTTTGTAGCAATTATTTCCGATTTGGATTTGCCATTTTCACAATTTTTCAAAAGCAAAAAAATCTTTCAGCAGATCTATTCCATATCAGATCCCCATTCTCTGAGCACTAATATAACTAGTTGTCTCCATAACACTGGCACCTATTTTGTTTTATTTCCTGACACCATTGACTCTTACATTATTATCGTGTATCCTTTTGTAGAGTTTGCAAGAAGCATTTGCAGCACTGAAAGAAAATGGTTATATTATATCTCGTGAACCTCTTGATGACAATAATGAGACAAACAATCTTAATACTGATATAACTATTTTAACAATACATAAAACAGCCACTGAAAGAATATTACTTTTACAAAAGCCTAAGATAATGTACCCTAAATATGTTAAAATAAGTTCTTCCGATGACTTTTCTTGGATAGAAAAAGTGCAAAAAGTCATTAAGGAGAATCGTAACCAGGAAATATTGCTTTATTCGGAAAACGAACCCATTAGTGGTATCATAGGTCTAGTTAATTGTTTAAGACGGGAACCAGATAGCAAAAATATTAAATGTATGTTAATGATAGATGATGCCAAAGAATTCCATGCAAACGATTCTTTTTATTCTGATCAAATCAAGAAGAATATGGCTATTAATGTTTATAAACACGGTCAGTGGGGTACTTACAGACATTTACCCTTGGAAGAATTCACAGAAGTAGAAACTGAGCATTGTTATGTAAATGTTACCCAAAGAGGAGATTTATCTAGCCTAAAATGGATTGAAGGGCCGCTTCATCGAAATTTTGAGTCAACTCCAGAACATGAACTAGTAGAAGTAGGTACATTTTAGCGTGTAAATAATAACATTTATGTGACCATATCTGTTTCAGGTGCATTATGCTGCGCTAAACTTCAGAGATGTTATGACTGCTACTGGAAAAATCAATGCCGATATTGTAACACAAGACAGATTAGAACAAGAATGTGTACAAGGTTTTGAATATTCTGGATTTGATCCAAGGTACCTATATGAAAGTCCTTTTTACATTATTCATTTTTACATGCTTTTATTTGTTCCGCTTTCTCCGTGTATTTGTTTTGGTAAAATATTTTAATTGATTTTTTACCCATTTCCTATCTATCTAGAGGAGTGAAATTTGGCTCAATAAGGTATTCTCGGTGATAATACAATTATTAATTAGTTTCATTAATTAACTAATTCATTTTCATTTTACATTAACTTTGAATTGAAGCGCGGATCTACGAAACTCTAATGAATTTTGTGCCTGATGTATAGTATTCGTTAACAGATGGCGTCGTCATCCATGAAATTTCGATTTAGTAAATATAATTTTAAATGAGATATATTATTCGAATGGATATAATGTAATTTACTGAAGATTTCAAACCAAATAGTGTAAAACAAAAAAATATATTAATAGTTTAAAAAACTAAAAAAACATGCTTTTGTAAATACTGCACTAAAAAGCAAAAAATAATCATCGAACCTGTTCTCTCTGTCTACCCGGTAAGGGCCTTAGTGTAAGCCGAGTTTGTAATTGTTTTTTTTTAGTTTTTTTAAAAATTCATTTTTTTACTTTTTAGTCTCATATTTAAGGAGAGAATTTTGGTACTTTCGAAAAAACAAACAATTTGTTAAATTTAGACCGGATAATTGTAATCTGCAACCTCGATAATAGTAGGGCAGCTTATCATGAAGATGTGGACACAGTGGACAAAAGCACCAAATTTTTTCCAGGTACTAGTTAGGTACGTATCTTTCAATTTTTGATAGGAACCAACTCCTCCGTCGGCCATGTTGGATCTTATAGCGGCCATTTTGAAATGTAGGTATATTACCAATAACTCGGCTTCTAAATTGCTTAGAACCACAAACTTGGTGTCTAAGTATACATATTTGGGTCAAGGAATACAACTACACAATTTCTAAATGTATCACACTATATATTTATTTACTAATATAAGTACCAATTAAAAACTCCTCACCGATGAACTGTTTTGTCCGGTGTGTCCAGATTTTCTAATATGCTTTTGTTTTGCTTCTGATTGAATTGTAATACAAGATGGACTAGAACAAGTGCATGATTTGTCAGAAAACAAGTTCAGAAAATCAAAAATGTCCACTCAATGCATATGGAATCGAAGACAAGACTGGTCCAAAACCATGGTGCATGGCATAAATCTTGTTATGTCAGGATTAGCAGTTTGAAGTTGGATAGAACTAAAAAGCGGGGAAATACTTCAGGAGGCAGCACGACTGTGGAGAAACGATCCCGGCGTGAAGCGAGTAACAAAATTGCGTATTTGTTATGTCATGGAAGCGATGGACTCCTTCATGAATTTCGAACATTAACAGCTGATACGAGCATACGAAAAATGGAAACATAACTGCAAGGAACCAGTTGTTAGCAGCATTAGAAGGTGGTGATCTTATTGCCCTTGGCGCCACATATCATCTGCAATGTTATACAACACTGAGAAATCGCTACCGGTCTCACCTAAGGAAACTAGAGCAGGATTTGGTGGGAGTATCTGCAGAGGAAAGTCAGATAGAGGTTACAGTATTTGTGGAGCTTCATACTTATATAGAGAACTGTGTGGAAAGATGGGACCTTCTACTTTAAATTTTCAAAGTTGCATGAACTGTATGAGAAACGATTAAAAATCCTTGGCGTTGAGAAGTAGATTAATAGAACCGGATTGAAGGAGAAAGTGCTAGCTTACTTTCCACAGGTGCAAGAACAAAGTGATGGAAAGTACAAAGTTTTGGTGTTTGAAGAAGGCATGCGGGAAATGCTGCAGCAGGTGATTACGAACATGATGTCGTTTTGTTAGCTAAGACTGCCAAGTTAGTGCGCAAATAAATTGCAATTGTAGTGCTGTATAACATTGCAGATGATATTTAGCGTCAAGGGCAATGAGACCACCACCTTCTAATGCTGCCAACAACAGGGTTTATTGCAGTTCTGTTGCCATTTTTCGTACGCTCGTATCAGCTGTTAATGTTCGAAATTCATGAAGGAGTCAATCGCTTCCACGACATAATAAACACGCCATTTTGTTACTCGCTTCGCGTCGGCATCGTTTCTCTACAGTAGTGCTGCCTCCTGAAATATTTCCCCGCCTTTTAAATCTATCCAACTTCAAATTGCTGAACTTAATGTAACAAGATTTGTGCCATGCACCATGGTTTTGGATCAGTTCATCTGCACTCATGTCGCTTCCAAAATTTAGTTTCACTGGCAATGACTCCAAGCTTCTAAACTCATTGATATTGTTCAAAAAAGATCGGTATGGAGTTGTCTTGTCTTCGATTCCACATGCATTGAGTGGACATTTTAGATTTTCTGAAGTTGTTTTCTTGTTCCAATCCATCTTGTATTACATTTCAATCTGAGGCAAAATAAAAAATATATTAGAAAATGTGGACACACCGGACAAAACAGTTTTTAATTGGTACATATATTAGTGAATAAATATATAGTGTGATACATTTAAAAATTATGTAGTTGTATTCCTTGACCCCAGATATGTATAGTTGGATACCAAGTTTGTGGTCCTAAGTGATTTCGAAGCTGATATTTCAAAATGGCCGCTATAAAATCCAAGATGGCCTACGGAGGAGTTGGTTCCTATCGAAAATTGAAAGCTACGTACCTAACTAGTACCTGTAAAAATTTGGTGCTTTTGTCCGCTGTGTCCACATTAACGCAATATTCGACGTTAAGCTGCCCCGCTATAACCCACAGATACCGATTTTCAGTCGAATCCGATGATAATTGATACAACCTATCCGCCATGTTGACGCCGCCATTTTGAATTTTTTTAATTTTGTTTGTTTTCCACTTATCAAGCCCTTTCTTTTGATACCCATATCAAGGGAATCCGACGATAATTGATAAAACCTATCCGCCATGTTGACGCCGCCATTTGAATTTTTAAGTTTTGATCACATTTTTGTTTTCTACTTGTCAAGCTCTTTCTTTTGATCACCATATTAAGGTAATTGTAAAACAAATGACAATCCGTCATCTTGGGGCGGCGGCCATTTTGAACATATAATATTGAGTATACTATACTATATTTTCATCATACTTGTGTTAAAAATAAACGTTACTGTAACGTTAAAAGTTAAGTGTTTATCAACGTTTGTTTTAAACGTTTTAATTGCGTAAAATTTTACTGAATATATGGTTATAAACAACATATAAAAAAACGTTTTCTTTATATGAGTTTTAAACGTAAGATATTAACGAAAAATGAATCATGCCTTAAGACATAACGTTATTTTAAAGTATTCAGTGAATTATTAAATAAAGTATATTTTTAACGTCCTAAAAACGACAAAAATTCACCAAAAATAAATTGTCTGTGAAATTCCAGCGTGATTTTCACGTTAACATATTACTATTTAACAATTAAAATTTTTACGTGTTTTTAATGTTAGACATGAATGATAAATACACCACATGTGTTAAAAATAAAAGTTACTGTAACGTTCAAAGTTAAGTGTTTATCAACGTTTGTTTTAAACGTTTTAATTGCGTAAAATTTTACTGAATATATGGTTATAAACAACATATAAAAAAACGTTTTCTTTATACGAGTTGTAAACGTAAGATATTAACGACAAATGAATCATGCTTTAAGACATAACGTTACTTTAACGTATTGAGTTAATTATTAAATAACGTATATTTTTAATGTCCCAAAAACGACAAAAATTGACCAAAAATAAATTGTGTTAAATTCCAGTGTGATTTTCACGTTAACATATTACTGTTTAACAATTTAATTTTTTACGTGTTTTCAATGTTAGAAATGAATGATGAATATGTCTTGTGTTAAAAATAAATGTTACTGTAAAGTTCAAAATTAAATGTTTTTCAAACTTTGTTTTTAAACATTTTAATTACGTAAAATTTTACTGAATATATAGTTATAAATACCATATGGAAAAACGTTTTATTTAGAAGAGTTTTAAACGTAAGATATTAACGAGAAATTAATCATACCTCAAGACATAACGTTCTTTTAACATATTCAAATAACGTGTATTTTTACAGTCCTAAAAACGACAAAAATTCGCTAAAAATAAATTATCTGTGAAATTCAATCGTGATTTTTACGTGTACATATTGATGTTTAACAATTTAATCTTTTACGTGTTTTTAATGGTCGAAATGTGTGATAATACAACATGTGTTAAAAATTAACGTTACGTAACGTTCAAAGTTAAATATTTATCAACGTTTATTTTAAACGTTTTAGTTGCGTAAAATTTTACTGAATATAAGGTTATAAATAATGTATGAAAAAATGTTTTGTTTAGATGAGTTTTAAACGTAAGATATTAATGAATCATGCAATAAAATATAACGTTATTTTTACATATTCAGTAATTTATTAAATAACGCTTATTCCAAGCATTTTTACTGACTGTAAAATTATATCAAAAATAAATTTGTGAGAAAATCAAATGCAATTTTTACGTTAACATATTAATTATTTAATGATTAAATTTTTACGTGTTTTTGACGTAAGAAATTAATGACAAATATACCATATCTTAAAGCTAAATGTTATTTTAAAGTTTAAAGTTAAATGTATTAAATTTTGAATGATAGACGTGTATGGAAATTAATGAAACTAGTGTGATAAAATCACTCGGCTCCGCCTCCTGGTTAACTTCACATGCGTTTCGTTATATGACGTTCATATTAAACTAGTATCATTAATAACTATTATATATTGAAGTTACATTATATACACCGTTAAAATAACTGATGCTTTCCACTTATTAAAATACACTGACGTTGTAAATCTACAGGTAAAATAAATGGTAGATGTTGACGTTTTTTTAACGTGTTTCTACTCATCTATCTTAATGCATTAAATTTGCCTGCTTACCACGTAGTTTGTTGCAGAAGTTATGGCGATACATCAAACCACTGGCAATAATTTGTTATGCTTTAGCTTATACTCTTATGAATTTATAGAAATTAAAAACATAGATTGCAACGTTCAAATTCTTTCAGGGACAAACGATTTATATGGACGGATTTTATAAGGATCAGATTAAAGATCATTATTTTGTGGCTCGGGATACAACGTGGTTATTTCAGTTGTTTTCCAATCACATCAATAATAATGTTAATACTGATCCCAATGAGAACACAAACGTTTAAAAGGCGTTAAAATTAACGATAACCGAACGTTTAGTAACCATTGTATTATGATGTTGAATCAACGGACGAATGTCCCGTGGTTCAACGTGTATTTCAAAATATTTTATAACATTTTTGTAATGTTATATTTAACGTTGAATTTGATCGTTAATTAACGTTATATGATGACGTTTTTGTAACGTTACATCTATAATATTACTTAACGCTGAATTTGACCGCTAGTGAACGTTATAGGATGACGTTTTAGTAACGTTAGGTCTATAATATTACTTTACGTTGAATTTGATCGTTAGTTAACCTTGTTAAAATGTTAAATAGCTGTCAAATTCAACGTTAAGTAATATTATAGACACAATGTTACAAAAACGTCATCCTATAACGTTCACAAGCGGTCAACTTCAACGTTAAGTAATATTATAGACATAACGTTACAAAAACGTCATCCTATAACGTTCAGTAACGGTTAAATTCAACGTTAAGTAATATTATAGATGTAACGTTACAAAAATATTATAAAATACTTTGAAATACTCGTTGAATCGCGGGACATTCGTCCGTTAATTCAACAATGGTTACTAAACGTTCGGTTATCGTTAATTTTAACGTCTTTTAAACGTTTGTGTTCTCATTGGGCAGTGACCTCAAGTGCGCCATATATTTCAAAAAGAGATTTAGATTTCTATGGCGCAATGATTTTGTGTTTTTTTTTATATTTTGGAAGTGATTTTAAACAAAAAAAAAGAAGAATAAAAGTATTGATATCACGCTTAATTTTGAAGATCCGACAATGGAGTGTCCATTCTCCAATTAAACAATTAATCGACGATATCTTTTTAACTATTTAATTTATTAAAAAAGATGCATATGAGCATTTACGTTGGCAATTTAATTTTCTATAAGATATTCAATGACTTTTTTTGTTATCTCACTTGATTCTCGAGATGTAAGCTGAAGTATAAAAAAAAAACGATTTAATTTTTTCGGACTTTGAAATTTTATAATGGATCAATCAAAATACATGTTTGAGCTGTTCCTACACTCCCTGCTGCCTGAAACTTTTGTCTGACAATTTGTATGGTTATTCAAGCAAAATACGAAGTTTCAACCAACTTGCAATAATGAAAACTTCGACTACTATTTTACGACTTTGGGGGTGTTCTTACACCCCTTGCTGCCCATCGCGAAGTCGAAACGTTCGAGATGACAACTCATTACCCCCATGGCAACCTTTTGGCAAATTTTTAGCCTACTTCGAGTAATGAAAGAAACATGTTCACTATTAGAGGCGTATAGAAAGTTTGATAAAAGTAAGGCGTTGATAAGTCTGATCTTTCGGCGTTTCGTGATATTGCTGTCACGCAAAATTTTGCTCAACTGACAAGTTGCCGATGTTACCACCTGTATTCTTCGCCGAATCCCACATTCGGTATCTGTCATTGCTCATACTCATCGTCTTCCAAATATTCGCTAGATGATTAAATGACGCATTACATTTTGTGGCAAAATTTTTCTTTTCCAGTGGCAATCGTATAACAGGCATGGTTACGTATGGTGCATTAGCTTCCTTAGTTATAGCGGATACTTACTTAAATATCAGAATACCAGATGCTTGGACTCTAGAAGAAGCAGCTACCGTTCCAGTCGTCTATGGAACCGTTGTTTATGGTTTAATTATAGTAAGTACAGTACTTATTAATAATAGCCAAATTCTTTTAAGCTGCCCAACTGCCCAGGGCACCAGGGCAGTCATTCTGTTCACTGCCCCAGTGACGTATAACTTATAATAATAATAATAATAATAATTTTGTTTTATTCGTGGTTTTATAAATCTCGTCATGTACCAAGAGTGAACAAGTGCCTTGTTCCAACCATCTCAGACCTGCCTTGCACTGACGAGAGCCAATAGCTCGAAACTGCAGTATGCAAGTGGTATGGAGTGGCTGGCACGAGAGCTCCTTTGATTAGGAATAAGTCTTTCGGCTGGTGTCTGATACAATCGAAACTTTAGCGTTTTGTGTCAATACACAGTTATTGCACTTAACGCGGCCAGGCTTGTAATTTGTAATTCAGCGCTCGGCGTGGCATTAGTCCGGAGAACAGCTGTTGGTTGCGGCCTTGTTTTTTTGTTCATTATATATTTAAGGAAACGTATAAAGGAGTTCGACAAAAATATTTCACTAATAAATACACTTTATGGCAAATTACACAAGGCAAAAGACTATGTTATAATTTTTTAGCGTGCTCATTTAAAAAGAGGTGAGACTATTTTAATCCATTCTGGCACTGGTGGGATAGGTCAAGCTGCCATACGACTAGCTTTATACTATGGGTGTAAAGTATACACTACCGTCGGCACCTCGGAGAAGCGAGAATTTCTCAAGAAAACTTACCCTCAACTTAAAGGTAACTGAGCCATTATACAAGTGATAATTTAATAGTTAACACTCAATAACTTTCAGATAACCAGATTGGTAATTCTCATGATGAATCATTCGAGCAAATGGTACACAGAGAGACAAATGGCCGTGGTGTAGATATTGTTCTAAATTCCCTAGCAGAAGATAAACTTGTTGCCTCTATAAAATGTCTCGCAAAAGGCGGAAGGTTTATTGAAATTGGTAAATTCGACATGGCTAACAACAATCACATAAGTTTACTTATGTTCCAAAAAGAAGCCAGTTTTTACGGAGTAATGTTAGATCAATTGTTTACGGAGACTTCTGTCGTAAAGAAAATGTTTATGGATTCTATGCACGAGAATATAGAAAATGGAGCCATACAGCCGCTAGCGAGAACCGTATTTAAATCTAATGAAGTTGAACAAGCTTTTAGGTTTATGGCATCCGGCAAACACATGGGAAAAGTTCTAGTTCAGTTAAGAGAATCTGAGAACGAGACTGCCATTAAGAAGTTTAAAGGTGTCGCAAGGTTGGTAAATATAAATCAATTAATGGAGATGATATCGATTTTATTAATTATTACAATATGTAGTTTAGCAAGAATAATGTCCAAACCACACATTATGAAATATAGTAAAACTATTAGCCTTAGCATTACATTGCAAAGTTACTCTAGGTTCCTTTTTACCGAAAAATTATTTTGTCCATAGGTCAATTCTTTTCATCTGCACTATATGCACCAGTTCTAAAAGTGTAAATTTTGTCGTTGAAAATTATGCTCTTTTCGACCGGATACAACTGATTTTATAAGTTCTTTTCGTCGAGTGTAGCTGCGCCAGAACTGCAAAACTACACATCCTTTTTATCAGGTGTGGTTAGTGAGGAAGTGAAGATGACAGACCTAGCACAGAATATTCAATTATTCCGAGGTTTTGTTAACGGACCTAAAATGGATACAGTTTATTTGAAAAATAGAGGAAAATAAACCCGCAGTAATAGATGGATACTATATATTCTCATGATGCAAACATATATTTAACTCGGTAAAGAAGAAAATAATCTTGAGGATTTAGTTATTCCAAAGAAATTGATTGACATAACTAGACCCTGGAAAAGATTTAGAAAATATGACAGAACTTTATAGGATTGGTAATTCAGGTTACGTTACTCCGACACGTTTTCATTTACCACTAAATTCGTTTATACCGTTTTGTTTGGTACCCGCACAACTAGCTTTGAACCGACGTAAACAAAATATGCATTACATCTATGGCTCTATACCAAGTGTAGACGAAAAAAATTGACCTCATGTGACATTCAAACATCTTTCTTTAACCTCTCGGGCTTCATATCTAGCCGAGATTTTTGGGAATTTCCTCCTTGCTTATACACTCTTCTATAATTTCTCTTTCTATTTGTTAGAGAATGTCTTTACTTCATTAATCTCAAGCAATCCTTTCAGTATGTAAATTTCACAGCACAACATTAAAATTTTGCGTATTATCTATCTATATATCTATCTGTATCACGTATCGTCTTATTTCTTATTAGGAATTTGGCAGAGCAAATATTTTTATTTCGCTTGTATGCAAGATTTTGTTTTGCAGATCCTCACAATAAAACTGAAAGAAGGATGCCAAAGTCTTATGGGACTTTGGGCCCAATACGCCCCAGTTTGTAAAGTGTACGAATAGTACAGTACCTAGAGGTAAAAATATGCAAAACTTGGGAAAACTGTCATACTGAACGGATTCCGTTCATTTTTGGCAATATAATAGTAAATGCTTCACAGAAAAGTTTCTATATTGTGCGGGGGCTTACTAATTTATAGGGGGTGGATGCTACTCTCAGGGGGAGGCACTTAAAAACATATATATTTATTGGAGCTGAAGTAGAATCAAATTTTAAGAAGAAAAGGTTCTATGCAATTTTTCACATAAATTGATAGTTTTTAAGTTATAACGACTTCAAAATTGCGATTTTAGCTTAAAAAAAAGTATTTCCAAACGGCTTTCGTCAAGTATCTCGAAAAGTATTACTTTATCGAAAAAATGTCAGAGACCAATTACAGAAAGTACAAACTGGAAATTAATTTTATTTTTTGTTTATTGATGTAGGATTAATAATTTCGGAGATATTTAAGTTTAAATTTGGCATCCAAATGTTCATAAGATAATTATTTTGAGTGAGAGTTAAATATCTTAGAAACTGTGACACCTACGTCAAGGATGCTAATAGGTAGAATAATAGGTTATTAATTAAGCTTTCAACTGTTTTTTTTTGTTTCTGTAGCATAAAAAACAAAGACGTTATGACCGAAGCAATGTGCGTCTTCACATTTTTTTATTAACAACGTCGCCATTTTGTTATTGTAACTAGCCAGTAATTAAAAAAATAGGAATTTCAAACACTGTTTCTCATTAATATATATCATGATGTAGATACTCAAATGTTTTGGTTTGTATACAGCACTTGCTTTACAAAAAAATACAGTTTAAACTATAAAGGTATTTTCGATAAAACGTAATGTTTTTTTCCTCTTCCAAATATCTCAATAAATATTAGTTTCATTGAAAAATAGGTAGAGATCGAAAATAAAGCTCATAAACTGATAATGAATTTCGCTTGTTTATTTATTTACATAGATTTAATAGTTGCGGAGATATGAAAGTTTACAAATTGCGCCCAAACGTTCATAAGACGAAAAATGCAGTTTAAATGTTAAATATCACAGAAATTGTGACACCTACGTCTCGCATGCTAAGAAATGAAATTAAAGACAATTAATTGAGCTTTCAAATTATTTTCTACTCGTTCCTATAGCATAAGAAATAAAGAAGTTATGATGAAAAATGTGCGTATTTATTTTTTTTTATATAAAAAGGTCGCCATTTTGTTACTCTAATTAGCCAGTAATTTAAAAACATTATCTCAAATACAGTTTTTCGTTAAGATGTAGCATTACCTAGATACTCAAATTGTTTTGCTCATTTAAAGCACTTGCTTCAGAAAAAAATGCATTTTGAACTTTAAAAGTAATTTCGAAATACTTGGATATCAAATATAAACTTAAATATCTCCGAAATTATTAATTCTACATCAATAAACAAAAAAATATAATTAATTCCCAGTTTCTACTTTCTGTAATTGGTCTTTAACATTTTTCGATAAAGTAATACTTTTCGAGATACTTGACGAAAGCCGTTTGGAAATACCTTTTTTTAAGCTAAACCGCAATTTTGAAGTCGTTATAACTTAAAAACTATCAATTTATGTGAAAAATTGCATAGAACCTTTTCTTCTTAAAATGTGATTCTATTTCAGCTCCAATAAATCCCCTGAGAGGGGATGGCATCCACCCCCTATAAATTAACAAGCCCCCGCACAATACAGATACTTCCCTCCTCCAAAAAAAAAGTGGTCTGGCCTGCGAATCAGACCAGTATATTCTTATGTATTTGGACCCGCTGAAACCGAACACGAAGACCTAATTGTCAGATTCGCTCGTTTTTAGTTGGTTTTTCACCCCCAACCCCCAAAAAACACCCACCCCAAACATAGTCTGTCCGGAGGACCATATCAGTATCTTTATGTATTTAGTCGGGGAACCCTCCCTAGCTGTACGTGCACCCCCCGCCCGATCCTTGGGGACAATGTTTTTCATAAAGATTAAAGCCTAAGGAACAATTTAAGACATGTCCTAAAAAAAAAAATTGGCTGTACTTTCAAAATGGCGGCCATATATTAAAAAAAAACTGTTGCCAATGTTGTTTTTGTCATTTAACGCAAAAACTAAAAAAGATGGACAAAAACTTTTTTCACAAAAAACAACGTGCATAAAATTTTCTACAATTTTGTACCTATACAGTATTTTGATAGCAGTTACCATTTTCCAGATAAATGAGTCCAAAATTAAGAAAACGTGGAAATTCATATATCGGTAAATCACTTAGAGGAAATAACTGTGACAATTATTGTAAGGTGTATAATATAACTTTATATTATTAACACAAAAATAAAATAAACTGAAAAAAATTAATATTAATAATAATAATATAATTTGCAGACATTTATCTCGAAAACGATAACAGTGGTATCTGGAAAACGGTAACTCCTATCCAAATATTGCATAGGAACAAAATTGTAGAAAATTTTATGCACTTTGTTTTTTGTGCAGAAAGTTTTTCTCCATCTTTTTTAGTTTTTGTGTTAAATGACAAAAACAATATTTGCATTTTTTTTAAACGGACGCCATTTTGAAAGTACAGCCAGTTTTTTTTTTTAGGACGTGTCTTAAATTGTTCCTTAGGCTTTGATATTTATGAAAAACATTGTCCCCAAGGATCGGGGGGGGGGGGGGTGCACGGACAGTTAGGGTGGGTTTCCGTAGTGTTACGTTTTATATTGAATTTTATATTTTACTTTAAGAGATGAATCATTTATCTGGAAAATGGTAACTCCTATGCAATTATTGTATAGGAACAAAATTGTAGGAAATTTTATGCACTTTGTTTCCTGTGCAAAAAGTTTTTCTCCATTTTTTTTTAGTTTTTGTGTTAAATGACAAAAACCATATTTGAATTTTTTTTTAAACGGACGCCATTTTGAAAGTGCAGCCAATTTTTTTTTAGGACATGTTTCGTCCTTAATATAGTTTTTTGTTTGTTTGTTTATATTATAGTAATTGTTTTATTAATTTTCTTTGATTAGCAATAATAAATAGGTGTCATTGTATTGTATTCTAAGATTTCGTGTGAAATATATAGAGAGCGCTAGTAAATCAGCCTTCCTGCGCGAGAAACAGAAAATAACCCGGCAAGGGGATTCGCATCGAGGCTTTCGATACATACATTTCGTTTCGCTTTTTTCGCTAAGCAATTCGCTACTTTCGCTATTTTTTATGTGTTGTGTGTTATATATTTGATGGGACTACGAGTAAAGTAATCTGGCCAGATCAAGAACATCCGATATAATAACCATCCGGCCCGAACGAGAAGATAAAGGTAAGACTGCTCAGTCTCTCTATATATAACTATATAAAATCGCTAAAACCTGATATTGGACGTGAAGTTCAAACATTAATTTATGGTCCTTCGAGCCGGATCGAACCAGCGACCTATGGATCGTATTTTTTAAATTAAATTGTTCCTTAGGCTTTAATCTTTATGAAAAACATTGTCCTAAAGGATCAGGGGGGTGCACGGACACTTAGGGTGGGCTCCCGTAGTAATTTGGTAGGGATACACTGGTCTGGTCCACTTTTTTTGTTTTGAGATTGGGGGTGACAAACGAGCGAATCTGGCAATTCTGACTTCGGATTCGGTTTCAAGGGGTCAAAATACATAAGGACGTACTGATATGGTCCGCAGGACAAAGCAACTTTTTGGGGGGTGTTTTTTTGGGATTAAGGGTGAAAAAAGAACCAATCCGACAATTCACCGATCTGGTCTACAGGCCAGACCACTTTTTTTTTTAGTTTTGGGGGTGTTTTTTGGGGGGTCAGGGGTGAAAAACGAGCGAATCTGATAATTCTGACATCGGATTCGGTTTCAGCGGGTCCAAATACATAAGGATATACTGGACTGATTCGCAAGCCAGATCACCTTTTTTTGGGGGGGGGTTCTGGAGTTAAGGGTGAAAAGAAAAGAAACCTGACAATTTTTACTTCGGATTCGGTTTCAGCGGGTCGAAATGCATAAGGATACACTTTTTTTTTGTGTGTGTGGCTGTAATATCAGATAATAATGCTCTAGTGGGTACCCCATCTTTTTCCGCTCAATTTTCGGCAAATTGAAGGTCACATTTGTAATCAACATGCCAAAAAACATAAGATAGTACACTTTTCTAAGTTAGGCGCGTTGGGCCCAAAATTGGCATTCTTCTTTCAATTTTCTTAAACCATCCTTGTTGTTTAATAAAAATAATTTTCAAAACTTAACATAAAATTTCGTATTAATATAAAGATCATCCTCAATGCTTAAAAGCGAACGCACTTTTCCCAACTTATGGTTGAATTATTGATTTAATATAATTATCATAGATATTTCTGCAATGCTGAGAAAACGTACGTAATAGCTGGAGGCTTAGGAGGATTTGGTTTGGAATTGGCGGATTGGTTGGTACTTAGAGGAGCAAGAAAGCTTGTGCTTACATCGAGAACTGGAATACGTACTGGATATCAAAATTTCAGAATTAGGTAATCATAAAAATATCTAATATCGGTTTACCAAAAGAATCAGTACTTAAATTAATTCTAGATTTGATTTCTTAAATTTGACCGTAGGATGTAACCAAAAGATCGATATTCCTAATTTTATGCACATATTTTAATTACATATTTCTTACATGTGTTTTATCATTTATTGAATCATACCTTAATTAATTTATATTTTTTAAGTTGCCTCATTTTAAAATTACTATGATTGTATGTAGTTAATAGTCATTTGTAATAATGAAATTATTATTGATATTGTAAACTAGAATACTGCAAGGATATGGAGCGGAGATAAAAATTTCAAATGCCGATATTACCACAGAAGATGGATGTAAGCAACTTATTAAGGAATCACAAAAATTAGGACCAATTGATGCTATTTTCAATTTAGCTGTAGTGCTAGCAGATGCAGTTTTTGAAAATCAAACCCCACAAACATTTGTCACCTCTTTTGCACCCAAAGCCATTGCCACTGAACATTTGGATAGGCTAACAAGAAACATGTGCCCCGACCTAAGGTAAACTCATTCATGTTTTATGTAAAAAAAAATGTTTTTATCATACTTTTGTTACTTAATTTTCTTATTATTTATGCTAATGTTACCTTGTAGTGAATTTGTCGTATTTTCATCCGTATCTTGTGGCCGAGGTAATGCAGGACAAACAAATTATGGTATGGCAAACTCCGTCATGGAAAGGATTTGCGAAAGACGAAAAGAAGATGGATATTCCGCACTAGCTATCGAATGGGGTGCGATAGGAGAGGTTAGTATTACGATTATATTGCTAAATAAACTTATATTTCATTTTGGTGTAGAATCGAAATCCACTATAAAAAAGAGAGAGATAAAAAACATTTTACCCCATAAAAACTATATTAAACCACATAGTTCCATTATTACCCCAGGCGTTAGAGACCATATAGGGCCCTGACCTGGAAAAATTCATGGTAGCTCTGGAAATAGGCTTACTTTACGTTTTTTGGAGCGCTGAATCCGAATTTTTAATTTCCCACCAAAAATTCCCCCTGCAATCTCCTCAAAAATTTGAAAATAAAACCAAGAAACCGTCTTTTTAATCTATTTTTTTCGTTTTAGAAGTTCGGAAGTAGACAAAATTTGCAACAAAAAAGGTCCTTTGACATTTTAACGTTGAACGAACGGGGAAGCGCTAACAAGCCTAGAAATATGAGCCTCGGCGCCACGGGGCTATATGCGCTAAGTTACATTCTATCAGTCAGGAATATTCTCGCATGAATTGTTGCACTCGAAGCACATGATGGAACATTTCAACCCGCTTCTCCTGCAGCTGCCCGCGCCACGGCAGCCTTTTTTACACTTGGCGGAGGTAATCTTTAGAAGTTTTAGTAGAGCAGGAAGATTCAAAGTAGTGACAGGAGAAAGTCCGTACTTGGTTTTTTTCCACCTCAATTTTTCTGGCTCGATAACATTTCCTTGCCAAAGTTGGACCTGGTAGTACGTTCTTAGTAAGTGTTGCGCAGCAGTAGCTTCAGTTGGGGCCAAAGAGGCAATGTTGTGTTTACTACTGTACGCGGTCTTGATGAAACACTGATGTCTAAAACCATTCAAAGTCATGTGTTTTCATCCTTGCAACCATACAAACGAAGAAAAAATGATTGTCAGCTTTTGCGATAGCTTGTGGATCTGTATTTGGAGTCCGGAACAACTGAGTGAGGGAAAGCAAATCTGGATTTTGGATGAGGACTTTGATCAATTGAAACAATTTAAAGTCACATCAGTCATGTTTAAAATATTATGAGAAAACAGCCCTCTTGCGAAACAAAACTTTTTTTAAAGCAGTTAAAATAATAAACAATATACAGTGGGGATAAAACGCCTAAGAAACTTTGATCGCGATCAACGGGTTGCTATCAATTCTCGAGCAGCATACAGGTGTCATGGGTCGGGGGGGAAAGGGAAGGGCCTCTTGGCAACAGTATGCTAGCTCGGGGAGTGGCAGGGGAGTGTCTACTCCAAGAAGATCGAAAGACGAGAGAGTAACTGTGGAGTTGCCGTGATACCTAAATGCACGCGCGGTGCATGTTTCGGGATCCACTTGCTCCCCTTCCGTTCGTCGTACGTTTAAATGTCAAAAGACTTTTTTTGTTGTAAATTTTGTTTACGTTTTGAATTTTTGGGTATTTTTTTCCCTAAAACGAAAAAAAAATCAAAAGCCGATTTTTTGGGTTTTCCTCTCTAAATTTGAGGGAATTGTGGGGGAATTTTTGGTGGGAAGTTAAAAATTTGGATTCAGCGAGCCAAAAAACGTAAAGAAAACCTATTTTCAAAACTACCATGAATTTTTCCAGATAAAATTCTCTAATGCCTGGAGTATATCTAGAGCCCACAAACTGAAAAATTTTTGCCTTAAACTTTTTTTGATTGGACGTCATGGGAAAGCGTCACATTCAGAAATTATTTAAGCCATATAACAAAGATGGCCACCCCTGCGCTGCTGCAACTCGGATTGCCATGACCGACTACACACGTTCAGAGAATGACTTGATAAGCATTTCCACCAATTTTTGACTCTCCAGCTTATGTGTTCCATTTTTGTAGGTAGGCTCTTGTGCTATTAGCTAACGATGCAATTATATACAACACAAATGTTATCTGACACCAAAACACCAAACAAAATGCTCAGAGTTCGTTTCGATAACCAAGTTAGCATCATCTGCAGTTAATTGAAAGATTTTATTATTGGTCTAAGGACCAAAATTGTGTTAACAAACCGATTAAATACTACAAATTCAGTTTTCATCTGGGTTGGAAATATATTCTGAAATTCCTAATCGATCTTTCCAGAAGTTTTATTTACTGATATATAGTATCCTAGTCCTGCCCTAGACTTTAAAATCAGTTACGCACCTGATAAATTCATGTTTTTAAATGGGTGTATCGGCTATGTACTCTAAAGCTGTTATAAATATAATCTATTTCTAAAGAAAAATTCGATTACTGCCTTAAATAATCAGTGCCCCTATAAATAGTCTGTTCTTTTAAAAATTGCAGAATCTAGAATGTACAATCAATAAAGAGGCTATGTATTAAGATATTTCATAGTACGACTTCCTCAGTTAGTTCATGCAAGTGACAATTCTCGTTTTGCATCCTTAATACTGCTGGATATGTTATCGTTCACCTCCATACTATTATTGCAACTGACATCACAATTACGGAAAACCTTGGAAGAGACAAATCACATATTAAAACTCACGGCTGAAATAATAAAAGTTAAGAAAAAAGACATAGAAAAATGTAATCAGAATGCCAAGAGATCAAGAACATGACACTTTTAAGAGTTTATAAAAAAGTTAAAGAAACAGCAGAATTTTCGACAATATTTTAAAGAGCTGTTAATAAGCGAATCCCAGAGATCTTTTCAAATCACGCATGGTGATGTCGAGTATATTATTAAGAGGGCACTCGGACCTGGTAAAATACCAGAAGAAATTCTCAACGCAATAATAGTACAAGACAGGTGGGATAAACTGTTTAAACTGTTGAATTAAATCTATTATTTCGCAGTACCAATACATGACGAGGTTGACTATCTCGAAGAAGTAAATAACAAAATTTTGCTAAGACCATCGAGCAGTTAGTATAAGAAAAATATTGATTGATAGATTGTTTCTAAGCTAAAATTCTGTGGTATGTCAAGTGCAACATATTCGTGGTTCCGTAATTATTTACATGGTCGCTCTTAGATGACAATAGTCTACATTGAATATTCTTTCTGCTGTTTGCAAAATCCTATAAAAATATTCCTTACGGCCTAAAGTATTAAGCTTTGAGAAAAATGCATTCTGGTGTTCCTCAGGACACAATTTTGGGTCCTCTGATATTTCCAACATCCACATCGGATGTTAAGCATGTTCTAAGTTTTTGTAAGTTGCACATATATGCAGAGATATAGATTGTCTACCTAAGTTAAATTCTATGATACACAAGAGTAGGTATGGGGCCGGTTGAGACTGGGAACTTTTTGAGGACCGTGGGAACTTTTTGAAGACCGTCGGAACCTTTGAAGAAAGATCAAAGGAAGCCGCCTCCGCCCCCGCATTTTTGACAGCCCCAATTTTGACAGCCTGTATTTTTGGTGGTTGGCCCACCACCCTCCTCTGAATTTTGGCACTTCTAATTTTGGCCCACCACGTGGTCGCCGCCGCCGCCATCTGTCGATCATTTAGTTAAGCTCTGAATATCTGAATGTCCCTCTAGATGGAGCCATGTAATTTTTTATTGTGAGTGGAGGCACCGGCGGGGATTCGACCCGCGGACCTCGGGTTTTGTAATCCGATGCCTTGTCACAGCGGCTACCGATAGACTTATCTATCAAGCTCGCAAATTGTATAGTCTTGCAGCAGCAGCAGCAGCGCCGCCGCCATCTGTCGATCATTTAGTAAAGCTCTGAATATCTGAATGTCCCTCTAGATGGAGCCATGTAATTTTTATTGTGTGTGAGTGGAGGCACCGGCGGGGATTCGACCCGCGGACCTCGGGTTTTGTAATCCGATGCCTTGTCACAGCGGCTACCGATAGACTTATCTATCAAGCTCGCAAATTGTATAGTCTTGCAGCAGCAGCAGCAATCACCGCGTGGGCGCTCGTGGCAGAAATCTGAATGAAAAAAGTTCATCTATTTTTGAGAATTTAATACAGAATCTGAAGAAAAGAGGCTCAAATGTACTGTAAAGCAGTATCATTAACGTAAATGAGGAGATAAATTTACAAGTATGCATCTAAATAATCCCTTTATCAGTTAAAAATTATTCAAATATTCGAAGCGCAATTACCACAACCTGAGCAGAAATATATATTAAAATCTAGAGGAAAAAAAAGAATGCAAAAATACTCGTCCGCTATGACATTTTTTTAGGTTTTTCTATGGTTAATATTATAGGAATCATCACACCACAATATTAAAATGCAGGAAATATTCGTTCCTAAATAAACCTTTATCGGTAGTAGCAACATGTTATGTTCAAATACTTTTTTCGCAAAGTAACATACAGGGTCTATCATTTTAAAAACTCCCCAGACTCGTAACTTCCTTATTTTTAACCACATCAAATTGTAGATATTTTTAAGGCCTGCATGCACACAGCGATTTTAAACATTTTTTTAAAATTATTACGAAAAAATTAATTTCCCTGAATATTTTTTCCCTCACTTTGTACATGAACTGCGTTAATGTTTTCTTATAAACGTTTTAATTAGCTTCAATATATGTTATTATGTCATATTGGAAATTCTTTTTCATTTTAGAGAAATAAATTAAAAAACGCTCTCGCTTTTTTCCAATTACAAACTGATTTTTTAAAATAACCGAAAACATGTAAATAATAATTTTATGCTTTGACATTTTTTTTAGGTTTTTCTATGGTTAATATTATAGGGATCATCACACCACAATATTAAAATGCAGGAAATATTCGTTCCTAAATAAACCTTTATCAGTAGCAACATGTTATGTTCAAATACTTTTTTCGCAAAGTAACATACAGGGTCTATCATTTAAAAACTCCCCAGACTCGTAACTTCCTTATTTTTTTAACCACATCAAATTGTAGATATTTTTAAGGCCTGCATGCACACAGCGATTTTAAACATTTTTTAAAATTATTACGAAAAAATTAATTTCCCTGAATATTTTTTTCCCTCACTTTGTACATGAACTGCGTTAATGTTTTCTTATAAACGTTTTAATTAGCTTCAATATATGTTATTATGTCATATTGGAAATTCTTTTTCATTTTAGAGAAATAAATTAAAAAACGCTCTCGCTTTTTTCCAATTACAAACTGATTTTTTAAAATAACTGAAAACATGTAAATAATAATTTTATGCTTTATTTGTAAAATACACATCACAAACAATCCTCAACGTAACAAAACAGCAACAAGAAACAAAAGAAATAAATATTTTTATTAATATTATAAGAATCATCACACCATAATATTAAAATGCAGGAAATATTCGCCTTTATCATAAACCGCAAGTTCAAGACCTACATATCATATGAGCATTTTTTAAAAAAATAATAAGTATGATCTGTACAAGAACAGCAAAAATACACTCTACAAAGGATGAAAAATTATCTTTAATAGAAATATATTAAAAATCTAATAAAATACACAAATAATACAAACCGTTGCGCCATTTTAGAGAAATAAATTAAAAAACGCTCTCGCTCTTTCCAATTACAAACTGATTTTTTTTAAAATAACTGAAAACATGTAAATAATAATTTTATGCTTTATTTGTAAAATACACTTCACAAACAATCCTCAACGTAACAAAACAGCAACAAGAAACAAAAGAAATAAATATTTTTATTAATATTATAAGAATCATCACACCATAATATTAAAATGCAAGAAATATTCGCCTTTATTATAAACCGCAAGTTCAAGACCTACATATCATATGAGCATTTTTAAAATAATAAGTATGATCTGTACAAGAACAGCAAAAGTACACTCTACAAAGGATAAAAAATTATGTTATAACTCTTTAATAGAAATATATTAAAAATCTAATAAAATACACAAATAATACAATCCGTTGCGCAACATTACGCAATATTGTGTAATATATAGCATGATTTCGCCGAGGCTCTGGTGTCATCGCCCACACACACACTTCCCGGCTCTGTCGCAAGTTCCTGCAAATGAAATAAAAATTAATGTTCGTCGATTTACGTGTATTTAAATGGGTAATTGTTTCAATCGGCTAGAATTAGATAAATTAACATTGTTTCTTATGGAAAAAGCAAACAAAATCATCTCGGCAAGAGGCCTTTTGCGAGGTTGCGGGGCTTATCATGCTCTGCGGTTGGCTAGCCGCCTATAAAAACAGGAAGATCCCCAGCCCGCTCATTAGTTTATTGATAATCGGTTATCTAGACTTTTATTCTCTTAGTGTTATCTGAAAAAAGTGAATTTATTCTTTTAGTGGTTTTTTACCTGCTTATTTTTTACCTGCGTATTTTTTTATTAAAAGGTGAGTTTTTAATACAAAGTATAGCATGTTGCACATCAAATTAAAGCTCTCTTCACGACCCAACCGATAGATGGCGCTATATCGATTTTCCTTGTTTCAGATTACTTCTAAAGTAACAAAAGACAGCGGGGCGCGCTCGTCTAATCAGTATTTCGATATTCTTCGAACGAAGCGGTTGTGAAAATGGAAAAATTCATCGTCGTCAAAGATTTTGTGAGGAAGGTGCGCCGCTTCAACCTTGAGGGTCGTACCCTCGAATTCAAAATTAAATCCGTACCGGAAGGCGAGGAACCTGTAGGCTGGGTGAGAGATGCTGTAAACGAGGTGATTCAGAGGGGCATCGAAGGACTTCAGCCTGGTGATAAGGTCGGTTTCTCCTTCTGCTCGAGGGACTTTAAACGGGGCGAAGGGTGGATTCGTTTCCGCTCTGCGGAGGAGGTAACTTACGACGATGTCTGGGGCGTCATCGCCAGCGTCTACCAGTCCAACTCGACAGGGCTGAATACTGAGACCTTCTGCTTGGGAGTGACTACTGTGAAAATGCCTGCGGGGAAAGGGGGTGACAGAGGGCGCCGTTATAACACCTTCGAAGAAGAGTGCGGCATGAGGCGGGGTATAATCGCGATAAACAATAAAGACAATATGTGCCTACCCCGAGCTATAGTGGTGGCTATCGCATGTGTGACTAAAGACAAGGACCAAACCAAAGTGCGCCGCGATATCGGGAAAATACAGACTCTAAGAGCTCAACAATTGTGTGTCGACGCGGGCGTCTCGATACCGGAGACGGGGTGTGGAATACCAGAACTACAGCAGTTCCAAGAGCACCTGAAAAACTATAAGCTTGTGGTTTATAACTATGGTAGTAAGGGTCGGGACACTATTTTCAAGGGATCTGCAGAAGGCCCCTCGTTAAACCTTTTGTATCACGAGGGTCATTTTAACGTTATAACCTCCCTGACGGCTGCCTTCTGCTGTAACTACTTCTGCGAGGAGTGCCACGTGCCCTACAACGTTAAAAACAAACATCGGTGTGGTGGAACGTGCCCTTGCTGTCAGCAGACACCAGCTTGTGTTCAGACATTGAAAATCAAGTGCGACGACTGCAAGAGATCTTTCCGAGGGCAGACATGTTACGATAACCACAGAAAGGTAGGGTCTATGGGGAAGGGAACCGTCTGTGTTGAATTAACGCGGTGTGAGGAGTGTTACAAGGTGATAAAGACGAGCAGACGCCACACCTGCGGCGAAATATTCTGCAAAATTTGCAACTCTCACGTACCCTCAGACCACCTGTGTTACATTCAGCCAGACACCGGCAAGCCCAAAACCAAGGACGTCCTCCTCGTTTTCTACGATTTGGAAACGAGGCAGGAGAAGCAGCTCGAAGACGGGTCCCTTCTTCACGAGCCCAACCTGTGTGTTTTCAGGCAGTGCTGCAACGCGTGTATAGAGGAGGGGGGCAAGTTATTTTTTTGCGGGAAGTGCGGCCTACGGAGGCAGATCATGAAGGACGCTGACCCTGTAGCCTCATTTATGCACCACCTGCTCACTATGAGGAAAAAATTCAAACAGGTGGTGGTTATCGCGCATAACGGCCAGGCTTTCGACCATCAATTTGTCTTAAATTATATCCTCACACAGACAGATCTTAAGCCTGAGCCGATTATGCGCGGAACAAAAATAATTTCGATGGCGGTGGGGAATCTAAAATTTTTAGATTCCCTAAATTACTTCCCCATGGCCTTGGCTAAGCTACCAAAAGCTTTCGGCCTGGGGAATGAATTTAAGAAAGGGTATTTTCCCCATTTGTTCAACACCGCCTCCAACGCCAACTATGTGGGTCCACTTCCACCTGAGGAATTCTACGGCCCTGACAATATGAAGGACGGCGATCGCGAAAAATTCCTCAGGTGGTATGATGAACATAAAGATGATAACTTCGATATGCAGAGGGACTTGGTAGAATACTGTATATCTGATGTTGAAATTTTGACCGCCGCATGCCTCAAATTCAGAGAGCAGATGCTCGAAACTGGAAACGTCTGCCCCTTTACAGAATCCTGTACCATCGCATCCTGCTGCAATAAAGTGTACAGGAGAAATTACCTGAAGCCCAACACCATCGGTATCATACCCAGAGGCGGCTACAGGTGGAGGGACAATCAATCTAAAATAGCTATTCAGTGGCTTGTGTGGGTGGAAAAAGAAAGACAAATAAACATTAGACATGCTGCTAAACAACAGGAAGCTGTAGTGCAGGGTGTTAAAGTGGACGGGTTCTGCTCTGAAACCAACCAAGTGTTTGAGTTTCACGGATGTTATTTCCATGGTTGTACCAGCTGTTTCAAAGCTAACAGAGATGAACCCCTGCACGATGACCCCTCACAAACATTAAATTCGCGACACGAGGCCACAGCCGCTAAAACAGAACGCCTGCGCGGGCTCGGCTATGAAGTAACAGAAATGTGGGAGTGCGAATTTAGGAGGCAGATGAAAACCCATAAGGAAATAGAGGAATATACCGAAAAGCATGCGTTGGTCACCCTAGCCCCTCTAAACCCTCGAGATGGTTTTTATGGTGGTAGAACAGGAAATACTGTGGCGTATTACAAATGCCGGCCAGGGGAACAGATTAAATATGTTGATGTTTGTTCTCTTTATCCTTGGGTTTGCAAGTACGGTAAATTTCCTATCGGCCATCCTAAAGTTTACGTGGGGGCTGAGTGCCCTAAAGACATTACCAGTGTAGAGGGGGAAATCAAGTGCAAAATTTTACCGCCAACAGATCTCTATCATCCTGTATTACCGTGTAAAATGAACAATAAATTAATATTCGCCCTCTGTCGATCGTGTGCAGAACAATCGAGCTGCGGAGAATGCAATCACGCGCCTGAAGAGAGGGCTTTAACGGGTACTTGGGTGGTGGATGAGGTAATAAAAGCTGTAGAGAAAGGGTATCGAATAGTAGAGACGTACGAGGTTTGGAGTTATAATGTTGAAAAATATGACAAAGCTACCAATATTTCCGGTTTGTTCACCTTGATGATGGACAAGTTCATCAAGTTGAAGCAACAGGCTTCAGGCTGGCCATCAAACTGTGTCACTGACGAGCAAAGGCACACATATATTGAGGAATTCTTGGAGCGAGAGGATGTGCGATTAGAATTCGCCGAAATTGTTGAGAATCCGGGGCTAAGATCGCTGGCTAAACTTATCCTGAACTCGTTCTGGGGTAAGTTTGGGCAGCGAGAGAACCAGCCAAAAACAAAGATTGTCAATGATCCCGGTGAATTCTTTGGCATGCTTTCAAACCCGTCGATATATGTAAACTCTATACTCCCAATTAATGAGGATACTCTAATCGTAAATTGGGAGTTTAGAGAAGAAGTAGCTGACCCTCTAACTACTGTAAATGTAGTGATTGCCGCCTATGTTACCACCCAAGCCCGTTTAAAATTATACTTCTACTTAGAACAGCTAGGTGAAAGAGTTTTATATTATGATACAGACTCTGTTATATATGTGTCAAGGCCGGGAGAATTTGATGTACCCACAGGGGAGTTTATCGGTGACATGACAAACGAATTAGATGCATACGGTCCTTGTAGCTATATTACAGAGTTTGTGTCGGGCGGGCCTAAAAACTATGCATACAAAGTTTTCTCTACCAAAAATCAGAGGGAAGAAATTGTGTGCAAAGTAAAGGGTATCTCCTTAAACTATGCTGCTTCCCAGCTAATAAATTTTGAAACTATTAAAAATATGGTTCTAACACCTACGGATCCTGTCTACATTACAAGTAATCATATCAGACGAGGTAAGGAACACGAGGTGGTCACAAGGACTGAAACAAAAATATACAGACCAAACTCGACAAAGAGAAAGTTCTCAGACGACCATACCTCTGTGCCCTATGGTTATAAAAAATTGAAAATTTAGACAGGGTTCTGTTGATGTTAGAATTATCAAGTGCTATGTATCGCTTTTTATATTTATTTTGTATGTGTTTTATCAAGTATATTATCTGTAAAAGTTTATGAATATTTAAGATTGTTTAAAAAAAAATGTGCAGCTAAACTTTATATTTATCAAGTATATTATCTGTAAAAGTTTTATGAATATTTAAAATTGTTTACAAAAAAATGTGCAGCTATTTTTAGAATTTTATCAGGTGTATTAACTCTAAAAAGTTTTATAGAACTGTATTGAACTCAATAATCGCTGCCTGTTTCGTAAGAAACCGCTTGTAAAAAGGTGTTACTAAGCTTTGTATCAAGTATATTATCGTGTATTGAATTTTATATATGGTGTGGGATATTTTTTATCCGTCACTGTATTGAATTTATACTGCTTACATGTGCATTATTTATATATTTTACTTCAATAAATAATTTAAACTATTTTGAGTTTTTCTTACCTTTTCCATTTCACGAGTGGCTCCAAAGTAGTAGTCCCGACATCCAAAGGGCTCAAGGCTATTTTAGCGAGTAAACATTATGTAAAAACCTGAAAAAAGACAGCACAAGTCAGACCATTATAAATCAGAACAACATTGAGCTTCAGGGTTAAAATACCTTAAGTTACAGTCAACACAAAAGATCGTCTGTGAACATATCATGTATTTTTAGCTCTGAAGACCAATCAAATCAATATTGATGAGAAAACTGAGGAGAGAGTATATAACATGTTTACCCATGAAGTTCTAGAGTTAGGTGGGAGGACATACAGTCGGCATTTTCAGATCGCGTACGTTCGGGCTTAATTATAAATTTAAAACAAGGATATTAGGCAATTTTTCGAAGATGCTAATCGCGAATTAATTCTTAAATCATTTTCAACAAATTCAAGCGATGTTCCTAGCGAAGGTTTGTTAACATCTTTTAATCCTTGGAATACCAGACAATATTTCCCAGCAGCAAACATCTAAATGTTTCCAAAAGAACGACCTTCTTAGAAGCAGAAAAAGAAAGAAGTATCGTAATCAGACTCGTAGTATTTTACTGCGGATCAGTTTCTCAGAAGGATCCAAGAAATCATAAATTAAGGTCCAAGAAATCATAAATTTTGTAACTGCATTATTGGAAAAATATGGCTGCTTGGGGACCCCCAAAAACAAGTGTCCATCGAGATCTGGCCATATAGCTGTTGGTCATTGTCGTCGAGGCTGAAGAGTTCTTCTGGTGAAGAGTGACGCATCACGTGGTATGGATGTGAAAATTGTATTTCTACTTCATTTATTGTACAAATACTATTTTTTCGCTAGGGATTTGTATGATATTAAGGAAAGGTTTGACGGTTGTCTAACATTGTAGACGCACCCCCTAGTTTTATGTCACAAAGCCACTGCATCAACCTACTCGATCCAGCTGATTCGCAGCTCTGAAAACACAAAATGGAGGGTGTTTGACCATCGGTTTATGCTGGGCAGATATATTCTAGTAGCCACTGCATCACTGTGTATGAATGGTATCAAATATAGGCGGGATTGGATCGTCTGACGACTTAGTCATATTCACGGAAAGTACTAAAAACTAAACTGAAATAAACAGAACCATACAATCTCAGCTACATAATGTTTACCCAGTTGAGCAAATGAAAATTGCTCTAAGTCCGTTTGAAAATGAGTGTTAATATGATGTACTTATTATTATTATTATTATTATTATTATTATTATATCATGTTATCAGATTTTGGTTAGATGATGTCGATATGGACCAATTGCAAAGTGAAATAGAGTTAATTGCTATGAAAAAGGAGAAGATCATAGAGGAAGTTTGTTGACTTGCGGCTGTCAGCATAAAAAACTCGGAGGCCTCACACCAAGTTCTAGTAAAAAAATGCATATTGAAATGAATATAAGAAACATTAAATAGTACATACTCTTCAAATGGGCACACGCATAGATTCCCGAACTGTTCATAACACTTATCAGTGGCAAATAAGGACATCGAAACCATAGATTTTGGTTAGATGATGTCAATATGGAGCAGTTGCAAAATGAAATAGAGTTAATTGCTATGAAAAAGGAGAAGATTATAAAGGAAAAGTTTGTTGACTTGCGTCGGTCAGCATAAAAACTCGGAGGCCTCGCGCCAAGTTCTAGTAAAAAAAAATGCATATTGAAATGAGTATAACACAAAATGGAGGGCTATTCCAGAAGCGAAACCAGGATTTGAACCCGGGACCTCTAGAACTTCAGTCTAATGCTCTCCCCTACTGAGCTATTTCGACTTTAATCAAATTCAGATATAAATTAAACAAAAATTGTATTTCTATTTCATTTTATTGTACGATACTATTCATTCAGATTTTTTTATTAATAAAGAAGCGTTCTAGTAAAAAATGCATATTGAAATGAATATAAGAAACATTAAATAGTACATACTCTTCAAATGGGCACACGCATAGATTCCCGAACTGTTCATAACACTTATCAGTGGCAAATAAGGACATCGAAACCATAGATTTTGGTTAGATGATGTCAATATGGAGCAGTTGCAAAATGAAATAGAGTTAATTGCTATGAAAAAGGAGAAGATTATAAAGGAAAAGTTTGTTGACTTGCGTCGGTCAGCATAAAAACTCGGAGGCCTCACGCCAAGTTCTAGTAAAAAATGCATATTGAAATGAGTATAACACAAAATGGAGGGCTATTCCAGAAGCGAAACCAGGATTTGAACCCGGGACCTCTAGAACTTCAGTCTAATGCTCTCCCCACTGAGCTATTTCGACTTTAATCAAATTCAGATATAAATTAAACAAAAATTGTATTTCTATTTCATTTTATTGTACGATACTATTCATTCAGATTTTTTATTAATAAAGAAGCGATCGGGATTAGCGGTGGCGGATGATCCTCGCTGGGGATGGTTAAATCCACCGGCGAGGGTGGTGGACTTGCGGTGGTCAGCATAAAAAACTCGGAGACCTCACGCCAAGTTCTAGTAAAAAATGCATATTGAAATGAGTATAACACAAAATGGAGGGCTATTCCAGAAGAATGATCTTGCTAGAAAAGAACAACCCTATATAAACAATCGCAGTAAATTAAAAACACTGTAAATATACTTGGGCGCTAAAAGAAAACATATTCGAAAATTGCAAACACAGATGCGTCCCCTAGTTTTATGTATCCTGAACTCGTTCTGGGGTAAGTTTGGGCAGCGCGAGAACCAGCCAAAAACAAAGATTGTCAATGATCCCAGTGATGATGATGATGATGATGGCGATGACGTCACTGCCCTCTGACTTCTACGGGTACTGCTTTACTGCGAAGCCCCTTTTTTATACATAAGTACGGCACAAAACGACAGAAGTCTCGTTGTTATAAGTCAAACGTACGTTCTGTAATTTTACTTAAACTTTCCTGAAAAACACAAAAAAGAAATATCAAAGAAAATGTGCGACAGCACATCATTAGTTGCACCACCAGAGGGGGTGAAGTGAGCATTTAAATGTTTCCATAAGAATGATCCTGTTAGAAACAGCCACAGTAAATTGTGGTAGATTTGACGATCTAGCATAGCCCTTGAGACAGACAGGGGAGATCAAGTTAGTTTAGGATCTCTGTAAATACCGAATTGTTTTCAGCAGATATAGCTCATCAGAATCTAGGACACGAACATCAAAAAATGGAATTGAGTGAGCGCAGAACTATTTCATAGAAAAACACAAAAAAGAAATATCAAAGAAAATGTGCGACAGCACATCATTAGTTGCACCACCAGAGGGGGTGAAGTGAGCATTTAAATGTTTCCATAAGAATGATCCTGTTAGAAACAGCCACAGTAAATTGTGGTAGATTTGACGATCTAGCATAGCCCTTTAGACAGACAGGGGAGATCAAGTTAGTTTAGGATCTCTGTAAATACCGAATTGTTTTCAGCAGATATAGCTCATCAGAATCTAGGACACGAACATCAAAAAATGGAATTGAGTGAGCGCAGAACTATTTCATAGAAAAACACAAAAAAGAAATATCAAAGAAAATGTGCGACAGCACATCATTAGTTGCACCACCAGAGGGGGTGAAGTGAGCATTTAAATGTTTCCATAAGAATGATCCTGTTAGAAACAGCCATAGTAAATTGTGGTAGATTTGACGATCTAGCATAGCCCTTGAGACAGACAGGGGAGAAGACAGATTTTATTCCAACAATTTACATGTCCACCCGTCTGTGCCTTCCCTGGTTCAAAACTCAGGTACAAAATGTCGCAGCTCCAGCAACACTTACAAAACAGAGAAAAATTTAGCGACATGGTCTGGATAAATAAACTAATTAAGGGCTTGTACTGATTTTTGCTTTATATTTGCCGAAGTCCCCTTTTTATACATAAGTACGGTACAAAAACGACAGAAGTCTCGTTGTTATAAGTCAAACGTACGTTCTGTAATTTTACTTAAACTTTCCTGAAAAAATACAAAAAAGAAATATCAAAGAAATACGAATAAGACATCAATTACCAATTATTCCAGAAGAATGATCTTGTTAGAAAAGAACAACCTTATATAAACAATCGCAGTAAATTAAAAACACTGCAGTGTTGTGATGAGTGTATCAAATCCGAAGATAAAATATGTCAAAAGTGTGGTCTACGACTACAGGTGGTCAAGGGTGAAGATTCAGTAGCTTCGTTTGTTCATCTCCTGCTCGAAATCACATATTATATTAAAATTGCTGCATACCCGGATTACTGAGTGATGGGCGGTAGAGATCTGTCGGATACATTAGAAAATATTCGGCTTATACCATACGAGTTGACAGGCTGATGACTCTGTAAAGATTTATAATTGGCCTGGTAATAATAAAATTACCTGCTGGAGTGGCAGCCTCTGGTGATTATGGTGATGATGATGATGACGTCACTGTCCTCTGACTTCTACGGGTACTGCTTTACTGATACCGGCATTTCTTTTAACGTTGGATATGACGTCACTGTCCTTTACGATCGCTTCTAAAAGAACCAGGGTCTTCTCCTACCACCTCGTCTGTCATATTTCTGAAAAACACAGATCTATTTACAACTTTACAGGCACAGGTATATAGGAACAGCTGGTACAGGTGTACAGGTCTGTACAGCTTTTTCACAGGTCTGTACAGCTTTTTCACAGGCCTGTTACAGCTTTTTCACAGCTTTTTACAGCTTTTTCACAGCTTTTTCACAGGTCTGTGAAAAAAAAGCCGTGAAAAAGCAGATATAAACAAGAAAAATCTCTCGTCGAGCGGTTAGTTGTCTTTTGAACGCTAAGGTGATTAGACCAAACAAAAAGATTGGCTGTCCTAGTTGTGAAATGACCCAAAGATAAAATACAAGATAAACCCAAATAAGTCCCTGGAAATATGAAAATATTATATCAAAACTGTTTCCACCAAAGAGAAATGCTCAAAGAAGTTCGACTACCCTGCTTCCACAAAAGATAGTCGCATATTTGAATGCGGTGAGATTACTGATTCAAATGAAATTGTTGATATGATATGTATAAATAAATCATCGGGACAAGATTATCAATATCTTCTCAATATACTTATTGATATGGGGTAATAGGCTGATTCCGAATTTTCACTATAAAAGAAGAAAAATCTCTCGTCAGCCGGTTAGTTGTCTTTTGAGTGCCGAAGTGGTTAGACCAAAAAAAAATGATTAATTGTCGCGCCTGTCAAAAATGTTTTTCAAATAAGAAAAATATGAAAAGACACGCCAAAAAGTGTAGTAGTAGTAGTAGTAGTAGTAGTACTCAGGCCCCGTCAGATATTACCCCACAAGATAAAATACAAGAAATTATGGAGAAAATATTTGTTAGATTGAAGTATTATGCTTGTTGTCTACCCGCGGCGATGATGTTTTATGAACAAGTTGAAAGATTTGGTATTCGTTCAGATATTAAAAAGGGTATTGCAGTGTGTGATGCGCCTATACCGATACATTTTTGGAATGAAGTTAATGACCAAGTTTACGACCCCTCGCTAGCGATGGCCAGAGACGAATTTCCCGATTTGGTAGTTGTTTATCACGAAGGACCATGTATTATTACCAATTTAGAAGATAAACTAATGGAGGCGACTTATGAAATGTTTCAGGCGACAAAATCTACAAAGTTCTTCTTTTCAGTAGCACCCGAAGAAATATTGAGAATAAGACAGAAAATCCACGATAAAGTAACTCCATATTTACATACATACAATAAAAATAGAGAACGCCCCGTACATAATATTAGTTTAAATAAACAGCTAAAATAATAACGCCGTGTTTTTCTACCCCGCCCCCATTTTAGAAAGTACCAAATATCGAGTAAAATATCTGTAATTCAGGGAAAAAATATAATTTATGACCGGCCCTGTATATCTGTTTAAAAAAAGAAAAAAAGACAGTCAGTAGAAAATTTCAGTAAAAATTATAAAAAGTATCTGTTGACCCTTATAGGTGCTGTTATAATTTCAAGCAGCAAAAATTAAAGTTACGAAAAATCGCAATAATAAAAAATTAAGACAACTTTTCAGTACATTATAATAAAGCTTTTGTAAAATTACTGTAATTTTAGAACTGAAAAAATACAAATAAAATAATTTATATCTAACCCTGTATAACTTGTTTCAGATGAAAAAGCAGCAAATTTCAGTAAAAATCATAAAATATCTGTAATTCGGTGAAAAAAAAATACAAATAAAATATTTATGGCTACCCAGTATTATTTATGACTTGTTTTTAGTTGATACTATTTACCGCCTCTGTATAACAATGAATAACATAAAATATCTGTGGTTTTAATTTAGTGAAAAAATACAAATAATATATAATTTATGGTTAACCCTGTATATAACTGTAATTTTAGAATTGAAAATGAGGAAAAGTTACAAATAAAATATAATTTACGATTAGCTCCTGTATTATTTATTACCGAGCCTTGTAGGTACTGTTAGAATTTCAAGTAGCAAAAAAAAATAAAGTTACAAAAATCGCAATAATAAAAAATAGAGACAACTTTTCAGTACATAATAATAAAGCTTTTTGTAAAATAAAAACTTCCTGTACAGTTGTAATTTCAGCTTTAAAAGACGAAAGCGGGTAGAAAATTTCGATGAAAATATAATCTAGTTCTAGATCTCGTTAAAGTACATATGTATACCAAATTTCAAGTCAATATCTCAAACAGTTCCAGAGTAAACGTTCACACAAAAAGTTACAGACAGACCGACAGAAATTTCATCAAGACGTATTTTTTATTTTATTAAATTTAGACCTCATAATCGATCTAAAAACATAAATATACGGATTTTCGCGAATTTATTTGTAACATTAGAAGAATTATTAAATTTCAGTATTTAAGGATGCAATATTTTCGTCTTCCCTATGTTTTGACCTCAATCATAATTGCAATAAAATAAATTAATAGAACTTACCTTAAATCAGTAATGAGCACAAACACTTGCTAACAAAATTATAACTTGGAAAGTAAGTGATCTCAATCTCAGTTTATGCTTTTATACTTATTATCACATAACCAACTAATGGAATATATTTATCAACTTCCTTCAACGCACTTTGTCATCATGTACACTTTATGGCTATGTAGGCAGTTTTATCATCTTTCCTGTTTTCCTATGAAATAACATATCAACGCTTTCTCGGTTTTATTTCCTTGCGATGTGCGATTGTATTATTTGTGTTAGATTTAATATATTTCTGATTTTAATAAAAATGAATGTACAGCGAAAGTCGGATATGTGACTATGCAATATTTCTCTGAAATCGGGCTTGTAAAATGTGTGTCGCAAGTGGGCGAATCGGCTTGTACTATTTGTGAATTTTATTAGATTTTTAATATATTTCTGTTAAAGAGTTTGAGGAATCTACCTGCTTTTTAGTTGCGAGTATTTTGCATTCTTTTTTTCCTCTAGATTTTATCCTTTTGTATGTTCTTTTGCAGATCAAACTTATTATTATTTTTAAACGTTTTGTACCTGATGGGTGGGGCTATTTAGACACTTTGCGAAAAAAGTATTTGAACATAACATGTTGCTACTACCGATAAAGGTTTATTTAGGAACGAATATTTCCTGCATTTTAATATTGTGGTGTGATGATTCCTATAATATTAACCATAGAAAAACCTAAAAAAATGTCATAGCGGACGAGTATTTTTGCATGATTTCTGCCACGAGCGCCCACGCGGTGATTGCTGCTGCTGCAAGACTATACAATTTGCGAGCTTGATAGATAAGTCTATCGGTAGCCGCTGTGACAAGGCATCGGATTACAAAACCCGAGGTCCGCGGGTCGAATCCCCGCCGGTGCCTCCACTCACACACAATAAAAATTACATGGCTCCATCTAGAGGGACATTCAGATATTCAGAGCTTTACTAAATGATCGACAGATGGCGGCGGCGGCGACCACGTGGTGGGCCAAAATTAGAAGTGCCAAAATTAAGAGGGTGGGCCAACCACCAAAAATACAGGGGGTGGGCCAAATTGGGGGCTGTCAAAATTAGAGTGCTAAAATCAGGGTGCTGTCAAAAATGCGGGGGCGGAGGCGGCTTCCTTTGATCTTTCTTCAAAGGTTCCGACGGTCTTCAAAAAGTTCCCACGGTCCTCAAAAAGTTCCCAGTCTCAACCGGCCCCATACCTACTGGGGTAAATTTGGGGTAAATAGGTAAATCAAGCAGGTGAGAGTCCATAAAATTGGTATTTAGTATATACAAGAGAAGCTAAGGTCTCAAAAAAAAATTGGCATTAGCCACCCCCATTAGCACCCCACCCCATTATTAAACGGGATGAAAAAAAATTGTGATTTAGTGTGTGTACAAGAACCAGAAACTTCAAACCGATGAGGGGTATCGTTTTATGGGTTTTTGGGGTAGAGGATTTCAAATATTATATTACTAAAATTCCATAAACAATTATTTCCACATACGAAATTTTTTCGTTGTGAGTGACTTAGATAGAAAATCTGGATATGGAAGTAGTGATTCCTTGGGCAGCGGTTTTTCTATATCTGTTAGTCGTCTGATATTTGTGCATTGAATACCACCAGCTGAAGATGCCCTTCCTCAATCGATATTGGTGGGTCGATAAGTTAATAAGAATTGGTATTAACATACTTCTAAATGTATTCCACGGATATTTGCGGCAGTGAAATATTCAATTTTCTGTCGAGAGAGAGATATCGTATTTCTTAAGGCTTGGTGTTTGGATTTTACTTTTTATAATATTATTTATTTATTGTTAAAAGTGCTCAGTGTTGGGACAGTCACTCTGTATTTAGTGAATACTGGTCACTGACATAAATAGAAATGTTGAATACGTGACATATCGTAAGTTCAGAATTTACCGAAATAACCGGTAAAAAATTGAAATAACCGGTAATTATCTTCATGTGTTTTTTGTCCTGATAACCGGTTAACCGGTATTGCAATCCCTAGTTTAGTTACATGAACTTTTTATAAACAACTTACAAACATATCATATTTCCGTTTTTTATTAACTTTGGTCTACTAAAATTGGTGGAACATCATTTATTTCTGATATTACTTAAATGCGAGTACAGGGAATGTATTCATTCTTGTCGCCGAGACAATAATTAACAACTTCAAGGAGGCCATGGAATAATAAAAGGTAACAAGATAGTAATGGCTGCCGCAGTTACAGACGTCAATTAGATTAATTTTGACATTCTAATCATAACAAAATTTGATTATCAGCCAAAAGAATAAAGTGCATGGGTTTATAGCTCAAAAATGGCTCCAGGTTCTAAAACATATGGATTGCGTATTTTGTGCAAAAAATATTCAGACATTGAAAAATATCATCGACAGCTTACTTACTTGTCACAATTGGTTGAGGATAATCATTATGAAGAAATATTGGATGTACAGCTATTCAGAAGAATCCAAAATATATCTACTAAAAATCTTCAAGCAAATTTAATAGACTATCTAAATTAAAAGTAAATAAATTGTGTCGAAATATTTCATATATTTTATTAAACATAGACATTTACAAAGTTCAGTCTTCAATCCTATTTATTCTCCATTAAGACGAGAAGAATTCTTGCTAGACTTCCAAGTCCACTTAAATTTAGTTACTTACATGTGTTAATAAAATTTGTTATTTTTTACAATTAATTATTTTTTATTTAGGTATTTGCTTTTATCATGTTTAGAGAATATTATTTAGGTATAATGCAAATCACAATTTACACACTTTTTTATTTATTATGAAAATACCTACTTTCTGTATATTGTTGCCCTAATCTGGGCACGCTAATATACTAGTTAGGTAAATACTTTAAAACACTCATTATTGGAGAACCAATCAAAACAACTACTTTTCTAGCTAATACTGACGAAGTATTGAATTACATGATAGGATTCTTAGCATTTTAAAGAAAAAAAAATTGAAAATATTTAAATCATTTATTTACATTTAGTCACTTACAGTTTTTTATTTAATATGAAATTATCTACTTTCTGTATATTGGTACCTTAATCGGGTCACGCTAATATACTACTTAGGAAAACACTTTAAAACACTCGTTATTGAAAAACTAATCAAAACAACTACTCTTCTAGCTAATACTGACGAAGTATTGAATTACATGATAGGATTCCTGGCATTTTAAGGCAAAAAAATATATTGAAACTACTTAAATTATTTATTGAAATTCAGCCATTCACAACAATTATTGAACCTTACATTCTATTTCAACTCTAGAAAAGTTGTACAAGTTTTTTCGAACTCGTTAGTTTTCATCAGTAGAGTATAGAAACATTCATTCATTATTTACAAGCCTATTCTTGATTTATTTTTTACAATTAATTATTTTTTATTTATTTGCTTTTATCATGTTTAGAGAATATTATTTAGGTATTATGCAAATCACAACTTACACACTTTTTTATTTATTATGAAAATACCTACTTTCTGTATATTGTTGCCCTAATCTGGGCACGCTAATATACTAGTTAGGTAAATACTTCAAAACACTCGTTATTGGAGAACCAATCAAAACAGCTACTCTTCTAGCTAATACTGACGAAGTATTGAATTACATGATAGGATTCTTAGCATTTTAAAGAAAAAAAAAATATTTAAAATATTTAAATCATTTATTTACATTAAGTCACTTACACTTTTTTATTTAATATGAAATTATCTACTTTCTGTATATTGGTACCTTAATCGGGCCACGCTAAAAAGTGTAAGTGACTAAATGTAAATAAATGATTTTTAAATATTTTCAATATATTTTTTTTCTTTAAAATGCTAAGAATCCTATCATGTAATTCAATACTTCGTCAGTATTAGCTAGAAGAGTAGTTGTTTTGATTGGTTCTCCAATAATGAGTGTCTTAAAGTATTTACCTAACTAGTATATTAGCGTGCCCAGATTAGGGCAACAATATACAGAAAGTAGGTATTTTCATAATAAATAAAAAAGTGTGTAAGTTGTGATTTACATAATACCTAAATAATATTCTCTAAATTGTTAGTTTAACATATATTATTGTGATATCCACAACTTTATTTTTGTAAACAAAAAAATAAATAGAACATATTAATTTGTGTACTTATAATATCCTCGTGAATATCCTCCTTTGTGTCGCAAATAAATTTAATTCTAAAAGCACTTCAACATGACATTTCAACTTCAACTTTGACATTTTAAATGACAGAAAAATTTCCACTTATTAATTTGGCAGAATGTAAAAAATTTCCGGAAATTTTTTGAGTTGCCATGGTAACTTAACAAAAAAACAAGCCTCTGATTGGTTAAAAAATGTGGTGTGAAATTTTCATTATTACAAATCGGGAACTAAGTTTTTAATTGATGGCACCGGCGACTCCGCCAAATCTTCGAATATGCTATTAGTACACACAGATTAAAAAACAGTGATTAGAAGAAATAATTGAGAATGAGTATGCTAGATAGAGTTAGAAATAGATACCCGAAAAGTTCCCCACATTTAGGGGTGGAGCGTCCCAGCAAACACACACGCATCGGTCGAAATGCGGTTTAATGATGGAAATGATGGGGAATCGGTGGCATCAAATGCCAATTAAGTAACAACGTTTTTCTAGCGGTGGCAAAAAGTCACGTTTATGGTAAACGTTGGCCCGAAATTGTCACTTGGCAGATTAGCATCGAAATCAAACGTCTAGAATTAATCGCATATTTATTGGGATTTGATGCGCATTATTTAATGTCATGGGCTAGTTCATGTTCTGTGGGTATGGGTAAGATCAAAAACGATCCCATTAAACATGGCAAAGTGCCGGGACAATGCATTTATTGCCGGGCAACTGTCGCTTGTCGTGTAATGATGCTGGCCCTGTGTCTTATAAGTAACTATAGGGGGATAATAAATATGCTTTGATGGCCCAACAACGATAAAATGCCAATTGACTGTTGATTATTTCAAAATTAATCTGTTGCAATATTTAATATAGCTATTATGTTTTATTTAATGATAAAATAGACCCCATGTAGGTAAATATTACATATCTTTTGCATTAATGTAGGAAAAAATATGAATTATATATGTACAGTGTGTTTCACTTCTCGTGAAGACACCCCTGTATCTTTTTTATTTGTTGCCGAATTAATTTCAAATTTTTATCAGCCATGCAAGTCCATAAGGTGACTTTATTCAACATATAAATGCCGTCTAAATCTAAAACGCCGGCCTACTGCGATAAAAAGAAAATGTCAATTTTCGAGAAATCATAGTAGGCTTAGAGATAGACAAAAATTTTGTTAACAAAAGTTGTTCGGAATCACTTGATATGTCCCCCTGTAAAATTTTGTGAAAATCGGAATATTTTCAAAAAAAAATTTTTTGTTTCACTTCTCGTGAAGACACCCCTGTATCTTTTTTATTTGTGGCCGGATTAATTTCAAATTTTTATCAGCCATACAAGTCCATAAGGTGACTTTATTCAACATATAAATGCCGTCTAAATCTAAAACGCCGGCCTACTGCGATAAAAAGAAAATATCAATTTTCGAGAAATCACAGTAGGCTTAGAGATAGACAAAAATTTTGTTAACAAAAGTTGTTCGGAATCACTTGATATGTTCCCCTGTAAAATTTTGTGAAAATCGGAATATTTTCAAAAAAAAATTTTTTGTTTCGCTTCTCATGAAGACACCCCTGTATCTTTTTTATTTGTGGCCGAATTAATTTCAAATTTTTATCAGCCATACAAGTCCATAAGGTGACTTTATTCAACACATAAATGCCGTCTAAATCTAAAACGCCGGCCTACTGTGATAAAAAGAAAATGTTAATTTTCGAGAAATCATAGTAGGCTTAGAGATAGACAAAAATTTTGTTAACAAAAGTAGTTCGGAATCACTTGATATGTCCCCCTGTAAAATTTTGTGAAAATCGGAATATTTTCAAAAAAAAATTTTTTGTTTCACTTCTCGTGAAGACACCCCTGTATCTTTTTTATTTGTGGTCGGATTAATTTCAAATTTTTATCAGCCATACAAGTCCATAAGGTGACTTTATTCAACATATAAATGCCGTCTAAATCTAAAACGCCGGCCTACTGCGATAAAAAGAAAATATCAATTTTCGAGAAATCATAGTAGGCTTAGAGATAGACAAAAATTTTGTTAACAAAAGTTGTTCGGAATCACTTGATATGTTCCCCTGTAAAATTTTGTCAAAATCGGAATATTTTCAAAAAAAATTTTTTGTTTCGCTTCTCGTGAAGACACCCCTGTATCTTTTTTATTTGTGGCCGAATTAATTTCAAATTTTTATCAGCCATACAAGTCCATAAGGTGATTTTATTCAACACATAAATGCCGTCTAAATCTAAAACGCCGGCCTACTGTGATAAAAAGAAAATGTTAATTTTCGAGAAATCATAGTAGGCTTAGAGATAGACAAAAATTTTGTTAACAAAAGTTGTTCAGGATCACTTCATATGCCCCTCTGTAAAATTTTATGAAAATCGGAATATTTTCAAAAAAAGAGAACACATAAAGAGAACTTTTTCCAACAAATGAAAGTTGTGAACAAAAATCAGCATTCAATAAACACTAAAAGGGCTTTTTATTTTTACATATCAAGTTGAATGTAATATCTTTTCTTTTTTCTTTTTGTTATCTCTCTTCTGGAGGAGTAACTCTCCATCATATCCTTCCTCCTTATCGGCTCAGAAATTTAGGAACATGGACGGTTTTATTGCGTTGAATGTAAAGAGTACCGTGAAATTAACTGTCAATATGTATTGTTTTATTTATTTCGTCATTGCTTTCATGACAGAAGTGATTGTTGTTATTTTCTGTGGAGTTTGTTAGTTTTTCTTGTTTTAATAATTTTATTCATACTAAAGTTTCCTTATTTCACATCTTTTCTCATAATGGTTAGAATACTTTTAACTACTGATGAAAGAATTGAAATAATAAAGATAGTCGGTGAAAATGTACGGTCTTCAAGAGAAGCAGCAGAAGAATTTAATTTAAGACATCCTCTAAGACAACCAATACACCATGGTACCGTAGCAAGAATATGTCACTTGTTCAATACAACTGGCAATGTGCTTAAACCGAGAGTACATCTTAATCGAAATCACGGAGATGATAATGTTATATTAGCGGCGTTTAACGCCAATCCCACTACCAGTCTTCGAAATATGGCTCGTGACCTTAATTTGTCGGCATCAAAAATTTGGAGATGTTTAAAACGCCATAAGCTACAACCGTTTAAACCAAAATTTTTACATACCTTGGAGGAAGGTGATGAAGAGAGAGGTTAGAATATTGTTTATGGATCCAAGGTAATTATTTAAACAATAGAGACTTCTTGAAGAAAGTAATTTTCACGGACGAGGCAACTTTCTCCACCAACGGGGTAGTGTCATCACAAAACTCTAGGTTCTGGGCAGTAGAAAATCCTGATTGGATAATAAATTGTAAAAGGCAATATTCCCAGAAAGTAAATGTGTGGTGCGGAATTTTTAACGAAACAATAATAGGGCCGTTTTTCTTTTTTCAAAATATAAATGCGTTAAATTTGCTAGAATTTTTAAATAATGATCTTTGGAATGCAATTGTTGATTTTCCTTTGGAACAATTGTATTTTCAACTCGACGGAGCATCTATCCACAATTCCGTAGTAGTGAGAGCATGGATGAATGAACATTTTCCCCAAAGATGGATAGGACGAAATAGCCCTTTAATACATTGGCCACCCAGATCACCTGATCTCACTCCAATGGATTTTTATTTTTGGGGTCACATTAAAAACAAAGTTTATATGACCAGACCTCAAAATATAGAGCAGCTTTGTGAGAGGATAAGGCAAGCATGTTTAGAAGTTACAGCTCAAGAACTGCGAAGAGTTGTAAAAAATAACAGAAAACGGATTGAGAAGTGTATTACACTTGAGGGTGGGTTAGTGGAAAGGGGCGCAATATAATAAATAAGTAAAAAAAACCATTAACTTCTTTTATTTTTGAACTATTCTAACACTGCGGCTTTTGCTTTATCTGTATTTTTTTTTCCGACAATATTATCATTCATTATTAGTAGTCTTCTCTGTAAAAACAACGGCCCTTTTCAGGGCCACCAATTTAATTAAAAAAGAATTCGTTATATGACAGCATCCTACCAACCTACATATTGTTGACAGATGTTAAAACTCATTAAAGTAATTAGATTTTAATTTTAATTATTCTAAGGCCGGCATTTTAGATTTAGACGACATGGGGCGTATGAAGTGATCCTGAACAACTTTCATTAACAAAATTTTTGTCTATCTCTAAGCCTACTATGATTTCTCGAAAATTAACATTTTCTTTTTATCGCAGTAGGCAGGCGTTTTAGATCTAGACGGCATTTATGTGTTGAATAAAGTCACCTTATGGAGTTGTATGGCTGACAAAAATTTGAAATTAATCCGGCCACAAATAAAAAAGATACAGGGGCGTCTTCACGAGAAGTGAAACAAAAATTTTTTTTTTGAAAATATTCCGATTTTCACAAAATTTTACAGGGGGGCATATCAAGTGATTCCGAACAACTTTTGTTAACAAAATTTTTGTCTATCTCTAAGCCTACTATGATTTCTCGAAAATTGACATTTTCTTTTTATCGCAGTAGGCCGGCGTTTTAGATTTAAACGGCATTTATGTATTGAATAAAGTCACTTTATGGACTTGTATGGCTGATAAAAATTTGAAATTAATTCGGCCACAAATAAAAAAGATACAGGGGTGTCTTCGCGAGGAGTGAAACACACTGTATACCAACACCACCTAGCACTGGCAAGTGCAAATTCACAGTTGATGAGTCATCAACACAACGACAAAGGGACAAAGTTCGTGGACAAGGCTCGTAAATAGCGTTATTGGTTATTTTTTCGAGTTCACGGGGCGCTTGAGGAACTAAGGCCCTGGGTTCATCATCTACCATCTGTTTATATATAGCTCGGTCAATGAACGTTCAATAAGGGGTCCAGAGGGAAATATCGAGATCACAATTTTTGAATTGAAGGCTGTGTTTGGACTATTTAGGTAAACATACCAAAAGTCCCCGAACATAGGAGGTGCGGGGAGGTGAAGGGGGGCGCGAAGAAGGTCCCGGTTTTTGTTTTTTCGCTCATATCTCGAAAACGGATAGCCATAATCAAAAAGTGGCTATATGCAAAATTAAAGCTGACTAAATTTTCTACAATAATATTTCTATTAATTTTTGCCGTATCTGTTACGGTTCGGTAATGGATTTTAACTGTATTCCGACTCTATTATAAATTTATTATAAATTGAAAAAAAAAAATTAATAATCATGGAAAAAATTTGTTGTACAGATATCCGTTTCATAGCAGACTGAACTCAAATATCGAATAAAAAATGTCTCTGTGTCTGTAAGTGTGTGTGTGTGTGTGTGTGTGTGCGTCTATATATGTGTCTGTGTGTGTGTGTGTGTATACTTACTGCTAACTGTGGGTAATTTTTGACACGAACTCATACTAGAGTTAAATAAATTATTTTGGTTACAATGTACTCAAGATACTCATATGTGCCTAAACAGACACTTAAAAGTTCAATACAATTTTCTTTAAATCAATGTTTTATCAAAAAACTAATCACGTGTGCGGAAACAACCAATCAGAACAACATTACACTGATAACATCATCCAAGGAAACTTTCAATCACTATGACAACAAAATTATTTAACTTTAACAACTTCATAATAACTGCCAAATAAATTTCAAAATGTCACATTTTGGCACTGCCAATTCTTAATCTATAAAAAAATAATTGTTTTGCGACTTTTTTATTTTATTTTTTCAAAAAAATTTCTGACCGAATATCCCTCTGACATTGACAAAAGCCTCATAATTTTATGACAATCTCAAGCACGTTGCTTGGTAATAGCCGTCCACCTTCGGCGTCGGGCTATTACCAAACAACGTGCTTTCGATTGTCATAAAATAATCTCTTACATTATCAATGTTCTAGGGATATTATAGCTGAAAATGTTACAGTTAAACTGTTCTCCAAAATCAAAAATAGAAACAAAAACGTACGGATCTCATAATTTTTCTTCCTCGTGAATTATTTCGTTATTTCTCTATGAAAATAATCTCAACTCACAACTGGGTTCTGGATTGTTTGGCGAGGGGGTGAGCTTGCGCTCACGTGCACTCAGACCTCATAGGGGGGCCCATTGTGCTGCTCTGACAACTGGGTTTAATTTGAAACAAAATTGTCATAACACAATTTTCTAAACAATAATTCCCATTCAAATGGTATTTTCGGAATTGGACATTATTTTAAACAACTTCCATTAATAAAATTTTCCGATAAAAAATGCTCAATATTATTTTTTGATCGTTCCGCTCATTTTGGTACTACAGGTGGCTTTGTATTTCTAGCAAGTGCATGTTCTTTTGCCCATAAGTAGATCTTAATAATTAGTTCTATATTTAGATAAAATTTGGTTCAAATCGGAAAAAAAAAAATTGTAAAGGTGCTCCCGTTTTAATCTACAAACTTAGAGGCTTAGGCTTTTCATTAAATATAATTTGCATAATGAGACTATTCCAGGTAAATATAGGTAATTCTTATTAAATGGTTGGTATAATCTATTTTACAAAAATATGTCCTTGCAATGACCTCGTCTAATGTAGTGTGTCTGTTAAATGCTATAAACTACTTTTGTAGCTATTAATAAATAGTATCTATTTAATTATTATTATTATTTAATTCTAAATATTGTCTAAATGTTGTTATATGCATAGTATTCTGTTAATTTTTTTCAAATAATTATATTATTCTGTAGATTCCTAGGATGTTAGTTTTAGAAGAAAATATATACAAGGTAGAAAATATCAGAAAGTAATAAAGTATCTATTATGTTATTGCATAACTTATATATTTTGTAACGTGTAAAAAACATTAAGTGTTCCGCAAGGGTCCGCTTTTGGACCTCTTTTATTTCTGTTATATACAGCAAATATGTCTATTATGTTAATTAGTTCATATCTATAAGCATACGCCGATGAATTATTCTGGTATAGTTGGCCTCTCTTTGCTATATGGCGCGTCTGATAACATCATGCAATCTGTCGCGGTTGCATGTTAGGAGCACAGCCTTGCTAAAGCTTAATCCAACGCTTAGAATGGCGTCTACTTCGAATCGAGGTTTTCATACGGACTACGGACTTTCCACGGTTTTGGTAATAAGCGTCTTCAAACTCACATATCGAAAGCACTTATAAATCATCTGTCTGTCTCATTAACGATCCATATCTCAGAGGCATAAATAAGATAGACAAATCCAGAGTGTTAGCAACTCTGATCTTTGTGAGTTTCATGATATTTCTCTCGCCCCAAATTTAGCTCAACCGATAGGTCGCCAATTTTGCCATTTGAATTCTTCATCGAATTTTATGTTTCCTATTGCCGTTATTGTGTACAGGGCTGCAACAGACAATGCTATGTACTACCAGTCACCTATTCCTGGCATGTCTAGGTGGATTTCATTCGCTCGGTCTACAATCATAATTTTCGTTTTTTTTAAACGTACTCAGAGCTTATTAGAAGGTTGTCAAATAAAGATATGAGCGCATTTTCGCTTGCTGAATTTTAAGTGTGCCACGCTGTATAATTTTTATTATGTTCACCATAAATATGTTTACCTTTATTACTTACTTACATTTTACTAGGTATTATTTCAAGTGTTAGAAATAATTAGAGGTTTAGGCATTTCATAAAATTTCATAATTTGCATAATGGAATTATTTCAGGGAAATATACATAATTCTTACTAAATTATTGGAATAATCTATTTTACAAGCACAATGTCCTTGCAATGACCTCATCTAAGGCAGTATGTCTGTTAAATGATTATAAACTACTTTTCTAGCTAAAAAGTATCAATTCTAAACATTGTCTACAATGCTATCTTGTTTACTACCTCGCAGACACCTGTCTGGCGTGTCTGGTGGATTTCATTTGTTCGGTGTACAGTCATTTTCGTATTGCTGTAATTTACACCTAAACCGTACTCAGTGCTTACTGTTCTATGGTTGAGCTCATTTTCGTTTACTGCAACTAAGGTATTTGAAGTTTGAGGTATTTTGAGGTCTAATGAGATCTAATACCTATCAATCACTAGAATTTATCGTTCTTTATATAAAATATATTTTGTGCAATACATAAACATGATTTCACAAAAATTTCAGACAATGTCAACTAGGTAAACTAAACGCGCATCATGCATGTCAGCCTTAGACGTATATTTATATTCTGAAGCACACCAAGTGTAGGATTTTTGCCTGTAAATGTCGTTGAAGTCCAACTAGTCAAATGTAGTAATATAGTAAGTAATTTTTCTCTGAGATTTGAATAATGAATATTTCAATCGTCCAAAGTTCTCAAACAAATTTCTAAAAAGTAGCATTTCGTAAAATCTTGTGCTTTAGGGATTACTTTTCTTTCAAATTTAATATTTGCTGATTTTGACATTGCTTTTCATCGGAGTGATGAAGAAATATGGCCTAATGTAGTTATTCTAGTATGTAGTTTTCATTTATGCCAGTTATATTGGCGAAAAATCCAAAGCATAGGTTTGAGTAAAGAACACGAAAATTTGTGTTTATATTTTTGTTATTGAGTATTTCTATGAATAATTGTATGGGCTTAGCGTTTTTAAAGATAAAGGTGGTAGGAGAATTGTATTCTATTTGATTTTACAAGTACCTGTACGCCGAGGCGACATCAATTATCCTAATTTTATGACCGGGATTAAAGCAGGTAAATGGTTCTACTCGTATACATTGTTTATGACATTAATTAATTATTAATGTAATGCATCTCATAAGGATTGCATAAATACCCAAAACAGAACCCGAAAAACAACAGTTCAATTTCAAACGTGAAGTGAATTGTCAGTGTCTTGTAACATATCGTTCCTTTACTTACTATGGATAGTTTACTATATTTTGATGCGTTGAAAAATATCGGATTGGATATTCCAAGCAATGAACTGGAGGACACTAGTTATAGATTATCCGATCTTGGCCTGGCAGATTGGCTTGGAGAAGTTATATTTAGTTTAGAAAATAACAATGGTAAAGATAGAAACACAAATAGCGAAATCCGCCCACCACAAAAGACCATTGAGGAAGAGCTACCGAAACAAGTGGTCGAGATTAATACGAATGCAGAAAATGCTGAAAAAAACCGAATACATGTATCAGAAGAACATGCGCAAGAAAATGATCTCCTAAACGAATTACTACGCAGAAAATCTGGTAAAACATTAGTCAGGTATCAAAAGAAAAGTGCTCCGATTACTTATGACCAGAGAGTTAAGAATGAAGTAATAAAAAATAATCCGTCTACATCAACAAATCACACAATTTTGGATGATGAGCTTGACTTTAGTAAATTTACTAAGGCAAATGCAGAGCTCATTATAAAACAACCTGATTTAGTAAAACCTAAGGATGAAGATCATGTAAAACCTAAAGTGCAAGCAGTCTCTAAAGTACATCGATCTCCCAGTGGTAAAAAGAATCTATCGAAAAGAGTTTCCAGCGACTATGATTTCCTAACGGAGTTTCTTCAAAGGAAATCCAACAAAACAGTGTTCAAGCACCGAAAGCAAAGTGCACCTGTGACTTTTAACCATAAAACGTTGGATAGATATCGGAAAATAAGCGAACCTGCGTCCTTTAATCAAGCAGGTAGAAATGAAATAAAAACCCCATCTACATCAACGAATCAAAAAATCTTGGAAGACGAGCTTGACCTTAGTAAGTTTACTAAGGCAAGTGCAGAGCAGATTATAAAACAACCTGATTTAGTAATACCTAAGTATGAAGATGAAGTAAAATCTAAACTACAAACAGTCGCTAATATTCCTCATCGACCTCCGACTGGCAAGGAGAATGTGCCAAAAAGACTTTCTCACGAACATGATTGCCTAAATGAGTTTTTTCAAAGAAAATCCAACAAAACTGTGTTCAAACATCGAAAGCAAAGTGCACCTGTGACTTCTAACCAAGAAGCTAAAAATAAAACGTTGAATATATATCGCAAAATAAGTGCACCTGCGTCTTTTAATCAAGCAGGTAAAAATGAAGTAAAAATCCTATCTACATCAATGAATCAAACAATTTTGGAAGATGAGCTGGACCTTAGCAAATTTAGTAAAACAAATGCAGAGCAGATTATAAAACAACCTGATTTAGTAATACTTAATTATAAAGATAAAGTAAAACCGAAAATACAAGCAGTCGCTAATGTACCCCATCGACCTCCAAGTGTCAAGGACAGTGTGCCAAAAAGACTTTCCCACGAACATGATTTAATAACTGAGTTTATTCAAAGGAAATACAGCAAAACATCGTTCAGACGAAAACAGAGTGTGACTTCTGACCAGGAAGCAAAAAATAAAACGTTGGACACATATCGAATAATAAGTGAACCTGCGTTTTCTAATCAGGCAACTCAAAATAATGTAAAAATCCCGACTACATCAACCAACAATTCAACGCTGGAAGATGCCCGGAAATATGAAGTAAAGCAAAAGAAGCCAAGGGTAGATAACATACCTTGTCAACCTTCGGTTTTTAAAACGTTAAAGCGAGAAAATGGAATTATCAAACATAGAAAAAAACATCATTGTGATACTCCACATACTTCAGAAAAACCCAATGGGAGAATATCAGAGCCAACTTTTCCGAGGTAAGTTTAATTTGTTTCAAATGTATAGCCGAATAACCATAGCGAAAAATTCTCCTGGGCCAAATTTTACTTTGCGTATATGGCTTGTTAGCTCTCAATTAATAAACATTTTCAGCCAAGTTTTAACTCTGTATCCCCACCATGGGGCCGGTTACAGAAGGAAACTTGATTTCCAGTTTTTATTTAATTTCGCTTTTCCTGTTGCATTGAAAATTCGGACAAATCAGAGTAGATACAGCCTTATGGCTGCAGGTTAGGAATTTCTTTCAGATTTTTTTACTTATACTTACTTAGCTTGCCAAAAATTTTTGAAATTTTGAAATACAATTCTCTTTTTTAAGATTTTATCCAGTAACTACCTTCATTATTTTACAGTAACAACGACTTCGTATGCTTGTTGGCTTGTGATTTTTTCGGATTTTTTAGAGTGGTGGCTGATGGTGAAAAAATTAAAATTCTATTTTAGGATATTTCGGTTCAATACTGTGCCTACAAATTATTCTTGAATATTATAAATTAATAAAATTTATTTACTTATTTTCTAGATCCTCAAGTGTGTCAAATATAAGTTATAATAACCATATTGGCCCACAAGGAAGCAGTCGTCAACTAGATAGTAGGAATCATAAAACATCCGTCGGTCAAGGAGATTTTACGTGGCTTGAGAAATTTAGTCGTAGTGTTGCTGACGAACATTTATTGTTTCCATCAGAGGAGACAGCACCGCAATTTGCTATTAGAAGGACTAAGGAAAGTACTTAAGTGTTCATATATTGAAAAATTTATATCAATATTTGGTGGATTTCGCTTACTGGTTTGAGCGAAAATGTGGAGTTGATATACCATTCGTCGACGATCTTTAGAAAAAGGAATTCTTCGTGAAATACTCGCAACACTCTAGTGTGCTTAAAAAACTTTCGAAATAAAGTATCTGATATGACAATATTAAACATTTGTAGCTACCTAAGCACTTTTATGCCATGACGGATTGTTAATAATAGAACGTAGAAATGCAAGAAAGCAGAAATAAAGAAGTATTTTAATTTTAAAATTGTTTTAATTAAAATGTATTAATTGTATGCAATAGTAGTAGTGCACTAAAAGCGCAAAATGCCTCACTGTCACTTGAGAGAAAAAGTTGATGCCCGACCTAAAGAGGAGCTCGTCAAACACTCGAGAGTGTTTTTTGTGTGATTTTATCTACAATCACTTGAATATATTTAAATAAAAGAAATAATTAAGTTGAATTTTGGCTCTAAACAGCGATTCGTCGACATTTTATGAGTATACCTTGAATGCATGATCAAAATAAACAGAGAACGAAACATAAACTATTAATTATTATAAAGTTTGTATTTTTCTTATAAATAAATAAGGTAATTAATTGTTACTCTTACATGAACTTTCAATACATTAACAACAGTTTTGGTTAATTATGATTTCATAAGAATTCATTGTCAATATTCCGACCAAACTTGTGAAAGGACAGATGCACGCGAACCAGCGTTAAAGTAACATCCCAAGGAGGAAAATGTGCATGAACCAGGATACAATACATGGTGAGTACGCACCGTGTCGACATATTTAATAAAATTTGGGTCAGCATGGATACTACGTCCAGGTATTGACACAGGAATCAAATATTGTGTCAAAATAGAGACTGCCCCAAATGGCAACTTTTGGCTTTTGTATACGCAATGTTTCTATGCTGAGCCTATTATGAAACACTAAATATAATTTACATACATTGTGTCGACGTAGCTTAGACCACTGTGTCTAAAGTTGTGTACTCACTTTGTTACTGAAACTTAAGCAAAAGGATATTTATGCTTCTATATGTTTTCATATTAGGCACAGGTTTTTCCCTTTTCAGCCTTAAATGTGCCGAAATGTACATGTTTCCACAAGGTTGAATTTTCAACAAATTTCTTCTATTTTGTGCATAAACTGTATGTGTGTATGTGTGTGTGTATACTGTTTCTTCTAAATACGAAAACTTCTGTTAGACTTAAAATATTTAATTACAATTTGGAATATATGTAAAACAGCATAGTACAATAATCCCTATTGAAATTGGGCCATATGTTTAATACATGGTGATAACCAGAGGCCTACTTATAAGATTTTTTTTGCGCACGACATTACCATCTGAATTAACCCTGGTGCTAACAAACCACGGTGTATTAAATAGTTGGTCCGACATACGGCACTTTCCTATTATAATAATGGCTTCATAAGTGCATGGTGTCTATTTACTTTAGTAGATGGCGCGAGCTATGAGGTCCTACAATTACCTGGGCGTGTGCATCGTATAACTAATATAACCTCAGATTTTAAGGTTTTTTCGTTTATTCTCATTTTTAATGTTTGTATAGGCATTTTTAGCTTGGAGCCATACTGGCTCCAAGCAAATATTTAAAAAGTCACGCAAATAATTTTTCAATATTGTTGATTAATAAAAATAGACAGCTAATAGGTTAGATTCCTAACCTGCAAAAAGTGTCTTATTTTATTGTGACAAACTATTTAAAACTTCATACATATTACGTTGAACTTGATTTTGGTTGAAAGTACAGGAACCAGGCAGAAATTTTAGTAATAGCTGCGCAATACTTGTAAATATTAAAAAATATATATTTTTGAGATTAGCTGTGACGACACGTGCTATGCTGCATGTAGTGTTGCATATATTCTTTCAATGTTTTAATTTAGCTACTTAATGTCAAATGTTACTGGATTCTTGTTTCACTAATCAAAAACAAAGGGCCGGAAATGTATGCAACACTGTATGCACGTATGTACAGAACCTGCAAAATTAGCTTTCTATGCGTAAGTAACGACGGACCTTATTGCTCCTGCCATCTATTACATTATGTACAAAGTAAGAACTTATGAAGCCACTGTGAGGGTTGTCGTCGCATCACCTATTTAATACACCCTGTAACAAACACAGAAAAAACTAAGTATAAGTACAGAATAAAGAACTACCAGAAGCAACACTCTCCGCACCGCCTTTGATGTTTGGAAGGACCAAGTGGAAGTTCAAACGAGGAAAGCGTGCGCATCTCTATGGATGTGCAAGCGTATCTTCGGTTTTAAGTGGGGTATAAGTCCAAAGACTACTCTCTGGGCTTACACTGTTATGGTAAAAC